>NC_051165.1:147524743-147750321 GCF_013339725.1 Rhipicephalus microplus | reverse complement strand
GTGACCAAATAGTTTCTGCTAGAAGGTATCAAGTCAGACATGCCTATACTTTTTACTAATCCATGTTTCGTAATGATGATGATGATGGTGGTGGTGACTTGTTGCTGTGCATTGTTCTTCTCGATCTACTGAGTGGCTTTAGCATTGCAGCCCTTTATAAACATTAGAGTAAATGCGTGTACCTGGATATGCTCATGCAGAGTATACATAAACACTATAGTGTCACTTCCCTCGATTTGCCGTCTGGGCTTATTTCGATAAAAGTTTTGCAAAGCCACGCTTTCTTATCCCATTTCGCTATCATAGTTGAAGGCATAATGAGTGGATAATTACCGCCATCTATATTCAGGGCTTCAAATGGAGACCTTCCGTAAGCGGCCACGAGAAGGCGACGGGTGAGACGAATGCATTCAGTGCAGATCTATTACACGCGCTCAAGATCATGTAGTCTAACGTTTTCTAGTGTTGGTTGCATGGCGACTACTGCTGATTCCAGCAAGAAATCGTCGCTATTGAACCTAATAGAAGAACATGACCCCATTCCATCGTAGTTCGATAATATCTTCTACCCTAGTGCTTACTGCTTCGCCACTGTTTACAAATGTTTGCAAATAACACGGTGAGATACTATAAAATTATGCATAGATACACGCACTTGACACGTTTGAACTACGTATTTTCTCTAATTATACATGCATGAGTTTCAAGATAGACGTGCGCATAGAGGAGGGGGGGGCGCAGCCTTTAGCATCTAAACAAAGATGCCCATACTTGACTCATGGCGAATTCCACTGGTAAAGTGGGAGCAAGTTTTCGTGCAACGTGGCCGAAAATATACATTGCACCTGCACATTCGCAGCGAATTCTCATTTTTCACTGGCATATTCGGAGCCCCCACTCCACCACTGAACGTTCTGCCTTGCTCCGTCTTGTAGAGGTGGACTATGCAGGAACTCCGGCAACGCGTTGCCGTCATTTTCATAACAATAGGGCAACTTGTTTGTTTTCGGCATTTTTTGTGGCAGTGTCTGGTCACCCGGTGCACTTGTTTACATTGTAAACGGGTGCATTTTTACTGCTCTGGACGAGCTCAATGGTTTCCTTCTTGCTCTGAGCGATAGCGAGAGCACAAAATTCGACAGTATAGCAGCAGTGACGTCGATAAACCGTACGAGCTCTGCAAAATGATATCTGAAGTTCCCTGACCTCGTATATGCACACGCTCGAAGATAATAGGCTACGTCAAAGAAGTTCCGGAGCCAGTTTACGTGATGCACGCATAAGCAACTTCCCGAGTGACCTCATGTGGAGCTTTCAATTGTTTCACTAGGCAGATTTGGCTTCGTGCAATCTAAGTGCTGACTCCAGGAGTTCAACGGCCACTCCATATCTCTCAGCGAAATTCCTCAAAAGTAGAGGGGGGGGGGGTGCTGCGACCAAGCAGTGTCGTCCCCCCCCCCCCCTCCATGAAAAGGAACTCTAGACATGCCTGCGCATACTAGCAAGCAAACTTAAAACTTTTCACCACAGTGTGGGTAGCAGGGGTTTCGCATTCGCTCAATAAACCATGCCGAAAGTCCACGCATGCGTCATGCATTCCCTTGATTTATAGCTGGTCGGCGTGGTGGTTAGGTTCCTATTGTTTATAACAAATACAAAGTTCATTAATCAACTTCGAATGATAGAAAACAGGCACAGGCCAAACCAGATGAAAGGAGGCCTGTGCACTTCCATTAGCTTAACATTCATGTACACCAGAAAAAAAATTACTGTCAGGTGCATAATAATGTACAACCAAAGCAGTACTTTATCTACATCAGTAGTTTCAGCAATTGAACTGATACAGTTCTCGTGATAGTTTCTCTAAAATAATTTTCAAGCTCAACATTCCAGAAACTCCCTCTAAATATATGATATCTGCAACACTACAGGAGAAATATATGTAGACGTAATGCACTAGCAACACTGCCGTAGAAGTGTATCTACGATCAAGACAAACTCTTCTTGAGAGCGAATTCCACCTGACTCTCTCTATTCTATGAAGCATAGCGTAAACATACCACAAACAGATAGTGGACACTTAAACCATGATTCGCTAGCGCATGGTTCTATCACGTGAGAGTCTCAAACACTCGCGAGCCAATCGGAGACAAAGGAGCGTGTGGGCCTGACTGACGTTCAAACCTACCATATACAGAAACGCTTGACAACCTATACGTCACTGTCCTCGCACCTACTTGACAAAAACACACGAAGGACAAACTAACAACTGTCGAGTGAAAACGATTTGCAAGGACCTCCCCTCTAGATATTGTGGCAGGTGGACTTCTACGGCGCCAGAGGGCCGCTCACGGGGCAGCTGTTCCTTATGAGCTGTGGGCAGGTGCATCACGCGCAGACATACACAGCCAACGGGCGATTCGCCACGGTCCTTGGCGCTTCCGAGTGTCGAAACAGTACCACGGCTTGTAGATCTCTTGTTTCTCGGTACTTTAGTCGAGGTCCTCCAGAAAGGGCCTAGCCGCCACTTGAGAACCAAGTCGTAGGACAGCTTATCCGCACTCCCTGGAGTACCTCGAGAGAACCTGCAATCATCGAAGCACGAGGACGTTCGCTAAACTACGCGGCAAACACGGAACAGCCGACTCTACGGAGGTTGCAGATGCCGCGCTGGGGCTCGGGGACCTACTGCCTGATAAGGAGGAATTGAGCTCTCGCCTCTTGTGAACGGAGTGGTTTGTCAACACGGGCAGGGCTAGAAGAAGCTATGGGCTTCCCCGTGGATAACATACCCATTAGAACACAAAGTGTAACGTAACCACCACGGGAAGAAAACGTAATTGAAAAGGGCACTGGTTTTCTTTTGTCTTATCTGTGGCAGTTGCGTGACATCTTGTACTTTATTAAGCGTGTACCATAGCCTAGCAGCATGTATTAGGGAGTCACATGGATAAAATACTCCAGCAGTCACCTCAGTTTTATGTAAGTGAGGAAAATGTTTTGGGTGGTTTCCACACAGGACCTGGGCAATGGTGACGCCTGATGCCAATAAATATATTGGTACTAAAGTGCGGCTACTTGACGCGAAGACCACTGTGGCAAGCTTATCGTCAGCACGGCAGAGCGAAGTGGTCCTCACGGTCGGAACGTGCGAAAATGATTTCCTCTGTACGGCGCACTGAAGTAGCGCTGCGCACTGTTACGGTCGAAAACTCCGTAGGTTAGCGGTGGTGGCTCGGTCTCCATGGCTTCTGTGGCATCGTTCGCGTTTCTCCTGATTGGTCAGTCGATACACGGCACGCGAAATTCGTCTGAGAACTGGGTCTCATTGCATTTCACGCCGCACACTGTGAAACTCGCAACTTGTAGTGCTTTTGTCACGCGTTCTATTGCTGGAGCGTGGTGGCACGTTTGGTGTCATTGTTCTGCAATAGAAATACAATGCAACACGAGGATTCATTGACAAATAGCAGGTGGTTTGAAACGTTTAGACCAGCGTGTTTCTCTCTCGTGCACGCCCACACGCATGCATATACCAACACGCTCGCGCACAGCTATTTCCAGCTTCTTATTGTAGTTCATCGTCAACAAACAAGTAACCTTAATAAACACATGTCGACATGCTAAAGCAGTTCGTTTATCAGCTGTTACCATGACAATAGCACTTCCCGTATTTTATGCATTCAAAAATTGCCAGCTATTCCGGGAGTAGTCACTGGCGACAAGATGCACTCTATAGTGCTTCTTGTCTAGTGAAATAATGGAATCAATAAAAAAATGCCTGGCCAGTGAGTAAGGCGTAGCACAGTTGCAGTGAAAGCTAGAAGAGCGGCCTTTCAGAGCCTTTTCGAAACACTAATGGGGTGACTACCACAAGAACACTTGCTTAATAACCACTAGGTCTTTATTAATAAACTTATTTGGGTAGTAGGCCAGCATTCACTATGCTATTTTTCGTCATTTTTCTGAGCAGCGTGGTAGGTGGTGGTGGTAAAACTTTATTAGACCAATGGATTTGGGCACTTACGTCCCAGGGTCCCCGCACGACCCCACTGCGCTATGCGTTCATGAGTTCATGCGTGGTATCCGCTAAACACTGGCAAGGAATTTTAAGCCAATCGTTCATGCAGTAGTTGACGACGATGAAGAATTACGGCTGAAGTGGGTAAGCGCCGCAGTTAATAGGAAAACTAGAACAAGCTTTTGTACTGGTTTGGAGCAATGGACGGCCCACATATTACGGTATTCGCATTGTGCGGCGAGTGGTTGTTCTTTCGCTCTTTTAAAACGCTTTATAAGTCGTATTAACGCGATTGCTTTCCCGACATCAAGCGACATCAAACACATAACAAAAAACGTAAATGCACTGTTTTTTATTATTTTGTAGTACTCAAAAGTAATAATGCTATGGAAGGAAGGTTATCGAAATTGGCGATGTCACAAACTGCTTTCTTTTGTATAAGTAGATTCCCGTAATGTTTCTAGGAGAAGTGGTCAGCCACATCATCTACAATTATTATTACGCGATGTGATAATGCATAATCAGTTAGAATTTTCACTAGCACAGTGCAAGAATACCACTGACAACGTGGAAAAGCTTCTGTTCTTTGTGAGTTTTTTTTTTCCTCAATTGGCAGTGTGAGTATCCCATGCGACGTTCAAGATTAAACAAGAAGCGTGCAGATTGCGATTCGATAGTACTTGCTAAATAGATACACCTAACATATACATAAATATTTCATTTGCACGCAAGTGAAGAAGCGTTTCTTCCTTCTGTGAAGGAAGAATTTTTTTCATATATAATATTTATGTGCGTGTTACGTTGGGCAGGTTTTTTTTTTTTTTACTCGAACGAGTAGCAATCGGCCGGCGCTCGTCAAGACACTTACACGAAACAAGGCACTCCGTCAAAAAGGTCAGGATTGGTTTCATTCCTTTCATGGAAAGCGTTCTGATGCTCCGTAGCTCTAGGATCTACTGATACAAAATATTCATTTCCTCTATACTAAAAAGTCCGGCGTTAAGCTTTTATTACTAGATGTGGTGATCGCGGCAATGACTGATTTGGGGGGGGGGGGTCATTGCTTTAGCATCTCGTGCGCAATATTTGAGGTAATTTCAAAAATGACAGTGATGTGTTCCTAGTTTATCCTGTATATCAAAGTTTCACTAAGTTTGGAACTGGAGTCATGAATGTTTATTGTGCGCGTACAGTATGGACACAGCTGCAGTTTGGTGAGAGCTGTGATAATACCAAGTGAAATTGGCGGTGCTTTGCATTGCACTGCAGAGCAGTGCCGAACGTCATGTAATGGGGAAGTAGCAGTTCCTATATCAGTATGGTATGCTGAATGCTTTCGCTTAAGTATCTGCTTACGCATTGCCTGTGATCCCGCAACGATTAGGTTCGCATTATAGCAATATGACGTAACTCTGCTAATAATTTACTCTACGAACAAATGCACCACTGCGGTAAATTGCTCATCGCACCCTTCCTCCAATCAGTGTCTTCACGAATTGATTGATTGATTTGTGGGGTTTAACGTCCCAAAACCACCATATGATTATGAGAGACGCCGTAGTGGAGGACTCCGGAAATTTTGACCACCTGGGGTTCTCTAACGTGCACCGAAATCTGAGCACACGGGCCTACGACATTTCCGCCTCCATCGGAAATGCAGCCGCCGCAGCCGAGATTTGAACCCGCGACCTGCGGGTCAGCAGCCGAGTACCTTAGCCACTAGACCACCAAGGCGGGGCAGTCTCTTCACGAAGCCGACTATAGAATTGACAATAAACTTCTATTACCGTGAAGGAAAATGCAGTGACGGTGGCCGTTTGCCTTTGCATGTTGTACTGACATACATGCTTTCGCAACACTATAAATGGTGACGTCCTAAAGTGGTCTAAGCAAGTGCTGGCACACCAGTTCCGTAGCATCTTTAAATACACGGGCCTTACGAGGTCTCTACTAGAAGCTAAAAGGATTACGGAATTTTGTAAAGGGCGACATTGTTATGAACAAACAGGACTTTCAAATTAGGCGCAGCTCCCATTCATTTAGCACCTCAAGATGCATTCCTTGAGTGAAAAAAGCAGGTTTGCGGAACAAGGATCAAAAAATGAACCAGGTAGCATAGGCTATCCAGATGAGCAAATATGCCACAAAAGTATTCAATGTCATAACCTCGAGTGCGCAGCAAGACGCACATAATGAGGGAATTACATGAGCAAAGTGGAAGTGGCTTTATAAAGGAGTTTTATAAGAGGTTATGTGAAGTAGGTAAGTAAAGAAGCTATGTAAAAGAGTTGAATGAAGGTACTATGCAGGAGAAGAGTATGAAGACAAGCATATCCACCATAGATACAGTAAAAAACCAGCACGAAAGGAAGACACTCACCTGAGCAAAAAACAAAGAAATTCGTCATGTTCCGAAAAAAAATCTATGTGAAATGCAACCGAACAGCTTGAAGGATAAACCAGCTCCCTATCCTTCCACGCCGGGCAAGGCTGCGTTGTGTTCTGCGCCCTTACTTGAGGACATTTTTAGGTCTTGTCGGTAGTGACTTGTTTGCTCTTCTGACTTATCTGTGTTGTTGTTTACCAAATTTGCACACAGCCACGTAACCCGTTGTTGCTTTGTTATATGCTGAACATAACTCTTCACGGGCCGTCACTCGCCACTGATGTATCCATATCTTATCGGTTGCTCGATAATCATTTCACCCTCTTGTTAACTGCTTGCAATGTGTATCTACCAGGCCGTGCTTCATTTTGTTGTTTTAGATACCTATTGTATATTAATCGCAGTGAATCGACCTATGAGATACTAATTGTTAGTGCAGCCCATATGCCACGGGTTCAGTCTGCTTCATCATAAAATGGGCACCGTTTTTGCTCTGCGATGAACAACCTACTATATAGAGGTGTCTGCGCTAAGTATAGAAAGCTTATATCTAAATGGTAGGTAGCCAAAACTGAGTAAATCAATATCACAAGAAATCGATCAATATCAATATTTTATTTCTTTTGCGGTTATGGCTGTTCTTGAGAACAGAATAAATGGCGCAAAGCACACCCTTACCGCATGTTTTGAAGGCATTAACAATTAGCTGGTATAAAAAATTCATGCATGTCAGCAAAGTGAATCATGACGCCTGGGCGAAGCTACGTCTTAGTTGACGTAGTTCACGTCAAAATCACCAACTGGTATTATAGGGTTCGTGCTTGTAAATGTTTTTGTTCTGTCAAAATTAAGATTGTTATTAGTGTATTCATAAATATTTTGTGTGTCTCCATATTTCACCCGGGCGTTAATTACCCCATATATTGTGAATTGAGTGAACAAGTGACACAAAGAGTCAATGAAAACGCTAGGTGCAATAGACCGTAATGTTTACGTTGAAGTCACCGACTTCAACAGGATTTTAAAAGCATTGTTAAACCTTTCTTTTTTGTCTCACATGCGCCTCGCCTAGGCCCGTCGCCAGAGAACGGTGCCCTTGCCGCCCTTCCACCCGTCCCCCATGTGTATGAGAAGGCAGTGTGTTTTGGAGAATAAATAATAAAAATGCAGATTTTTCATGACTTTCAACAGGTGGGCCCCCGAAAAAAAAAATCTTGGCTGCAGACCTGGTTTTTACTATACTGTACGTTACCCTAGCGTTGCCCCATATCATATAGCCACAATGAAGGACACCGGACAAACTCCACCCTTAATATGTCTCGCCCTTAATGATGCTGTTGTAAAATACAACGCAGAACGTTCGTATGCCAGAACAGGCATGGTGGCATAGCTGTTCAGGCGTAGAAGCTGGACGTCTACGCCTGGTGCGCCGTTCGTAGGGGTTTGATGTGAGGGAAATGAGGAAGTGCTTTTCGATGGTTGCACAATTTTATAAATGCAATCAAAGAACATGGGGTACAAACAGAAAAAAGAAAGGCGAAACGAATGCTTCCTGCGTTCGAGTTCTGTGAGCTTGATCTAACTCCTCCTAAATTCTGAATGTATAAATGTTCGAAAACAGGCACGTAATGCTGAATGGTTCGTGAAGCCCAGTGATGTGCAAAGCACTTTTGGGGCCGGGGTTGTTGTAGAGCGTCAACTCTTCGCTTAGCGTCAGGCAGGCCAAACCATATACGGCACGCATAGCAAATAGGTGAGAAAAGGAATTGAGGGTTAGGAGGAGTGATGTCGTAGTGAGGAGGAGGAAGAGAAGAAAGAGGAAGGAGGTGGAGAGTATTTTCTCATTGCATGCGGTCATTTCGAGTCGTCTCTTGGCGTCACGCGTTCTAAACTAAAACACGTACAGCGAGAAGGTGGGAAAGAGAAATGAGGGTGAGTAGAAATGAAATAGAGAAAGGATAAAACAAAGCATAATGTAGGCATCCATGGAATTACGCAGGCAATAGCGTGTAAGGCGTAGCCTTGTATAGTACGTTATCGCAAAGGGGTATCAAACAGAAGCAAGGTGGTGGTGGAGGTAAAATAGAAGGGGAGAATGTAAAATTTAGCATATCCATGTATGGTGTTACGCAGACAAAACTATGCATAGCAAAGCTATTTTTCATAAGCGCGGCCATTTGTAGCATAGCAAAGATAGAGCTGGGTCAGTTGGTGAGTATGCATTCTAGACGTACTATGCATGTATAGCGTAGCATAGGGAGAAGGCCAGAAAGGGAAGTGACGTTGAGGAGAAGAGAAAGTAAACTCCTAGCATAGGCACAATATAGCACATGACTATAGCGTAGCCATGTGCTATATAGTATATCAAAGAGCGGGAAAAGCAATTGAGGGTGAGGAGTGATGAAAGGAGGAAGAGACGGGTAACACATAATACAGCCATGTGTAGTATGGTACAGCAAGGGGCGGAAGGCGAGGAATAAATGTGGGAATGAGGAGAGGGGGGAAAGTGCCAAGGCGTCACAAATGAATATTTACTTTTCCGCCGCGAACGCCGAGCTGGCTGCATGCTTGTATCGCAAGCATTGGTGAAGGGCAAGCGAATCAGTGCTCAACACTCTTGGTGGAGGGCAAGCGAATCAGGGAGGTTCGGGAAGAGTACCTGCCCGGCTGTTCTACCTTCGATACTCAACACTTCGTGGTGGCGTGCGGCCGGGCAGCGGCCATTCCCACTGGCGTCCCGCACTAGGCACGGCCACTGAGGCGCATGGCAACTCGAGTGCAATTCGAGATATGCTTACCGCCACCACCACCTTTCCTGCTGTTCTCTGGCTGTGTGCAACAGCATACTTTTTTTACCCTTCCCACAATGTTATCAGCTTCAACGTCGAGTTTTACAGGCAATAATCAATTACCTGCTCAAAATTAGCCTTGTGGGAAGGCTCTAATTATATAACAATTCACATCGAAAACCTTAACTTATCTGTCACCGTAACTTTAAATACTTTTGTCACGTTCACATGGATATTTTACAATTGTTTATATACTTATCATTCTTTCCTTACTTTTCCTATGAAATCTTTATGTTCTCTTCTTCATTTCTATACAGAGTAGCATGCCAGCAATATATAGACGCCGGCGAAAATCTGTTTATTTTTTCTAATAAAGATGTCTCTTTTTCTCTCTCTGTCTTTGTCTCTCTCGCTATCTCTCTTTCTCTCTCTCATGGCAACACGTAGTAATTCGTAGGATTGCGAAGGCTTCTATACTGTACTTCTTCTCATTAATTTCTGTTGTGTATCTTATCGTGTATTTTTCAGGCAACGAATAGCAAGCTGTGATGATGGTATCAGTCGGTGACCATAAAAGAATCTCTCCCCTTTTCAAAAATAAAGAAACCACAAGCTTTCATTTTAGACTACACGTATACTCTAAGCCATAAGTGAAGCAAACTCACTTTTACTGCACCGACTGCACCCAGACAGGTACATGAACATGCGCGCTATCTGCAAAGGCGTCGATTCCGCCATTTTACATTACTGCAAATGCCCGTTGCTTAAACATGAATATAGTTGTAGTGCTTCACGATTTCCGTAAATGCTGGGATAATGAGTTCAGATTAGCTGTATCTCTTTAGATATTTACAGCAGTCATGGTGCACGCCGTTGCATGTATAGGCCGGATGTAGCCGTCTCCTCTCGCAGAGTGTGAATAACATGCCTTTAATCACGAAGGTCTCACACCTACAGATCTTCAATTTGTTCACGAGGACTGACCCTAAGGTGAGGTCTCTAAATGTTTCCTGAGCAGACAGGACCTTAATAAAGGGCCTACACGACCAACCACCACACTGGTCTCATCATGGGATGTTTTCTTCAGGTACCATTAGAGACTGGACAATTTCATCGTTCAGGCAATTGATGTTGCCGAGCGAAGCAACCGTTGTTGGCCATAGCCAGTGCACTTGGACGCAGCCATAACGGTTTGACTTTGGCAACACGGCCAGCACCGTTTGCGGAATCAGCACCCCTTGCCATATAAGCGCAAACGGAATGCGCATGGACCGGCTAATGTTGTCTGAAGAAGAGCCTCTCCGTCATGGCGGAGCAAGTTCAAGGGCAAGTACTACTGTCCTATCCAAAAAGTTATAGGCAGCAAGAAGGTCAGCCACGCGGCGACAAGCTTCGCGAAAGGTGTTCGACCCCCCACCCTGACTAAGAAGGAAGGTGCACGCCTTCTGGCGCGTGTGGTCGGCGTAAAACGATGCCAAACTAGCAGTGATTCTGCTCCTTTTCAACAGGCTGGAACCTGTTCCTTTTCGCGACTACGGCAGTCTTCGCGCTCGTTGTTTAGGCACTTGTGCCATGGCGTAACCGGAGCGCTGTCAGCTCACGCCACAATGATGATTCTTATCGCGCGGCCGCAAAACACGATGATAAACGTTGAAGGCACGTGCGCGCAAGAAACACACCTGGACTCCACGGCAAGTGTTGTGTATAGTACACGCTGCTCGATTCACACGAGAACATTTGTGTACGCAGCGGACCCTCACGTCATCAGTGGCTGGAGACTTGTTATTTTATTTCCTTGCAGGCATGATGGCGTGGAAAATCAGTGGGGATGTGTAATACCATAGAGCGGCAGCCGACAGGCATTTGTGATTTATGTATATATCTGCGTCCATTGCAGAAGCAACATCGTACAGGCAGATAAAACTTTATTGAGATCCTGAGGGGTGACTGTGGAAGCCCTCTCACGAGGAAGGAGGCGTTGTGGGCAATACAATACAAAATAGTGAGCTGGGGTAGCCGATTATGATATTGATGGCAAGAGTGGTAAAGCCAGAAATTTTTCGGGGGGAGAGGAGGGTTTAATAATACTTTATGTAAATTTGTGCGTGGATCTGTATGTATGCGTGTATATATACTTAAGCAAAATTGAAAATCATTCAGGAGGATTTCAACCACTCCCTCTTGGCTACGCGAGTGGACAACAATGACGATGGTAATTACCATTACGATGACAGTGATGGCCCTGAAGTCCGGCCCGTCTCTTAATGAACAGTCTTGTTCTTGTAGTTTAAACTTGCAACGATAGTGGAAGGGAAAGCTACTGTGTATCTCTTACAGAAGCTTCCTAAATATGAATAGATGCAAGTATTGGCATGAAAAGAAACCAAGATTTGAATGTTAAATTGATGTTTTATACGTGCAAGGAGTAATACATTTTGCATATTGACACATGCTGGGCCGAAATTGAAGTCGATTACAGTGAAAAGCACTCGGAGATTGTGATACGCTATGTGACCAAACGCAAGGCAAGAAATTACGTGTGTCGGTGCCATCAAGCGCCACCCTCATGTTTCATTGCGCACAGCATTCAATATTTGCCGTAGATACCCGAACACGACAATATTTCGAAGTTTAATTCAGTTTAGAGCAATAAAGTTTCGCAAACCTACAGCAATCATAGCATAGGTAACATTACACCATTAATAGGCTATATATCAAAGCAGGACAAGTCTATCACAACAAAATTTAAATAACGTATGTCACATGACAGCTGCTTTTTTTTTCTCCCTCATCTCGTTGCCGAATGCTTGTCGTGTTGGACTGCACTGTGGTCCTCTTTACAAAACATTTCCATTAATTACCAGCTCCTAATTCCAACTATAAAATCCACTAATAGCATTCATTTTTACCTGGCACGTAGATAGTTTACTTCGTATGTGCAACTTCTTTGACGAAGCATCGCATGCGGAGTTCTAGAGTGAAGCAAACATTGCCCGAAATATATTAACGAACTAACGACTAAAAGCGGGATATGCAGGTGTGGCTTCAAAGTTGTCTTCTTTTGTGTATCACGACGAAAACTGTGCAAATGGTTAGCTATTCCCTATAGTATAAATCGGGCCATTTTCCGGATACTGATGCAATAATATTTATGATCTTGGACGTATACCCGACGTATGCAACCGAGGCACAGCATGGTGTGCCTCGGTTGCACACCATGCTGTGCAACCTTCGGTTGCACAGCATGGTGCAACCACTCTGTAGCTTACCAAGTGTAATTTTTCCCAGAACTTTAGCAGTGATAAGTTATGCCTATCACTTTCCTGTAAAAAAAAAAGTTTCTCTGTGGGATGCAGACTCTGTTGGCGGTGTACATCGCTCGAGAAGACATATATTGCAGTTACTACAACAGCTGCGCTAGTCACGCAGAGCTTACGAAACGCTTTAACGTGCTAGTGCGTGCACATGCCATAGCTCAGCACATTACACGTGTATACATGACAGCGGTAGAAAAAAAGCAAGAAAGGGAGAAACAGACCCCGAGCTAGCGCAGGTCTTGAAGCGAAATCAGCAGAGCGCAGCAGCTGTCAGGGACAGGGAAAATGTTGCTGAAAGTATGTTGCATACGTAGTCAGCAAAGTAGCCAGAAAATTTTCCAGATGAGGGACGGGGGGGGGGGGGTTTGTTCCAACAGCTTTTATAGATGTGATTTGTGGTTGTGATTGTAAGTATATATGCGTATACCCACAAGCAAAATTTTAAATTCGTGGATCCCCCCTCCCCGGCTACGCCAATGTGTCGTACTAGTAGCTAACGCCTTCTGCCCCGCAGTCTGATTAGGCACTGAACTAAAGAGGCTACAGCACATATGAAACACACGATTACATGCAAATCAACTTTTCAATCGCAGTTCTCATAGGCTCACTGTAATATATTAATGCGATAAAATTGAGTTGCAAATAGACTACTATTTCGTTTTGCACTGGGATGCATCGTTGCTAGCTTCACGTAAGGTGCAAGTAGTTGTAGGGTTAAATAATGGCACCCTCAAAATTTCAATAACCCGTATTCGAGCGAACGTTTCTCACAGAAAACATGCGAGTAAAGACGAGTACAATTGTCTAAATGAAGTATAAAGAGGGGGCTACGGTAAAGCATATGATATATTCAAAATAAAGGCGACGTTTACAAGACCCCGTTACAAGGCCCAGGTCCCAAAATTGGTTAGTGCAGCAGAGCCAGAACAAAGGCAGTGGTGCGAGGAGTACTGCGTCTTGGTCCACTTCTTTCTCACAGGCAGATTAGCGCATGGCATTGCCATCTTCCCGAAGAAGCATCGCATCGATGCTTAACGTGGCATTTACTATAAGCATAACAACATAATATTCCCAAAACAATGAGTGTCACACTGTCCAGTGTGGTTTGAGCTGCACCACATGCAAGTCATGGCTGTCGACGTTGTGGTGGTCGGCTTCCATAATGAAGGACATCGTAGTTGACGTCTCTCACTCGTCTCAGCATATTGTAAAGGCCGCAATGCTATCTGAAAAGCTTTTCAGAAGGATCTTTGCGGTGCACAGAGGTCCAATTAGCACCTGGCCACCCAGTTGGTAATCAGCTTGTCTGTGGCGGACATTGTAGCTCCTTGTGTCAACGCGCTGTTGACACACAACGCTACTACCTCCATGCCAGACAAGGCGGACTCGTCTGTACCGGAGGTTGTATACGAAAGAGCCGCTCTTAGGGGGACTACGAACAAGTTCACCAAAGAGCAGCTCTTTCGCACCTCGCATCAAATGCCGCAGCTACTTGTCTTTCGGCATGTTTGGACCAGCTCTATTGAACAGAGGGGTCATACACCTCAAGTACATAGCCACACTTTATTTGGGCATCTGAATGCACGTCTGGAGGGCCACCTCAGCTCACCTTCGATGCCAGCGTAGCCTGTGACAGGACTCGCGCCAGGACGTTAGGAGGCCGTTGCCGTTAAGGAAGCATGAAGGTGCTCCATTCCGAAGCCTACGCTTCAAATTTCTCAGCTGCTTCTTCATATAATAGTAAAACGATCCTGTGACTTAAGGCTTTTTCTTAATATATGTGGGTCAGGATAAGTCTTGATGGGACACATGCGCATGATGTCTTCGGTCGTGACGGCACAACTCACCACATCATTCAACGGCTGAATCTCGTGATTGAGAACAGAATGCGTTCGAGGTCAGGATATCGGGTTGCTAACTTGGAGAAAACTGCGTGAGTATTTGCTAAGACCCATAGCCAGACGGGGGCAACCGCCTTGAAAGCAGCGCGAGGTCGGTTGTTGTCACGCCTAAGCTTCTGGCGACCTTGCTCTTCTGTCAGAAATGAACAGGCAGACTGTCGAAAATCAGCGTAGCTGGCAACGTCCGTAGTCAGACTGTACGCAGATGCGTTTTGCATGTAAGGAAGGATGGGGTCCAGCGCACATGATGACGTCCATCTGCGCAAAAAGTAATGGCGAGAACCCCTTGGCTGCTTGCGTAGCAATGTTGTACGCGATTGCCATGAAATGAAAGACGGTGTCCCAGTTTGTATGGTATGATGCGGTGTACATTGCCAGAATATCACGGAGAGTGTGGTGCAACCTATGGTTAGGCCATCGGTTTCAGGATGATACGCGGTCGTCATGTGGTGTAAGGTGTTCCACTGAATGAGAAATGCTTGAACAGCTTCGAGCAAAAAACACGTCCTCCGGCGTGTTCGCGGGGAGCACCATGGCACATGACGAAGTTTGCTCAAGGTGAAAAACGCAACCCCTCTGGTTGTTGTTGTGAGCAAGGCTGCATTTCTATACTCTATACTATAAACTACACTATAAACTATTTCTATACTATAAACTATAACAACTTGGTCAAATAGACGTGCCAGTACGGGAGATGCGGAGGTAGTATTGGCTGGTCACTGAGGTGATGCCTTTCATCTCTGACAGGCAGTATGAGTGCGCATATGATGGCAAATAAATCAAAACATTTTTTTGCCAATAGTATCGCTGGCGCAGGTGGTTGTATGTCCTGAGAGCACCGGCATGAGTGCTTCCGAGCCGGTGTAGAAAGCAGTGCACATTTCCGTGAATATGTGGCGAGTTATCGCAAGCAGCCACCTCCTGCCACAGGTTGCTTAACGGCACCGACAGTGGCAGCCATCTCGAAATACGAAACGGGACTCTTGGCAGGAAGTCGAGCACGTGAAATGCCCATGAACAGGGGCGTAGCCAAGGGGTGGCACACTAGGCACGCGCCCACCCTCACTCGAATTCGATTTCGCTATGGGATACAGAGAAAAGTATACCCATTTCAAGAGGGTGCCCCAAAATTTCTGTCTACACATCCGCCGACGGATCATTGCGTCGCTCCGATGGCATGTCGGCGATGTTGATTGGCGACTGACAAAGAAGCCATGTCAGACGCTAGCGGTCAGCGGGAGAGCTCATCAGCATCAAATTGCATACGGCCTGATCGGTACAGAACACGAGAGTCGTACTCTTCAAGCGGAAGAGCCCAGCGATCGAGGTGTCCCGACGGATCTTTCAGGGGTGGTAAATTACTTTAAGCACAGTGGTTCATGGGGACATCATAAGGGTGACGATAAAAGTACGGACAAAACTTAGCTGGAGCCCAAATCGTGGAAGGTCCTTCCTTCTCAGAGGCCGAATAATTTCACACATGCAGCTTTCCTCAAGTTTGAATCACATAAGCAACGCTATATTATTCGTATCCCGGTTGTCTCTTTAATTTTTGTTTTGTTTTTAATGCCCTGCATCAAGGCTGGTGATGCTGGTGTCAGTGAGGATTTTCGATGGGACATCAGGGTCAAGCTGACGAAGTATTAAGCGATGTTAGTAAGTGCCGTAGCGTCTCAAAAGATCCATCGCAGACTCGTGACGAAGCAGGTGGGCCGTGAGAGGCTATCAGAAGATGTTCAAGAGGTCCGATGATGGAATAAATGTAGCACACAAATCAAGCTTGATGAAACTATAAAGCGTCTTTATTATTCCTATTTATTGAGTGAAGGAGAAGCGCTGCCTTCAACCAGTCGTGTGTCTGATGTTGGGTTCCTACCCACTAATGGTTGAACGTAATGTTGCTTCTATCGCATCTACTCGAATCAAGCAAAGCGCCAAGTCAAGCTTTTTCTTTTCCTGTACGTAGCATTTATCTCGCCATGAAATGTTGGAAAGTGCAGGTGGCACCGCCGAAAGCAAATTCGTGGTATAAAAAAAGAAATAAAAGTGTGAAAACACCGGAATGGAAGCAACCACTTGTCGACGTAGTCGGCAGTGAACGGGTTAAAAAAAGAAACAATAGCTTTGTTAGACATTACATAAGGGCGCATGTGGTGTACGCTTGAATCGAGAAGAAAATAAAATAATACCCTCGTTATTAGACTTGGCACCGGATGCATAGCTTATCTATAGCATCATTTTAACCCACGTGAGCCTTTCTGGCACCCAGTCTGCTTATTAAAGAAGTCATAGTGGGGGAGCATTCCGAAAGTTACACGGGAACTGCTTCCAACTGTGTAAAAGGTAGGTCTTGGTGTACTTTCTTACCATTTGATATTTTCTCGTAGCACAAATAATGAAGACACTAAACTCGTTGAATGACGCTGATTGCTGTATGTTTTTGTTTTCCCTGATTGTAGCGGATATTAAGTATAGATGAGGTTGACGGCGTTTGTAGCTCTTGCCAGTTCTCTTTTTAAATTTGGCGTGACTTCCTTTTACTGCGAACATCATCATTTGGTTACTGGTGGACTTTGTCAGCCACCACAATGTCGGGAACAAAGCAATCTACTGTATCCTTGAAAACTAGAAAAATTCCTGAACGCCGTGGTCAGATCGCCAACTTAACCTCTATTGAAAACGTCCGTGAATTTCGCTTTCCTAAGCTTTACGTCGTTGACCGCCCCTCTTTCTCGTAAAAAGGTTGATAGCGTCTGTGATCTCGTTTGCTCCCTTCACAAACCTTGCGCGTCAGCATCCACCTGTCTGGTGATCGCCCGACACTTTTGTTGAGCCGGCCACATGCTTAAGATACTCGTCATTGAAAGGATTTTCTTTTTTTTTTGTGTTCCCATATGCTCTGGCATTGGCGGTTTTCTATAAGTATGTGAACTCCACTAACGTATTGGTATGGCGAGAAGACAGCGGGGATGTTTTTTTTTAAGAATTGAATGCAGGCAGCTCGATCTGCTTCTCATATCAGTGTTTCATTCACTTCAGGCGTTGAAAAACGTCAACTTTTGTTTCCACGTGCATTTAAAGTTTAAAAGCAACTTTTAAACTCAGTTGTCGTTTTAAATTATTCTCGTTTTAAACTGAGGTGGGGTGTAGTGGCAGTAGAATGGGTTCATCATCATCCTCATCATCAGCCTGACTACGTCCACTGCCGGACAAAGGCCTCTCCCATCTTCCGCCAGTTAACCTGGTCCTGTTCTTGCTGCTACCAATTTATACCCGCAAACTTCTTAATCTCATCTGCCCACCTAACCTTCTGTCTCCCCCTAACCCTCTCGCCTTCTCCGGGAATCCAGTTAGTTACCCTTAATGACCAGCGGTTATCCTGTCTACGCGCTACATGCCCGGCCCATGTCCATTTCTTCTTGATTTCAACTATGATATCCAAAACCCCGGTTTGTTCTCTAATTCCACTCTGCTTTCTTCTTGCCTCGTAAGGTTACACCTACCATTTTTCTTTCCATTGGTCGCTGCGTCGTCCTCAATTGAAGCTGAACCCTCTTTGTAAGTCTCCAGGTTTCTGCTCCGTAGCTAAGTACCGGCAAGATACAGCTGTTATATACCTTCCTCTTGCGGGATAGTGGCAATCAACCTGTCATGATTTCAGAGTGCTTGCCAAATGTGCTCCACTCCATTCTTATCCTTCCAATTACTTCAGTCTGGTGGTTCGGCTCCGCGGTTATCACCTGTCCTAAGTAGACATAGTATTTTACAACTTCAAGTGCACGATTACCTATCTCGAAGTGCTGGTCGTTTCCGAGGTTGTTGAACATTACTATCACTTCCTGCAGATTAATATTAAGACCTAATTTTCCGCTTTCCTTGTCACACTCCGTAATCATGAGTTGAAATTCGTTTTCTGTGTTAAGCTGTCGTAAAAGACTGGCAAATCTAATACACGAACTGCTAATTTTAAGTACTTCAGGTGTTTTCGAAAGCGTCTAACCAAGGCTTGGCGTGGTCCGCGTCTCGAAGAAGTGAAAGACAATCAGCCATCGTGCAACTTTGCTGCTAATATTCCCAGCTACATTTGACCAATCTGACAACGATGAGTCCTTGACGCACTCCAGCTCAAAACGTGACGCCAAAGAAGGGCAATTTACACTGTTGATAACACTCTCGTCCAGCGGTTGAGTGACAGATCTTGCGTCGGTGATGCGATACGCTCGAAGTGTATGAAATGATGAACGTCGGTGACAATGTGCACTGAGAAGCGGTCTTAGCACGACACGCCCTTTACTCTTCTGATGGCACGTGTGATCATTGAAATTGCCACAAGTGCGATGAAAATTCTGTTTAATGTGTACTGATGGGCTACTTGTTGAGCTTTTATCTGTTGCTGAAGCAGCACAAAGAAGGATAGAAAAAACACACACACACAAAGACACAAACACAAGCGCTGTATACAGCGCTTGTGTTTGTGTTCCTTATATGTGTGTGTTTTTGTATCCTTTTGTGCACTGCTTCATCAAAAAAAAAGAAACTCGGTGATTAGAATATGCTGAGCACCATTTTATTTCCTATTCCTCCCGTGTTTCTTCAAGATGGCTTGGGTTGTCCTGAGAAGTAATGTCAATGATTAAATTGTAAAGCGTCTGTACCTCACAAGCTAGGGCCACTTCATATGGTGGAGGGCTAAATCAGCTTATGCACGTGCGGTAGCACTGTTGTGTGGTACCACCTTGAAGGCGAGGAGAGACTTTTGCCCAAAACTCGTTTTCATTTTTCGTGCAAGCCACAATGCAGTGTTCTTTCGAACTATGGAAATCGCCATCGAGTTTTTTTGTTTTTGCAAAATTTGACAAGACCAAAGTGGAAGTACTTAATTTGATGAGAACCTTTGGGTATAATTGTTAGTGGTGATATAATGTGTACCGGTGGCATAACGCCTCTTCAGAAGGTCGTAAAAAAGTCAGCAACGAAATCCAAGCTGGACGCCCGTCAACGACCATTAGCTGATGACAACGCTGCTGTCTACACCCCCTTTGTATCGATTACTACCGAAGGAGCCGTTATACACATCCTCCTCCTCATCCTTCACTTAACGAGCAGATGCTACCGCTTAGCGGCAACTGCAGACCATTTCATTTCTGTGTCGTACATGCTCAATCACTTTCATCCAACTCTGTACCCCTCCTACTGCCCCTTCTGTGGCTCTGTACCGACAGTAAACACTCTACGTGAGAATGTTCCGCTTCGCAGGGTGTTCCTCCCATTTCCAACTCCACCCGTTCCTCTTGGGAGTCTGCACTGCTCAGCTTACGCCGGCAGGAACAGCAGCAGCTAGCCCTACGGTCTCGTAAGGCAATAAGCTCTCAACTGAGTTCCCCCCCCCTCCCGAAGAAGGCTCTCTATATATACATTCGCCAATCAAAGTTTATTCTATCTCTCTCGCCTGGACCCTCGCTCTCGTCGATTCAAAGGTGCCAAGGGTTCCCAAGGTGCCCTACAGTCTTGATATGGCTGCTACGAATTCACTTTTGTTTCAGCGTTTGAAAACTGACCTGAAAGGACGTCACTTCAGAACAGTTTGAAGAGTCAAAGAGGCTTGCACTAAGGCTCTAAACAACATTTCGGAGGAGAACGACTGCCACAAGCGAACGTTGGAACAGCCCTCAAAAGCGCATTAGAACAGACGGTGCCAGCTGATCAATCAATTAAAGGCGCCTGCAACGGTCGCTTCTACAATTGCGCACCACCTCACCACCACAAACAACACTCGTCGTCAAAGTGAACACCAGGCAAAATCAGGGGAATTCGAGAAGCAAATGTGGCTGCCGCCGGCACACGTTCTTCTACGCCGCAGAACCTACGAAAAATATATGCCCAGTTCCCTGGCTTTCACTCTGCTGCGCACATGTGAGTCGTGTAGAATATTCGCGAATTCGACCACGGCCTGATACAAGCGGGTGACGACGGAGTGGCAAGGCAGTCGATGAAGAGCGGCAAGAAGAGGGACGTGATGGAGAGGACAACAACCAGCGTACACTGGCCTCAAGCGGGACACATTTCAATAATAGACTGAACACAATCGGTGAATATTTCAAGACCATAAGTGGTCTGAAGATTTTCTAATAGATGAAATTGTATATTTAGTGTGAGGTGTGTGTTCCCGCTGTTTAAAAACCACCGAAGCTATATTGTGAGTTATATAATGAACTGACGTGAGGAGTATCTATGTATATAAAATGAGCGTCAAACGAAACGCGAACCGCAGCAAGTATTAGAAATGGTATAATGAAGGCCGTCCAATCATAGCCATAGACCGGGGCTTAGCGCTCCGGCTTGGCAGCACTGTGATGTGCATGGCGATGACTGATTGGTGGAAGCCGTGTATTAGATGTCGTCCGGGCAGTGCATGTGTAAAGAACCTAGCTGTTTATTAATATCTAGTAACTCATACTGATGCTGAGCGGAGAGCCAGTGAAGTTATTTGTTGCGTGTAGTACTCCACTGGGTGAGATATATGACTACAAGGACACAAATTATTAATGAGAACTTGCTATCAAAGAGAAAGGGCATAGCAAATGGTGCTGCAAATGAGTGAGATGATTTTTCAACAAGGTAGAACGATATATCATTACGGCAAAAATGTAAATATTTGTGAAACGTGAAACAGTGTGAAAGAGGACACACAAGGTCAAAGCATGGTGAAGAGCATGAGGTCTTGTCCTATTTTCAGGCCTGTCACATACGACGTGCAGTTTACTGGTGCAGGCAAACATGAATTTCTAGAAACATTTAGCGAAGGTGAAAAGCCGATGTTTCAAGTCGAATTCAGTCTATACCGCAATACGCCTCTACTTGCACAATGTAACCATATATACACAGCACTCCATTTTCACTTTCAGTTCTCACCTACGCGCTTTGGATTCGCGTTCTTTATAATGCTCTAGTTCTACTTAGTTATCGGGGTCTCATCGTTCAAGATTTTAATAATATTTCAACGCTCACTGTTCCGAACACAATTCCTGTGTAAGAATATCGCCGTATAATGAAGGTGCACGCGGACCCATCCCCTACACGAACCACGGGCAGCGAAACAGCGATGTGGCAATGCGCTTTTCATACGGTAGAGCATCGTTCACGCTTGGAGACGTCACAATACAATCTTTTTCAAAGAAGCGTGCAAAAAATGACGAGCGACGTCTGCATACTAAACAACCCCGCCGTTCTCCAAGCTCTTCCCTTGACTTCCTTCATAACAGCTACTCAAATATTATCAGTGCCAGGCCGTGGTGTTCTAGTGGCTAAGCTACTCGGCTGCTGACCCGCAGGTCGTGCGATCGAATCCCGGTGGCAGCGGCAGCGTTTTCAATGATGGTGAAAATGTTGTAGGCCCGTGTGCTCAGATTTAGGTGCATGTTAAAGAACCCCGGGTGGTCTAAATTTCTGGTGCCCTCCACTACGGCGTCTCTCATAATAATATGGTAATTTTGGGACGCCGAACCCCACATATCATCATCACCATCATCATATCATCATGAACATCATCATCGTCAAATATTATCAACCTACGCAGTGCACTTGCCCTGACCAGCGTTGCAGGAAAGGCGTACGATCGAAGTTAGCCCGAAGAAGTGTTCGGTGCCCTCGAATATCGGCACGTGGTATGTCTGATCGGAGGCTGAAGTGAGAACACGGAAAACCCTTGCCCGCTGTCTGTGACGTCTCTTCCAAACAGGTTTCCCAACCATATCGCGCTGCTCCCGTGTATGCCTCAGACAATTTGCCGCGTCATTTCACCGCACGTGTAGCAAGTACGTGCTCCGGGGCTCGCTTATCTCCCCGACTTGGCTTCTCCGCCGGTTCCTTATCGCGATGACCGGCTCGTTTATCGAAGAGAATGCAAAAGTCGGCAAAAGAATCGCACGCGCCTAATCTCGTATTTTGTTTCCCTCCGGGCTTTCAGGAGAGACATCGCCTTCCTTGTTCTCTCTGGCTCACACAACTGTCAAATTCGCCGAGCCGAGAGTACGCTGCCAGCAGCCACCATGTTGCACGCCATCCTGCTCGTTCTCCTCAGCATCGTCTTTCTCATAGTCGGGTGAGCATAGCATCCCTGATGCGCACGCTGATTACGAACACTGATTTGTAGCTGATTCCCGAGAAAATCCCCGCACGCGTAGAAGTAACCGCAAAGAAGAAAGCAAAAGCGAGGTGGAAGGACGACATGAGACATTGACGATATGATACTTTGGCGCGGCAGACAGGCGAGCATCTTGCAGGACTGCAGGCATTGTTGAAAAGTAAACAAACCTCTCGAAGCGATACTGAAACACGAGATAGGCTTGTGTTTAAGCTCGTAGGACTTGTCACTTTGAAAGTCCTAGTACATTGCGGAGGACTCTGACTGCTGATATCGTAGACTGCTAACACAGTGCAAAGTGTCAACAACTCAAATTCAGGACAGTGTTCATTCTTGCACGAGTGCAGCATAGAGCTTATGAAGGCACAGCAGATTGACTCCATTTAACTAAGAACAAGAGCGTAGCTTATTTCTGAGTGACGAATTGCATTCCGACTGAACTGTGGCGGAAGATGAATGACTCGCCACACATTTATCACAACAAAAGGCAAAACGTGTGATTTTTTTACAAGAACTTACAAATATATTCGCCTGTTTAGCTGTATACCAGGAAGAACAGTGCGTCAGCTAGACTTCATGTAATGCGGATGGAGAAAGGTTTGGGTTCAATAATTCAACATTAACATTCGTAATTTCACTGAACATGACATCACATTAGCCCGAACTGACAAGATTAAGTTCTTGCAGTATGGCGAGATAAATTTACTAGTCAGAGGAAAGTGTTCTTAGTTCTTTCATTTGGAGTCTACCTGCTGAAGTATTACACATCTTATAGGTAAAGTTTCTTTAGAATAATATACCTGAAGTCGATAATTCAAAATTTTTCATATTTTACGCCCGCGTTCAGTTTCAGTTCAGTAGATACTTTCCTACCTGCGCATGAGTGCACCCGCATTTAAGTAAACTCAACAAAATTAAAACTGGCTTGAATCGCACTAGATTTAATAAGCAATTATCTTTCACATAGCAGATCTTTTTGAACGCATGAAACTGGACCAGGTAATAATTATTCTTCAAAGCCATTTAATGAAGCAAAGATTTTAGGAGCCTGGTCGCGCAGCACATCAGCCCAGAAAGCCACATGAGTCCTCCTGAGAGAATTGACAGCAACTTCATTCAGGGACCGCCTGTGAAACTCGGCATTGTATGTGTGATGTGACATGTGTCTATACTTCTCTCTCTCTTTTACTCCCCCTCCCCATGTGTAGGGTAGCAAAGTGGACGCATAGTCCAGTTAACCTCCCTACCTTTCCTACATTCATTCTCTCTCTCTCTCTCTGTAAATGAACACAGAACACAAAATGCAGGAATGATCGAGAACTCTGATGATTTATGCTTTATTGCATTGTGAAAGAGTTATCATGAACTGGACACCAACACGCTGAACTTGCAGTTGTTATATACTGCATTAGAATAAGTCGCCGTTATACATGCATGGACGACAGATGATTCATTCGATCCGCACTATACATTGTCTGCAAATCACTCTGTTTATAGCTTCACTAAACACCAGATCTTTCCTTTTTGTTTTCCAGAATTCTCACGAAGACATTTACCTTCTGGAAAGGGAAGGGCATTCCATACTTGTCTTTTTTCGAATACATCCGAGCAGTTCGTGATAACTTCACAGGAGTAAGTGTACATTTGAGTTACAACTAACATGGAAGTAGACCGAATTCGGACTTGTATTGTGAGTGAACGCGTGCATAGGCGACTACGCTGTTACAAAGAATGCTATTGATTTGTATCCTGTACTTTCATGGTCATCAGAAATGACGATGCTTCAAAAAGAACAATAAGAATGCGGGAATTAACCTAGAGCAATAGTATTCACTTCTATTCTTGGTCAAGGTGCTCTTTATTGAACGTGTGTCACTGTATTTGGCTTCACAGATTAAAGCAATAAATTTATTGAGGCGTAGTAATAAGTCGACCATACATAATGCACCGCTTTAAAAATAGCATGATAATAGCAGCGCCTGCTTACCATAAATTATATAACATCCCGTCCGCGGGAACACGTGTAATAATCTTATTTTTCAAAGCGTTGAATGAGAGCACCTGAGGTGATAAGCCTTACATTCTCCTCTTTGTCTTTTTTTACAGGAGCTCAATAAAGTTGCTCTCCGAAATTACAAGCGCTATGGCCGGTTATACGGGTTCGTACATTCTTGACTCGGGGTGGGGGGGGGGAGGCTCGTGATTGGGGCACAGAGTTTAAACACTCTATGTTTTTATGCGGATGTACTCTTAGCTGATATTGACCGAAGAGTAAAACATAATATTGAACCATTTCAATTCCACCTGAAGAAAAGGAAGATGGCATGCACCCTCTATCTTGTATCTAATAATTTTATAAGTTAGTAGTACGAGGTACGTCAAAGTTTTTTGTTCATGTCTACTTAAACATCACATTGTATATATATATATATATTATATATATATATATATATATATATATATATATATATATATATATATATATATATATATATATATATATATATGTGTGTGTGTGTGTGTGTTGTATTGGTGTATAGTTAACCATTTTTCTCGCACTACTATTCCAGCATTAGAGATAATTTAGCTTGTGGAAATAATAACTTGCGTGAAGAAAACATTTTTTACGGCTCTGCTGAAGTGTAACAGCATGAATAATTTCTCTTTGCGAGCCGTTCTACAAAATGCTTCCCCATCATACGTGAGAGGCGTAAAGGAAAGCGCTAAAATGAAAATGCCACGTGAGATACATTTCCTTGCTGCATCTATAGCACAGAAGCATACTTGAACAGTTTATCAAGCAAAATGCACATTGATTTATAGAGACATTGAAGGCAAGAATCTGCATTTCATAAATCTATCGTTTTGCTTTGACGGTAGCTTCTGTCTCTTTTTTTGTTCGGCCGCAACATGTTTGTGTTTGACGACCAAGCGAACATATTGGTGAGACAGAAAATTCATTACAACATTTCAGGTCATACCAGGGCCTCATACCGAGCCTTGTTGTTGCTGACCCAGATGTTCTGAGAGAAATTTGTGTGAAAGACTTCAAGTCCTTCGTCAACAAGTCCGTGAGTATTTCTTTTAGCATTCGATTACTATTGAGCTGTGATATTAAACCTAGTATACTGCACCAGTGAGCATGGTTTTAAATGTGCCTCATAAACTGAAGAACTCGTCGACAATTGCGAGGCTTTCTACCGGAAAACTGTTTTGTCTCCTTTACGAACGAGCTTTCGATCGACTTATGTTCTGATTTCTTAATATATACTGGTTGTGCTGGGTCATTTCATAGGCCGTCCTTGGCTCTACTGACCTGACTATACGACTCTATTTAAAGCAAATGAACAATGCTCGAAGGCTTGGTAGGGCAGCAAAGAAGCTGACATCGGGAAATGTAAGAAATACTGGCCGAAAATTATTCATGTGAATATCGAGGAAAGAGGCACACATTCATTTTAATTAATTATTCTATTCAAATAAGCTGAAAACACCAGGGGACATAACAAATTCCTAAACTGTCGAAAAAAAGATGCCAGTTAATAAATTACGCTGAAAGATATTAGCCTAACATAATATACGAGATTGATAGTAGTTTTCACACGGAAATCAGGCACTGAGCAATAATGGTGCCACGTCTATTGAAACTTGTCAAGATTTAGTTCACTAGTCTCAAGCAAGCAGTTCAAGAATATTATAGGTGGCCCAAATTTAAGCTATTTTGAAGCACCTTTTGCATTGTGAAGTAATTCTGTTGTGTTTTTTGAAAGAGCTGAATCATGGGCGTGCCCGAAACTTTGGGACTTCTCTATTCGTTATAAGCGCGTCTGAGAAAGTATGATAGCTAAATACCAGCAATAGATTGATAGGCAGGTGGGAAAAAATAATGCTAGTAATAGATAAACAGATGCCATAGTGACAAAAATCCACCTGCACCTGATGTTATAACTCATCAGTTCTGACAGCTAAAAATGTTTCCCTAAATATGAGAATACAACACAAATTCGCATTTGTTTATCCCTTATATTATCAGAATGAGTATAAACATATACTTAATAGGACTGGACTAAGTCACGCTCCTAAAATTCATGTTTTTTTTTTTTGCCTTTGTGGATGCTTGAGGGTTGTGAAGCAGAGCTTTCAGTAGAACAAAATTTATTTGAAAGGGTGCACTTGTATACCTGGTCTGGCGCTCATTGTCTTTGTCCGAGTATTGACGACTACCAAGCGAACATCACACATTACCAAGTTTTTTTTTTATTTTGACATATCCTAATTCGACCTTACCTTATGTCACCAGCTCTTCATTCCTGCACTCCCATTTTTATCTTATTGCTTGGGCATGTTTGTGTTCTCACTTCATAATTTTTATTTTGTGTAAACCGAGTTCATTTGCATGCAATCTCGTTATTTCACAACACCAGGATGACAAAGTATCGGGAAATAGCCTTTGGGACCAAATGGTCTTGCACCAGCAAAACGAAGAATGGAAAAATACACGTAGCTCGTTGTCTCCAATGTTCACAACGGCCAAATTGAAATCGGTAAGTTCGGTTTCAGTGGTCAGCCAACGTGCAATAACCTTTGTGATATCTGCGAATCCTACGAAGCAGGCCCTTTTTTTTCGATTGTTAATCTCTAGATGGTGCCAAAGATGACCAAGACAATGGACAGATTTACAAAGTTGCTCCTGGCGAAGCTTAATACGAGGCAGCCAGCGAATCTCTGTCAGTGAGTAATATTTTTAATTATGAATATTGCCAACTGAATGCTGCAGACCGGATACAACAATTGATACAATGCAGGCCCTATCGTGCAGCTGTTGTCTTTATACCACAAGCTCGCTTTGCACTTGAGCAGCAACCCTTTCATGACGTGGTAGTACTTAAGGATTCAATACACACTGCTCCTCTCCTACGTGTCTTTATGGTTTGCACGTCGAAAGTGTAAACCTGACATATTCCACTGAAAACCTGCTGTTTTAAACGTGGTACTAAACAAGCCTTTCTGCACCCGAACAGGATAAGCATGTGATAACGCAAACTTGAGAGCCCACATTTACACAAATCTGTCTCTCACTAGATTGCTGGAAAAGTCGGCCATGGACTTGTACACATCACTGATCTTTGATCTGGACATTGACAGCCACGTCGACACTGAACATCCAATGCTCAAATGCTACAGTGGCTTTCTCAGTGCCCCGGGTGGCTGGAGACTTCTCATGATGAGTGAGTGTTTCCAACATTAAAGTCGGCATCAGTATCAATGTTATGACTATATGCATACTCCAGGTGAAAAGCATTTTTCTTGTTTCCAACACCAGTGGAAATAAAGGAAGCCCACGAGAGAATTATAAGGAGCGAAGTTGCTGATGAAAATCAGGCAGTCACGGGGCTTTTGAAATAGGGTGCGCAGTTTGTTAAGAAATTAAAAAGAAACGACAACGGGCCTGCCTGTATAGGCAACGGCTCCTAAGTGTGAGCGTGCCATGATTTTGGTAGAATTCTAATGTCATCTTCCCTGATATGAAATGGGACATAAAAGACTTGAGAAACTGCAGGCCGACCAGATTACAGTTTGTTGCCTACAAAGGCCTCACAAAGGCAATCGCTAATTAGCACCACCTTAAAAATCAGTCCTCGAAAGACCAAGCAAAGTTTCACACATGCTGCTCGAACACAGATCATAGTCACTCAACGAAGGAGGTGATAAGAAAATACGCGAAATGTAAACAATCTTGAGTTATGAGCGCATTTTCAATGCATTCATTAAGGTTCATTTAGCCATTGCCACGTTTCAGGCAAGCATTTACACCAGTGAACCTGTGCCCTGGATTGATTACAGCCATATTTTTGTTATGGTTGACTGTCATGTCCATATCTAGCATTACCTATAACGATACTTAAACTTACGCTATATCGTCATGGTCTTTCTCTGTCTCCAGCAACACACAAGACATACGTTGGTCCACAAATGACTAAGCAGCCTATCTTGACATAACCACATCGACTGCATTTATAACAACACCAACCACATGCTTCACTACCTGCGCCGTAATATCATCTCTGCGCGATTTGAACCTCGACTCACCCTTTACAAAACACTTGTTAGAGCAAAGCTGGAAAATACCTGTCATTCTGGCCAACGGACGCGTGATAGTTCCCAAATTTAAGCTACTTTGTACATTTTTTGCATTGTGATGTAGTTCTATTGTGTTCTTCGGAAGAGCTAAATCACAGCGTCCTGAAATTTTGGGACTTCTCTATTTTGGGACTTCTCTAGTTACCCTTTGGGAAGTACTGTAAGTTAATCCACTCCATATTAATTTGCGAGTGGCGCGGTGTCAGTATCCCATAGATCGGGCTCAGTTTAAACTGCATGCCCAGTCTTTGAAAGAGCCGAGAGCTCCCGCCCGAATCTTTCCGAAATGTTATCACGATTAACACAATTTTTGTAAAAGCCGTTTATGTCCATCTGTGTATACTTCATATGTGCTATAGAACTAGTGGGTCCTTGCTATAAAAACGGTATACTTTTAATCATCCCTGGAACAAATGTTAACGGCAACCGCTTTCCTACTTCCATCTGTCGACCCGGGTGCTAACAGCTTCAAATCTTCAGTTTTCTCTCTCTCTCTCTCTTTCTCTGTGCGTGTGCGTGCGTGTGTGTGTGTGTGTGTGTGTGTGTGTGTGTGTGTGTGTGTGTGTGTGTGTGTGTGTGTGTGTGTGTGTGTGTGTGTGTGTGTGTTTTCAAGTGTATGCGTATCTAACTTTTGCTGCTCCCCTCTACGACTTTTTCAGGACTTGAAAGCACTTGGAACAAGTAGATGAATGGGCTACTTTGGTTTATGAAAAAGAAGAAATTTGGCTGTCGACAGCACTGGCTGTCTGCTGTGGAGAATGTTATTATCATCCCACTAGGAAACGCTCTTGAAGCAAATGTTGTCATTGACCCCTTTTTTGCTTACTGTTTCACAACGGATATTATCATACATGTCGGCTAACAGGAGTTACATTGCGCCGCGATGAACAGTGCTAAATTCAGAAGCAATTGCTCAAGGATTCTACGGATGTTTTCTCGTACGAAGGGTGTTCACCTTTCAATTCAGCGTACCGCTAAAACAGTACCTCAAATCTATAGGAAGAATTCGTTGCTGACGTTTCTTTGGCGGAATTGCGTCGGTGTGCGATACCTAACCGCAACCGTTTCCTAACTCGAAGATTTGGGGGCCATGGCATCCGAACATTTGTCATAGCGTGCCTAGAGTGTCTCCTAGAAGAATCAGCAGTGCACTTTATTGTTGTGTACCACGTGTCAAAATGAAAGACACTTTACATTACATTCTGATTTTTTTCTTTATTTCGCCCCATTCGCTCTGTTTCAGCCACACTCCCCAGACTTTTCAAGGCATTCAGGGTGGAATTTCCAAACAAAGGCGACTCCCAGTACGCGTTGGATTTCACGAAACATCTAATTGAACGGCGGCTACGTGCAAACGAGGTATGTTTCGATAGCCACGCCTATTATAGTTTCAGGCGATGCTATATGTGCCATGATACTTCATCGTTCGCCAAAGAAAAAAAAAGAAAAAATTCTCGGAGCTCACGTTATGTAGTAACAATATATGCGCGAAGAATGACTGGTCCAAAAACCACTGGTCTTGTCGAGACTATGAAGGTTTACAACTTGTGACCATTTTTTACACACATGTACAAAAAATAATTAAATAAAAATTTACTGAGCTAGACATTTGCGTCTACGATGCATGACAACTCATTAAAGATGGCTACGGAGGGATGCGGAGGGTATAAAACAGTGTGTGGGAAGAGAGGGGGAGCGAAGTTTACAAAGCAGCCAGGATGGGTAGACAATTATTTTCTGTTGGCAACGTGAAACTAAAGGTGCAGAGTAGTGTTTTAGTGTAGCTGGTGGGTGGCAAGGCTGATGTCTTCTTTTTTCTGCTCGAGAAGTAACGATACATGCCTCTTCCTCATAAACTTTGTAGAGAGAGAGAGAGAGAGTAAGAAAGGAAAGGTCGGGAGGTTAACCAGATATTGGCATCTGGTTTGCTACCCAGCGCTGGGGGCGGGGAAGTAGGGGCAAGAAAGAGGGGGTAGAAAGAGAAAAAAAAAACGCACGCGCACTCATAAAAAAAAACGAAAACACACACAGGAAAGGCGTCCTAGCTACAACCGTTCAGTAAGGCCGGTCGATCGCAAAAAGTGTAGTAGCGCTTTCAGGGCCCTCTTCTGTGAAGTCGCATCCTGACGATACTGCGGAATTCCCTGCACCGACAGAGGTTGATCATCTAATTTGTTGAGCTCCTTGCGAAGGCATAGTCGTTGTTTACTATACGCTAGGCAGTCACAAAGAATATGTTCGATTGTTTCCTCTTTGCTACAGTGGCCACAGGCTGCGGTGTCGGCCATCCCAATGCGGAAAGCGTAGGCGTTGGTAAACGCAACGCCCAACCACAGCCTACATAACAGGGTCTGGTCTGCTCGGCAAAGCCTCGACGGGACTTGAAGACTTAGCGTAGGGTCAAGCGAGTACAGTCGGGCATGCTTGAAGTGTGGCTGATTCCATTGTGATGTGGTTTGCTGGCGAGCAAGCCTGCGGAGCTTTCGTGCAGCATCTGTCCTAGAAAGTGGTAGTCGCAGTTTATGATCTTCTGTGTGGGCTGAGCGGGCAGCTTGATCGGCCCGTTCATTGCCGATGATTCCGCAGTGACTGGGCAACCACTGAAATGTAATTTGGTGCCCTTTCTCAGTCAGGTGGTGCATAACCTCTGCTATCTCTAGTACCAGCTGCTCGTGTGGTCCACGGCGTAAGGCTGATAGTAGAGACTGCAGTGCCGCCTTCAAGTCGCAGAAAATAGTCCACTTGCGTGTAGGTTGATCAACTACAAATTGCAACGCGACACGAAGTGCTGCCAATTCTGCTGCCGTTGATGTTGTTGCGTGAGATGTCTCGAATTTAATTGTCGTGGCCAACCTTGGTATCACTACTGCTCCTGTAGAGCTGTCCGGCTGAACCGATCCGTCAGTGTATATATGTGTGGAGTCTTGATATTTCTCATACAAGAGAAGTAGTGTGAGCTGTTTAAGAGCCGGTGACGACAAATTGGCCTTTTTCTGGACGCCAGGTATGTTAATATTAATCATTGGTCGAGCGAGGCACCATGGCGGAGTCACAGGTCTAGCGGCAGGAGAGAACGAAGTTGGGATCGACTCACCATGTGCGGTCACTGTTTTGCAGTAAGACGTGCATGGTCGGACCACTGGTAGAGAGGCTAGGTGATGTCGAGGGGTTCGAGCAAGGTGTCGTATATGTGTCCTCAGCACTTTGTAGAAACTTTGTAGAAAAATTGTTTTTATGTATGTCGAACACAGTGGAAAAAAATAAAACTGAAAGATGTTCTGAAAAGTGGTCACGACAATTAGTAGCGATGCTTTTAACGAAGTAATGGCTGTTTATCTCAGGTGGAGCCGAAATGCGTAATTGGGATTAATGAAGTAGTTAGGAATAAATGAATATGTTTATCCTCTATATGTTGCTTATTACTATATTTGTGGTGTTTATTATAAACACGTTGGAAAGAATAATGTCTCTGGCGCAGTAGTACAGGAATCTTGTGTTTTCTGCTAGTTCCTCATGACTTACCGATACTATCATTTTTTTATTTTTGCGCAGAAACATGATGATGCACTCCAAATGTACATGGACACTAAGATGCAGCAAAATGGAAAAGGAGGTGTTCAACTACCAGGTAGTTTTCCATTTCCATGCGCTTGGAAAAATAGTTGATGATTTAAAGGGTTATACAAAGCCCTTGTATCGTTTCTGCAAACTAAAAACTATGTGTAAGGTCTTACTCTCTCCAGTGTTGTTACGATGCTATTACATTTTTTATTGCCCTAATGAAACGCATTTATTGACTAACAATTATATTGATCACTGCGTCAACTAGTTTTGTACAATAGATGCTGCCTAAACGTTTCTTTTCGTTCATACAACAGTTGGTAAACAAATATTCATAAAGATGATTTGCATTTTTCCAATGCGGCTGATCTTTGTGTGTTGCATTGGCTTCGCACAAGAAAAAAGCGGCTACTGTTAATTGGCGTTGCTCTTGTATAACGCGCACTCAAAGAGTGCGAACGTACTATTTCGCTTTTCAGTAGGGAATTTAGCTGCCCGTGAACATCCTCGTAAACAGTTACAACGAAAGAAAAAACAGAGTCTACCCACCCCTCTTTTTACGAACGTTATCGTCATGAATACCTTGTTCTATAGATGAAAAAGAATAGAAGGACAAGGCTCTCAGATTTGTCTACATTCTCCGCATAGCACTTCCTATCACTGTTTGACGTCCTATTGACGTTTGTTTGTAGAATCTGCCATGAACGACATCTCAGCTCAGTGCATGTGCCTGTTTATCGCTGGGAGCGACTCTATAGCTCTGACTGTGACATGCGCGGCATACTCGCTGGCTCTGCACCCAGGCATTCAAGAGGCGGTGATAAAAGAAGTTGACGCCGCGGTAAGTGTGTGTGTATATACAAGGGAAACACGCAAGTGTGCGACTGCTTTTTCGCGGCAAGGACAGCGCCGCTTCACAACTGGCTCTCTTATCAGTGCATTTTTATCCCAGTGTCCTTATCCTAAGCCCGTGATCCACTACAGAAGGCAAATGCATTTTGCGGTGGGATGGCAGCAAGCAGCATGATGGAAAACGCTATAGACAACTTGCACGAAGTCAGCCGATGATGTTAACTAGCAGCACTGGGTATCACCGCTAATTAAAATTGCGAAAAATGCACGTTTCTACGAAAAGAGGGCTTATTGTTCATATCAGTCAAGAACATACTTCTCTATCTGCTGCTGTAGGCTTAACTCGTGTGCAGTAAGTTTCAGTTCTGTTCACTGTGTTATTTGCAGGAATTCTCTAAAGGGTAATGCATAAGACGTGGTTAAGGCGTAAAAATAATAGGAACAAAATTGGTGTTTGTGTGATGTCATGAGATTAATGATAATAAGTGTTCTTTTTAATTTTAAACGAAGTTTATTTGTACAATGTTAGCTGTCCTGTCAGACGTTGCATTAATAAAGATGAGCAGTTGGATACTTTCTCATATCCATATGGCGGGCTATGAACGTAGTTGCAGATGGCCCACCAATAATATCTCCAAGGATATCAGCATTGAAAAAACTCGTTAAAGAATCCTCTAGTCGAAGTTGACTGGAAAAGATCTCGAGAACCCAAATGATATCTAATGTTAGTGAGTAGGGGTTGTCAGGATTATACCAAACTATCTTGTTTCACTAACAGCTGAAGGGATGCCATGAAGGAGCTATTCAGTCTGTAAAAGAAACGCGCTTCAAGGGCATTTTATACAGTAGAACTGGTTGTATATTTAAGCAGTCAGGCTCATAAAAACGGTTAATTATAATAATAATAATAATAATAATAATAATAATAATAATAATAATAATAATAATAATAATAATAATAATAATAATAATAATAATAATAATAATAATAATAATAATAATAATAATAATAAACAATTCGCTTCTACTGCTTGATAGTTTTCTGGATACTGCATTTTTTTCTCTATTGTATTGTTTCTCTAATAGGACGAGGCCACGTACGAAACTCTTACGGTCAATGGTACTTCTCGACGCTGTGGTCAGCGAAACGCTGAGGATGTACTCACCGACGTCAGTGTAAGTGAACATCACGAAACAATGTAAAGTGATCACACCATCAGGTGTGAGCAAACACAGGTGTCATCCTCACGAGTGGCATTTCATTCGGTCTTGCCATGGCTATTGTTTTTACTTATGAGAGATTATTCGGAACAGTCAAATGCTAGCGGAGAATATGCACACGCAAATCAGCACAACTGTTATACTATACCCATAAGCTCACGTGGACTGTAAGAGGGCTGTCACATTAGTATAAAACTATTTTTAGGGGCGGAAGACAAGGACAAATCAGTCAACAAATATCATACACCGCGACCAAGGTATTATGACATGCCAAAAGATAAATAAATGTTGCTGACTGACAACGCCAAGCAGTGGTGTGAATAACGTTTCTTCATTTTCATAGCGCTTTCTGAAACAATGCTATTTTTAGTTTCACATTGTGATTAGTAAAGACATCTTACACATTTACACTATACAACTAAATATAGGTAGCACGATGACACATAACGTATGGGTCGATCTTGGTGTTAGGAACGTCATAAATTGGAACTTCTGCTCTGGTAGCAGTATTACTTTTCAAACGACATATGCCATGTGGCGGTAAATTCGAATGAACCAAAATATTGACCTACTTCTAGCATTATTACGGCAATAAAGAAGGCAATAAGCCGCCTGCTTCTATCCCAGTTATTATTTGTAAGATGCCTGCCTAAATGAAAAGTGGTATAACATGAATTTCAAGCAGCGGAAACTGTTAGTGCTCTATTCGCTTTTCATCGAAGTGAAGTTTCAGGTCTACAATTAAGTAATAACACAGATTTATTGGTTGTAAATAATTTTTTTTTCATCTGTGCGTGCTATGACTCAAAATGGTAGCTTAGTTAATTTGATGTCGCACTGCTATAATGTCGAGGGCACGACTATATATTACACACTGCCATATGTCGCACTGCTATGTTAGATAGATTTGTGGGGTTTAACGTCCCAAAACCACCATATGATTATGAGAGACGCCGTAGTGGAGGGGTCCGGAAATTTTGACCACCTGGGGTTCTTTAACGTGTGCCCAAATCTGAGTACACGGGCCTGCAACATTTCCGCCTCCATCGGAAATGCAGCCGCCGAAGCCGGGATTTGAACCCGCGACCTGCGGGTCTGCAGCCGAGTTCTTTAGCCACTAGACCACCGCGGCGGGGCCACACTGCTATGTTATAAGTAATATGGCCACATTTCGAAAAAGGGGTAAATGCGGGACCTCCTAGGGCAACTTGATTCATGTGCACGATTAACAAGTGTAGCTGGTCGAAATCTACCCGGTATCATATGCATTGTCGCGCCTTACAATCTCATCGAGGTCTTGGCACCTGAAGCATTAGTAATTATTACAGTATTGACATTGTGCCTTGATATCTGCAAATGAGTGTTGTATTAGTCGTGTGACTAATTTGGAGGGCAAACTTAACGCAGTATTCTTCCATTTATTCGCCACAAGTAAGTCTAGAAATTGGAGACATCGTGTATTGGCTACAACTATTCTCGTCCCGGCTGATATCCTGCCGAGTGGCACCACTAAACAAAACAAAATGCTGCCGAATACATTCTGAGCGTGGGCATATATGCACGGAGTTACGAGACAGACAGACAGATATATAGATATATAGATATATAGATATATAGATATATAGATAGATAGAGAGATAGATAGATAGATAGATAGGCAAATAGATAGATAGATAAATAGATAAAAAGCCAGACAGACAGACAAACATACAGACAAACAGACAGATAAATAGATATATAAACAGATAGATACATAGATAAATAGATATAAAGATAGATACTTAGATAAATACATATATAGATAGACAAATTGATAAAGAGATAGATAGGTAGATAGATAGATAGATAGATAGATAGATAGACAGACAGACAGACAAACAGACAGATAAATAAATAGATATATAAATAGATAGACAGACAGACAAAAAGACCTATAAATACATAGATAGATAAACAGATAGATACACGGATAAATAGATACACAGATAGATAAATACATAAGAGATAGATAAATAGATAAAGAGATAGACAAATACATAAAGAGATAGATAAATAGATAGATAGAAGGATAGATAGATACACAGATAGATAGATAAATAGAGAGATAGATAGATAGATAGATAGATAGATATATAGACAACCAGACAGATAAATAAATAGATATATAATAGATAGACAGACAGACAAACAGACCAATAAATAAATAGGTAGATAAACAGATCGATACATAGATAGATGAATACATAAAGAGATAGATAAATAGATATATAGAAAGATAGATTGATAGGTAGATAAACAGACAGGCAAATATACAGATAGATAAATAGATAAATAGACAGACAGACAGACAAACATACATACAGAGAGACAAACAGACAGATAAATAAATAGATGGATAAACAGATAGATAGATAGATAAACAGATAGATACATAGATAAATAGATATATACATAGATACATAGATAAATAGATATATAGACAGATAAATAGATAAAGAGATAGATAAATAGATGGATGGATAGATAGATAGATAGATAGATAGATAAATAGACAGACAGACAGACAGACAGAAAAACAGACAGATAAATAAATAGATAGATAAACAGATAGACAGATAGATAAAAAGATAGTTACATAACAGGTAGATACCTAGATAAATAGATATATAGATAGATAAATAGATAAATAGATATATAGATAGATAGACAAACAGACAGATAAATAAATATATAAATAGATAGACAGACAAACAGACCGATAACTAAATAGATATATAAACAGATAGATACATAGATAAATAGATACATGGATATATAAATACATGAAGAGATAGATAAATAGATAAAGAGATAGATAAATACATAGAGAGATAGATAAATAAATAGATAGATAGATAGATAGATAGATAAATAGATAGATAGATAGACAAACGGACAGATAAATAAATAGATATATAAATAGATAAACAGACTGATAAATAAATAGATAGATAGACAGATAGATACGTAGATAAATAGATACATAGATAGATAAATACATAAAAAAGATTGACAAATAGATAAAGAGATAGATAAATACAAAAAGAGATAGATAAATAGATAGATAGATAGATAGATAGATAGATAAACAAATAGACGGATAAATAAATAAATAGATAGATAGATAGATAGATAGATAGATAGATAGATAGATAGATAGATAGATAGACAGACAGACAGACAGACAAACAGATAGATAAATAGATAGATAGTCAAATAGACAGACAGGCAAATAGATCGATAGATAAATAAATAAATAGATAAATAGACAGACAGACAGACAGACAGACAGGCAGACAGACAGACAGACAGAGAACGAACTTTAATCAGTGCTGAGGCGCTACTGACAGGACCCCCTCACGGGCAATTGTTGTAACCACTGCCCTCCTCTTTTTTTATTTCAGGCTCACGAGGATATGCTCGCAAAGCACAACGATCGCTGGAGTCCGTTTCACGCCTGGTATGCGCGTAGAGATTCCCGCGCACGCGATGCACTACGACCCTGAATTTTTCCCAGAACCAGAGAGCTTCAAGCCACAAAGGTAAGATGGACTGTGGTTGAACAAGACGCAGAAGTATTCTTGAAATTAAAAAAAAAAACAAGCTTGAAGTCTCTATATTTGAGTTTTCAGCTGTAAAACTATTCAAGAAAAATAGACCTACAACTAAGGCGCACGAAGCTAGCTTTTACAAGATCGCCACGCCGCTATCAGGAGGCCTCTATTAGGTACACTTTTAGTTAATCCCCACGAAAAACCAGAAATGCTGCAACTGTGACTAATGAAGCTCCTACTAATTCACGAGCCTTCTCCAATGTTAAAAAACAAAAGGTGAACCGCTGAATATAGTAAATTGTGTGTATTTGTATGGTAAACGCCGTAACATTAACAGCATGCGAATAGTGACCTCTGGAACTGAATCGAAACCAAATCGAATCAAATACCAGTCGAACGCTTCAAATAATAAGCACGCCATTTTTCAAAGCAGCTCTAGTATGGTGATTTAACAACTTCTCTGACAGCTCAAAAATTACACTTTTTTTTAAAGATATTAATGGGCCATAACAAAAAACCTTACAATTGCTTTTCACCTGATGGAAAATACCGTCGTTTTGAAAACTCTGGTAGGCACGTATACAGCAGCAACCAGACAATTATAAATAATTTCTTAACTGTTTGTTTAAATAGAGCTGTGAAATACAGCTGCTGATTGAAAAACAGCTGGTTCAAATGTCTCGAAGTGGCACATTGCAAACAGCCCCTAAGTAATACTGATAGAGAAATCTTCAACAATATTCCCGGGTTAACATCATTATGAAGGTCATAATGAAGATAAAGTATTGATCAATATGTAGCTCTGGTGAATCTGTAACGTCATTCTGCAATCAATGTAGCCTGCCCTCATCCATTCATTATTAGAGCGTTAAGGTGTACACAACTTGTAGATTCCATGACTAAAACAAAGTACGTTACCATTCTCTGTTCCAACGTTTCATTTCTTCGGGATTTTTCATGGATGCTTATATTATTCAAAGAATATTTGAAGATAGTTTGTGTCCATAATATGCACCATTTCAAAGACTACCGAGTTGAATGGAGCGCTATCAATTTGTTCGTCAAAATTTTCAGACAACCCAATCTGAGGGTAGAGATGTGTGAAACATGATTTTTCAAAAAAAATATAATGTAATAGCTTCATTATTATCACTGAAGGATTCTTTAACTTAAGCAGACATAATACAAGAGCGAATAATCATAATAAAATATGAAATGAAGAAGCTTCAAACTACAATAAAGTTATTTAAAAAAAGTCGTATTGGACTTGCACTTGACTGGAATTCGATAGCGAGAACTTTTAGGCAGAACCTAACAAGCAGGCTCTTAAAAGGAGCGATTTCTATTTGAACAGGTTCCTGCCGGAGCACAAGGATTCGATCAACACTTACACGTATCTTCCATTCGGAGTGGGTCCTCGAGTTGCATCGGCATGCGCATGGGCATGGTACAAGTGAAGTACATTCTCTACCGCCTCCTGCAGAACGTTACCTTCGAACCCTGCGCCGAAACACAGGTAAGTTAATCAGAATGACTTCTTCTAAGCCGGCAGAGCTTGCATTTAGCATCCATTTTAGAGAAGAATTCAACGTGTTAGATCTCACAGCTCTTATGTAGTGGTTTCGGTACAAAATTTAAAACCAGTGGTATTCGTAATAACAAATAACATGAGGCTTAGTAATGACTGGGCAAAAAAGCGCTAACGTGGATTCTACGCGGCATAGGTTTATACGGCAAACACTGAGCATATTTCTTTTTTATAAATGCCTTTGTTGGCATGCCGCTTCAAAGGATTTCAATGTTTGTTCAACCTAACCTTCTATAACTAAGCGTACACTTATGGGGACAAAATGATTTAGTGAAGTGACATCAGGCTAGCCAGTGAAATGTCTTGAAATTGATCTCAAATGTTGGTGTTACTTCAGCATTTTATAAAAAAGCATTTGTATGCGGAAACTTATGAAAACAACCAACAGTGGCAAGTACACAGAGAACAATGGCGCTCTTCTGAGGTTGCCTAGAGAGTTGTGTGCGTACATTTATAAGCTCACTCTAAATTCGTAGGTGTTTTGAAATAATGTTGCTTCACTCAAGGAAAACTCGGGTTTATCTTTGTCTTACTTTTGTTCCATTCTGAGCGACCAAAATCTTGCAGGTTTTCGTTGTTTCCGTGGCGTGCATGTTCGTGGATGCCAGGCATACTGAGTTTGTGTAAGAAGCGGGCAGAACACCATTTGCTTTGAGCCTCTTTGTTTATTTATGCGGCTATGCACAAAAATTATCTATAGCATAGCTAAATGCGCTTTTAAAAGCTACTCAAATTTTATTTCTTTCATTCAGAACGTAGATTAAGTGAGCAAAACAAACATGTTGTGTATTTCAAGCTGGCAAAATTTGGAGAGCACCGATAATAAGCACCTACTAATAAGGCATACCGAGTTTGTGTAAGAAGCTGATATATCACATGGAAGTAGGACCTCCTTCATTGCCATACGACTATGCGCAAAACATGATATATTATATAGCTAAATACTCATTTTAGAAGTCCTCTAAACTTATTTGCTTTATTCAAGACTTTCATCAAGTTATTTAGACATACATGCAGCATTTTTTGAGCTGACTAGACTTGGAGAGCACCGATAATGGGCGCCTTGAAGCAGGGCTTTCAACAAGCAACGGCCTCTGGAACAATGCTACTGTTCGTGATGAATGCGTTAAGTTTGAGAGTAACCATGAACAAACTCCTAACGAAGATCAACGACGATAAAGATGTTGACGAACACGTTGATCTAGAGCTGCGAGCAAGCAAATTAGCCTTGGATGTTGATAATAATCATGTGATGATGAAAGTGCTGAACATAAGAAGAACATCGCCACATATTAACGAAGTGAATTATGATGAGTGACGAGGCTTTGATGATCATTCGAGTAACCGTGATTCTTCCGTACACTGACAAGTTGAGCTTGCATATGCAACCCAAGATGTGTGTACGGTATATGCAATGTTGTTTTGTTGGTCATATGGCGTATATTGTGTTAAGGTGTGCGAACGCTGCTACCACTGTGCCTCTAGCGGGCGCTCCGAGTACTATAGCATGTCACGGCTGCATAAGGGGGTGACAAGGCTCGTCAATAAGCTGCTTCGCTTCAAAAAACGCGTTAACGATGGAGACAGTGATATATGATTATGAAAGCGCTGAATCAGGGCCGTTACCGAGCGGCACTTGAACACTCGTAATGATGATGATGATAGTGATGATGCTAAAAATAAACGCGTCTAACTGATGATGAATGCATAGATTGGGATATGTAATTAAGAAGACAGTAATTGATGCGTTGAAACAGAGCCATGACAGGGAAAATTTACATGCACGAATAAACAAGGATGATGGATGGAACCGGTGTAACTGCAGGATGTTCCCAGTGGACCGTTGTTTGCTTCAGGCGCTGAAGCAAAGATTTACAGGTTTTTGCTTTTTCCTACTTTGGTATGTATTGCAATTGTAAATACGCTAGAGAAATCTTAATTCGCACAACAAAGTTATCTGTTACCCAGTCAAGCCTAAAGCGCTCATATTACGTTTTTCTATAAACAGACAAAATATAATGAATAATTGTTTGCCACCTAAAGAGGGAAGCCCATCCTTCCTAATATTGCCGTTTTCAATAAAAGTCGTTTCTACCTGTTGGTATAAAGCAGTTGGCTTTCGTGAAATCGATTGTGTTTGCAAATGTCAGCGACTTTATTTGTTTATTCACGATGATGCTTCACGCACATGCAACAAATGCTCACTCCTAATATACCTTCATCACATACCAACATTAGAGATATATTCTCACCGTGTAAAAAAATTACCGTTGGAGATGAGCAATCAGAACGCACTAGACAGAGAGAGAGAGATAAGCTTATTCACAGAAAGGCGGAGAGGTAGGCCTGAGCGATAGCTTGCTCTAGCCTGCTACATTAGACAGCGATTCCTTTACACACTAGTGCTTTCTTCAATCGTCGAAAATATATCGGTATATGTGCACCAATTTTTTTTGTGAGGGGGTTTGGGAGGGGAGCGGGTGATTCATCACAGAGATCTGTGCGTCATGCTAAGCACTGAGTGTAATTGTCACGTAAAAAAATTGTGAGCATATCAGGGTGAATTCTGTTTTATTTCAGCTCAATTTTTTATATGTTGTTTATCATGTGTGTGATGTTAAGCTGTGAGTGTATATGTCAAGTAAGCCGTGTTTGTGCACATATAGATGAATGTTTTCTTTTTATTTAGTTCAGTTTATTATCTCTGGTTTGTGTCATGTGTGCAAGGCTAAGCAGTGGGTTTAAATATCACGTAAACATAGTGGGCATATCAGGGTGGATTCTGTTTTATTTCGGTTAAATATAATTTTCCTTGTTTGTTTCACGTGCACAATGCTAAGCAGCGGATGTGCATACGATGAAGAATTCTGCTTTATTTCGGTTCACTTTTATCTGCAGTTTTTTTTTCAGAAAAATGTTTATGTGGTGTCTTTGAAGCACACTTTCTCGTTTCATTGTACTATGGCTTTACACTAAACACTTGTTCCTTGCAGGTTCCCCTTTCTTTCGCCAAAGGAAAGGTCCTCCTGGAGCCTGACCCACCGATACAGCTGAAGATTGTGCCTCGAGCCAGGTGTCAATCATCAGGCTCATCAAACAATCCGACGGCGCAAGGCTAAAGTGGAGGATGCTTTCACGGAAGTCGGAAAAACATTGTACAATCTTGCAGAGTGTCGAGACAAGAACGATTTGGAATCATTCTACTTGCAAATGTTCCCCAGAGTGAAGGCTCGTCATGTTCATTAGTGAAACGATGTTTCTGGTTGCATAATGTTTCTCATTTGCTTGTGTTCACTAAGCATGTTTGTTTCGTTAGAAGGGAGTGTTTCGTGGCAGCTAGAGTAAGAAACCAGCATCTCATGTTTTTTGTCGAAATGGTATGTGCTGTGTGTTACTTATTTTATTGCAGCCTTATTTCAACGTTCTCAACATCATATGTACATACTTCAAGTGATGTGACGTATAAAAAATGAAATTGTTTAGGCAGCGAGCTTGGAATATATAAAAGAGCGCCACAAAGAGCCTGTATCTCGGAAAAATTAAGTGCTCTATTTTAGGACAATTACACTGAAGTAGTAGCTAACTCGATTGGTTCTGCAATCTAATACGCCGAGGACGCTGATAATTTCATTTACCTGTGAAATAAAAGGTTGGGGTGTTAGTGTCTCACTATAATTTCAGAGCGAATAAACAACATCGAGTGGTTGTATAAAAAACACTGGCCAGGGCGTCGTAGTGGAAGTGGTGGTCGACTTCGGCTACGATGGTCGACCAAAACTTCTGCTTGGCTCCATTACGCGAGAAGCAGAATGGACCCCAATCACAATAGTCAAATTCAATTTCGATCGGGCCAAATCATGGTCAGCAGTAAAACACGTGACACTGGTATTAGATGAAAAGTTAATTGCAATGAATAGACCGTAGCACTCATAGGAACAATGAGGTAGGCTTCTTAGTTTACCGAAACGAGAAGGATATTTTTCACAGAAAGCACAATTCACGCGCAAGTTCATGAACAAAGTGTGAGAAGGCTTTATGCCCGTTGGTGCGAAATAGAATCACTTCGTTCTATTTGTTGCCAATGCTTCATTTGTAGCGAGACAGCAATATTCCATAGAAATGACACAGCTTTATAGCTCACTTATGTTAATGAAATTAGCTAACTACTTTTGCTGCATGGCTTGACGAAATCAAGCCCATGGGTTGCCTTTGAATGAGGTAAAATGTGGAAATGTCCTGCGTGAAATGATACAATGTTCCTCAGTTCATGATAGTTTGTGTATTTATTGACCAGTGCTCAACGATGTGGCATTTTAAGCGTGACTTGTGTTGACCAATGGTTTGTTTCATTTGTGATGTTCCAATGTAATGAAGCTCTTATTTTTTCCTCATCATGCGCTCTCGTTACAATTCTTTGTCAGTTCTGGAGTTTTCTCGTGTCGTGAAAAGTTGTGGCTCAGTTGTAGTTTTCAGTCTACAGTAGCTCTTTTTGTATCACTGTTTAAAAAAATCTTTGTGTTAGCATCTGCATTTGTATAATAAATAAGGGTATCAGTTTGCGCAATATAATGTGGTAACCAGAATCAACGAGCGAGTGAAGTGAATATTTACCAAATACTTTAACTTTATATTTCAATAGACAACTGATGGGAATTGCACGTCAGCAGATTTCTTTCGTATAATAGGCTCATGTACTTGTCTTTATTCGCTCCTGTACTCCCCATGTAAAGAAAATGGGATGAAAGTCGTTATTAGAGCTCGACCTTTGCAGCCACCTGCCTTTAACCACGTGCCGTGAAATAAGTAATGAACGTTTTGGTTAGGGCAAGTTGCTGTCGCGTATTGCAAGTTCGCCACCACAAACTGACGATGATAAGGATGAATGTGGACACACAGGAGAACTTTTTGTCATGAAACTGATCGTTTTGATAACACTGATAATGATGCTCATTATACCATACACCCCACGGCATCGTAATCATTGTCGTGGTTGTGCTCTTGCTGTGCTTCTGATGTGTTGTTGTCTGGTACTCGACTGCTGACCCGCATTTCATGAGATCGATTCCCGGTCACAGTAGCTACATTTTCGATGGAGGCGAAAATGTTCGAAGACCATATGCTTAGATTTGGATGCCCGTTGAAGAATCCCAAATGGTCAACTCATCTGGAGCCCTCAACTACGACGTCTCTCATAATCATATCATGATTTCGGGACGTTCAAATCCATGCACATTGTTTCTTCGTCGCCAAAAGGATCTTGGCTCATGCCCACAAGGGTGATTGGCCACACTGTACGTTATAACAAAAATTTTAAGACTTTTAAATACAACTATTGTTAAAAGAGAGAAAGATCAGATAAGAATCATATGAATAATAACGTAGAATAAAAATAAAATAGTGAGAAGGGCCAAACGATACGAAAACCCAAGTTTTACAAATAGCGAAAAAGAAGAAGCTGGACAGAGAAGTGTATACATTTGGTGGTACCACAAGCAACATAATTTCCCAGTTGCCTGAATGTATTTATGTAGCGCGGACAGAATAGCACTGCGGCCCGCACTCCACTTACTGGTTCCAAACGTTAAAAGGGTAGATGTATGAATGCCAAACCCAGCATACCAATCGGCCCCTCGAGAATTATTCGGCGCAGTGAGGTAAAATTGCCGCATGTGAGAAGGAATTAAGTCATCTAGTGTTTCCGGTTTATTTCAAACTGCACAAAGGTTACTATTGAGAATACAGATTTCTGAAGTAAATAATTTAACCGAGGAACTCTACAGCGAAAGCTTGTGAGGGTCACCTCACATTGACGAGAAAGGCATTATGTGGTGTTCCAGGACTAGCCGGCGTTTGAATCGTTCTGCAGTAATAAAAGAATACTGTGGAGCTACTAGAAACACCGGGAAATTTAAAGAACCTGAAGTGAGCTAGTCAGCCGTTTTAATTAGTCCAATGCTAGCATGCCTGGGGGCCCAAATAAACCGAACTTCTGACAGGCTACGTGGTACGAGAGACCAAAATATCCTGAGAAGAGGGGACTGCTTGGCAGATGTTAAATGCGTACAAACAGACAAGGCATCCGAAATCATAATAGTTTTTGATTGCTGAGAACTTAGTTTTCAAAGAGCTAGTGTAATTGCCAGGAATTCTGCGAGAAAACTTGGCGTGAAGTCAGGCAGTCGGAGCACAAAAGCCCAATTTAGATGACGATAAAAAATGCCTACTCAGGCCTTCTGAAGATTTGCGTTGCATCCGTAGTAATTACCACGTGAATACAAAAATGACTGAGATGGTGTTGAACGAGGCCCTCCAGAATACGCTTTGCAAGCAACTTTGCATTTTTTTTTTGATAAATGACACTGAAAACAAAGTTGCAACGAGCATAGGGTTCGGAAAGGTAAATTCTGACGAGGGTGTGAATGTTCGATAACAGAGACTCGACGAAAATGACTTGGCATCTTTCATAACGACGCCACGGGTGCTTAAAGGGACACTGAAGTCACATAACAATTTACGTCAGATTTAAAGCTCAATGTATGACAACATCCAAAACGGCAATTTTATCAACAGCAGTGCCAACCTTACCGAGAAATTAAGGTAAATGCACAAGAATACATGCGCCGCAGTAGGAAATTCTCAAAATGATACCGAACACGTCAGACGAACTGCCTACAATTAATCGTTAGTAATCGGTCTAGCTGCACTAAATAAAGACTTTTCCGTGCATCAAAAGATGAATGAAATGCTGCTTGTTCGTTTCTGTTTTAGTAATAAAAAAAAAACACCAGACGTTACTAAGGGAAGGGTGCGATTGGTTCGAAAATTCAATTTTTCGCGTGAATACACTGGACAGGTCGTGTCATCTAGCGGGGCGCAGTTGAACCAACTTATGTCTGCCATCTTAGAGCCAATGACAGTAAATTGATCAATGGCCATTGTTGGTGCTGTGGCTCCCGCTACTTTCGTTTTGTCTACTGGTGTCGACGACCACGCAGTAAAGCCGGACAACGTTGTGCATGGCAACAGGGATGGGAATCGGTCCGCTTCTTAAGGCGGGTAACTTGAAGTGCGCTAACCCAATGTGGGCCACTAAAACCAGATTTTCTTTAAAAATAATTCTTTCCTTGGTACAAAAAGAACATTATGAGGTTTCTGGACCACTGTTTCAACAAGCAACGTTGACTTAACAGTTGCCTTTAGTGTCCAATTATAAAAAGAATTTGCATATTTGAAGAAAACTCTCTGATAACGGGAGAGGGGCGAATCGTAGAGCCTTAAGAATGTTTGTGCGGTAAGCTATCAGAATGTTTCATCGAGTGGAATGATTCGAGCTTCCAAATAGCACCACAACTCACCTAAATGTCCACAACTCACCTAAATAGCCCGAGACACAGCCACAGATCGTGCCTTTCTAGCAATATCAGAGGGCTTACTTTTCACTCAGCACTTCTGGCAAAAAAGATCGCTACCAAACTCCAGAATAGGGCGTACGTAAAGTTTGTGCATCATAAAAGGTCAAGGTTAAGGATGTTGTAGGTAGCCGGTGAATCAAGCCTTGCATACTTTGCAGGCAATTGCCCCATCCAGTTTCCTCTTTGCTAATTGTAGCTAATGTCCTTTGTTCTTTAAGTAAGCACGAGCAGGCTCTAAAAATAAAACTCGTGCAGAGTGCGACGTAAGCCTGCATAATACGGTGGCCTCTGTGCTATTCCACATGCAGTATTGTGCCGGTACTCTAGCTCGCTGCACTATACCCCAAACATAATTGTCACTTGTCACCAGTCACACGCTGTAGCATTCAAGGATTCAAGATCTGTAGCATTTAAGAATTCAAGTTCTGTAGCATTCGAGATCTGTAGCATTCAAGAAATTCAAGAGAAGTCGCGACACTTGTTTCTTGAAGATCGAGTGACCATGCGGAAACACAATATCAGTCACGCTGTCACATGGTGAGCCTAACCGTTGCAGTTCCTCAAATAAACCTTGCCGTTCCTTCTTAAGTTTACAACACTTAACAAAATAAAGTTCTTTATCGCCGCTTTCCTTGCACTTCGGGCACAAGGGCGTCGCGGCGAGTCTGAACTTGTGGAGCCATGCTGGCGTACGCACTGATTCCGTTCGGATGCGATGAAGCAATCAGGCCTCTTCCCTTCTTATCCCTTTTGTCACACATGGCTGGTGAGGCGTCAGCCATAACGAGTGAAAATGAGTATTGACAGCTTCTCGTAAGATATGCTGATTGTATTTCGGAGCCTGCTTCGTTGGTGTAAGTTCCAGATCACTCCAGAGACGGGAAAGTCTATCAGCCGCCTTATTACCCGCTATACTCGCATGTGATGGAATCCATTGAAACTTAATGTCAATACCAGTGCCATGCAGGTCTTTAAGGATTCGCAGAGATTTTTGAGTGCATCGATCCAAAACCAATGCATGTTTTAGCCGCTGCAAAGCGGGCTTACTGTTCGAACACAGCCCGACTTGTTGCTGCCTACAAACTAAGTTTCTTCAGGGCTGCCTGAATTGCCACGCTTTCACATGCTGACATAAGTAATGTACGCATTCCTGATTAATTATTGCAAAACTGGCGTAACAATAATAAGGCGCTTTCTGCTTTAGGTGTTTTTGATTTTACAGTTTTGCTGCCAATATAGATTGTACACATAAACAATAGCTATAAATATTTAATTGACGTTATTCATGAAATTGGATAATTTCAATAATGCAGCAAAAATATCAAAATTTCACATTTTTGTTATTGTTGCCGTTGTTGTAGCCGTCATTCTCATCTTCGTTGAACTCGTTGTTATTGTGAGTACTATTGTGCTGGTCTTCCTGCGGCGGCTGCATTTCCGATGGGGGCGGAAATGTTGTAGGCCCGTGTGCTCAGATTTGGGCGCACGTTAAAGAACCCCAGGTGGTCGAAATTTCCGGAGCCCTTCACTACGGCGTCTCTCTTAATCATATGGTGGTTTTGGGACGTTAAACCCCACATATCAATGTGCTGGTCTTCGATGCCATTTCAATAAAAACCGAAAGCTAACCAAGAGACGACATGTATACGTACCAAGATAGACATGGCATAAGTGATGAAAATATTAAAAGCAACAAATAAAGACGTTATTTCAGTTTAACAAATCAACAGCAGCATTACCGTATCCGAAACAAGTATAAAAAGATTTATTCTTTTTTTATGAAATATAAATGATAGAGCTAGGTTTATAACTTGTGGCTCAATATTATTTGCTTGCGTCATAACGCCTTATTAAAACAGGTTATTTAGTAAACTATCCTTTTAAAGTATCGATAGGAAGATACACTGGTTTCATTGCGCACCACACTCATTCTACTCGTGAAGTTGCCAGTAGCAGAGGAGGAAGAAGCGATCCTGCTTGCGTGCTTTATATCTCAACGTTCACGTCGAAGGGACAAGATGTCTCGGCGCGGCTCGCTAATAGGTAAGTATATATGCAAATTCGATTAATATGACTGAGCACATTATAGTATTGGTCGCTAATCGCAGTGATTGAGTTCTAGCCTCTTTTAGGGTGTGTACTTTTCCGTAAACTGGAATAAATGTTTTAAAAATTTTCTCCCTGCAGTCGCTTCCCATTGGCACTCGTATCTCACGTGGCTAAATTCCGGGAAAGTTTTTTTGTCTTATTCTCCCGGCAGTCGTGAGAACTTGACGTAACCTAACCTAACGCAACCTAACCTAATCTAACGCACGCTATGTTACGTCTGCACAGTCTGTCCCGCAGCAGCTAGTTTTTTTTTCTCTTGTCCCCCCGGCAGTTAGTCACGTGACATATCAGAGCGAATGGGAGGCGACGGCCGGGAGAAATTTTTTCGATTCGAACAACTATCCCGGTTACCGGGAGAATAGATACTGCGCCTCTTCTATACTGAACGGTAGCTATAACAAGGGTATTGGAAGGTTCACAACAGATGTTTTTTTTTTTCTGTAGCTGTCTCTAACTGATGACTAGATAGGCCGGCTGCTTGGTGCAATAATGCGTTCGCCAAAGTGACCCTGAAATGGCCTTGCGGATTTTGTACAAACACATTGGGCTGGCCGACCAAGTACACTAAGGGTCATTTACAACTTATTTAGGCATTCGTTGTAAACTAATATTTTACTACGCTTGAAAGGGTCTCTGCAACACTTTTTAGCATGGTCAGTGCTGTATCGTGCATCGAGCACGGAGAACAAAGCGGTCCGGCACCCGAAGCGCCGGCCGAAAAGGAGAAAAAGTCACGAAGCTGTCATCCTGGCAGAAACTTCCTTTTACTATGTACAGCACGCACATTGGTACAGAACCCACTAAGGGGGGGGGGGGGGCAGAGAACGGGTTCTGAAACCAAAATCGTAACTGAAACCCCCAACACCACAGTCTGAAAACGTTGCCGACCAGTAGTCGAGGCTTCCTAGAACAAGCGAGCCAAATATTATAGCGTAGCACGTTGCCTGGGATTCACGATAAGTTCTCAATGTCAGCTGAAACTGCCTTCTGTTCTCTCGACAAATGGCGCAACAACCTCGAAAGTCACTCGTCACAGCCATTGTACCAGCCATCGGCAGATTTGAGCATGGCCAGAGAGTGACGTATTTCCTTTCCCCGCGTCCTCTCTCTCTGCTAGCTTCCAGCGCTTTCATCGAGGCGAGAAAAGAGAGATTACAATTGCAGCGGGTGACAACTCTTTTCAACTACGCTCGTACTGGACGGATTCTAGAAATTCTTGCGCTGATGAATTCGTGGGGCAATAAGCTCCTTCAGTGAGTCCATTCCATGACTACTTTAAAAAAGTTTTGCAGGGCCTTTTAAGAATCATGCGAGAACAAATGCAATAGGTGACCAGTAAAACAGCGCGGGATTGTGGGATGCACCGTCTGCTGCTGTCTTCCGGTTCGAGAAGAGTAGACGACGGCAAACTGCTTCGCTGCAAGCCTCAGATTATTCGGGATTCACGCACACGGTCGCCCGCTTCTTTTCATCCTGATGAACCATGGTCAGTTGTTCAGCCGTTGGCTACCCCAACTCGAGCGTTAAAGGCTAACGCAAGTATCGATTCCCATGGAATGAAGAAAAGAAAATGAGGTGGGCCGCGGCTGTGAAGAAAGCCACAGTGAGAGGTAGCCTTTGAGTACGGAACGTTGAAGCTAGAGTGTGCGGAAACCATTTTATTCCAGGTACGTGTATTTCACTTTATTAAAAAAAAAGCCTACGCATGACTTTGCTCCGAGTATTATATTGAGAAATAAATTATCACGCAGGCGCGCCTAGCAAAGATATTATGGGAACGCACGGGTGAAATCTATATGTCTGCCATACGAAATGAGCGTTGGCCATATCACCCATATATATGACAAAAGAAATGGCAGCATATCCACGGAGTGAATAATGGAGAGTGGGGCGAAGCATTTGTCCGTCCATGCGTCCGTCTGTGTGACCGTCCATGCGTCTGTTCGTGCGCCCGTCCCTGCGTTTGTTCATGCATCCGCCCCTGCGTCCGTTCATGCATCTGTCTGTGTGTCCGTTCGTCCATCTATTCAACACTCCAAGTCCCACCATCTCGCATCTTTTTATCATATATTCCCCATATAGAAGCACCGCCATTCAGTGGACATTCCAAGGACTAAACGAGAGGTGGCACACGCACACTTTCTTACGGCTTGCGCTTCGGGTCTACTTCCCACCTTCAACCACCTTGAGTTCATGGTATATACTAGTTCACTCTATTCATGGCACTGCGGCCCAACGCTCGCTAAACCTTTTTAAAACCAAGGAGGTTACGCCCAGCGAGTATAACGTAGCAATCTTTTCTTGTCAGATAGTGCTCAATGTACATGCCAGTGGCTGCTAATGTGAAATGAGAGACAGGAGGATTCAGCTTTTAATTTCTTACGGCTTGCGCTTCGTATCTGCTTCCCCCCTTTAACCACCTCGAATTCCTTCATGGTATATACTAATTCATTGTATTCATGGCCCTGCGGCTCAACGCTCGCTAAACCTTTCTAAAACTAAGGAGGTTACACCCAGCGAGTATAATGTAGCAACCCTTTCTTGTCCGATAGTGCTCAATGTACATGCCAATGGCTGCTAATGGGGATCGCAGCGTGCGCGTTGACTAAAAGCAGAATGCTCCTTTCTCTCATTCCCCGTTAGCAGCCATTGGAATGTACATTGAGCACTATTTTTTATTGTTAAACAACGCACAGAAGAAATCTCTCACCGGCACCACCTTGGAGGTCAAATGTTATACCTATTTCGGGTATGTGCCACTGGTGGTTGCGTACTAGGAGGGACGCACAAGCCACGCCATAAGGAGCTTCGCCCCTAAAAAACGCATAAGCTTCACTCAAGAGTGAGTTTACACCAAGTGCTGAACGAGATAATTTGCGTTTATCTTGGTCAAACTGAGTGCCAGGACGGCACACAAAGGAAGGAGTGCGTTAAACAAGCACAGGATTTAGACTATTCGGCTCCGTCTATGTCTGACTGTATTGTTATGTGCCGCCGTGCCACGCAGCTTGATCGAAATCAGCGTTCAAATAATCAACTGGCTTCGACTAAGAAATCTATCTTATGGAGTGCTGAAGGCTAGAAAAAAAATTAAAAAAGATATCAACGCGCAATAAGTGCTGCGCTTTGTGCTGATCGACCGATGTCGGCCGAAGCAGCGATCCCGAAATAACCTCTTAGCACACTACTTAGCATACAATGAAAACTGTCTTCTGTATCAACTGATCTGCTAGCCAAACTGACAGTACACCCAAGCAGCATAAAAGCATTGCAGATTATTTTAGGGCGACGAAAAAAAGTTTCCTTACCGTTCATAGCTTTCGTAGCTTTTCATCGTCGCAGCAGTCACGGTTAGCAAAAACAAAAAACAAAAAAGCTACTTCTAAAACACTGACGTTGCACGGAGAGGTGTTTTGTTTTTTCAACGGAGCAGTACAAAAATGCGCGCGTGCAGCTGCTAACCCGCGTGGTGCGTCAAACCGGAAGTCGTCATATCCCACAGTTCCCTGCGATTGCCCATATTACCGGTCACCTATTACTGCATTGGAATACAAAAGATTCCAGTGTGACAGTTTAAGGCATAGGATAGTCCTTAAACCTGTAGAAGCTTTTGCTGACCATTTAACTATTTGTAGGCCCAACACTCAATCAAAATAAGCGAAGACACTGACCAAGTGTTTCAACTTTATCTACTCTTTTTTCTCTATTTAAAGATAACGACGATGATTCTGACGACATCAACGAAGCCTCAGCCGTGAGTAAGTACGTTTCGGCTAGATAGAGCTAGGTATTATAACAACGACAATTTTCTGTGAGAATGCATAAACAAGGGCGGTTAAGTGTGGTGACAGAATTACCTCTTTTGAAAGGAAATAATACTAATAATATTATCTGAGGTATTAGGTCTCAAAACCACGATATGATGACGATAGACGCCGTAGTGAAGGGCTCTCGAAATTTCGACCACCTTGAGTTTTTTGCGCCGTGGTTTTTACTGTGCACGTCAGATTTTTTTTTGTTTTCGGGTACAAACAGTTCTCATTGTGCAAGTGCATGCATATTAAGATATATTAGGAATGTCTTAATTACTAAACTTGTATCACACGAATTCTGTGTGTATGTCTCTTTCGGGAAAAAAAATTCTCTGAAATGTGCACAGACATTGCAGGGATTTACTTGATACATTTTTGTATAATCAGCATGAATTTTACTCAGCGCAATCACCTTTGCTACGAAGGAGGCAGTCAACATTTTGCCCCGTTTGCTGCTAAAATCTCCCGATCGCTGTTTATTTTTCGTTTTTTTCTGCTTTCATATACTACATAAGACATCTGCGTAATTATTCGACTGAAGTCTTGCAAGGCCTAAAATCCTTCGTAAAATGTTCTTTCTTTGTTCCGCACAGCAACAACTGAGTCAGGGACGCCTGTTCTGGAAGGAACGGATGAAGAAAGTGCGTCAAGTTTCAATATTTACCAGCTTCGCAAGCATGGCCGATATATTGTGCAACTTTACAATGCGCTCCTAGATAATCAAATAATTTCTTATGTTCTTCCTTTCTAGAAAACATGTAAGTATATATTTCCTGCAAACTGATACGAAATATTTTGCGGTCATCTTCGAACACCCCCGTGCGTGTGTGTGTACACACACACACACGCACACGCACGCGCACGTGCACGCGCACACGCACGCACACGCACACACGCACGCACATGCTCACGCGCACACACACACACACACACAGAGATAAACGCACGCGTGCGAGAAAACTGATAGTCAAATGCAATCATTCACAAAACGCCAAGTGCACTGTGTCGTCCTTTTTCTTGTCTTTCTGCCCGCGCACTGTCAGTCACCCGTCATCAATTCCTAACAAGCTTATTGATTGATTGATTTGTAGGGTTTAACGTCCCAAAACCACTATATGATTATGAGAGACGCCGTAGTGGAGGGCTCCGGAAATTTTGGCCACCTGGGGTTCTTTAACGTGCACCCAAATCTGAGTACACGGGCCTGCAACATTTCCGCCTCCATCGGAAATGCAGCCGCCACAGCCGGGATTTCATCCCGCGACCTGCGGGTCAGCAGCCGAGTACCTTAGCCACTAGACTACCGTGGCGGGGCTCCGAACAAGCTTAGGCACCCATTCTTACGATATATTAGCCGTAACAATGACAACACTCTTCTGTAATAGATTGTCAGCATTCCTTGAATAGATCATCCACGAATTCGATAATGGTTAAGGTACTACGAAATTCCTGTGAGGCATTACGCCCGTAAAGTGCAGCGTGTAGATACGTACAGGCAGTCTCACGCCAAGGGGAAATCTCGGAGCGGATGGCATCGCGATGCGGCCAGCTGCTTAAGTGCCTCAATGCGCGCCAGTGCAATGGAACCTTGAAGACTATCAGGCCTGTTCACTACCACTGTACCGACACTCGTTTTGACCGAGCGAACGAGAGGCTGTGAATCCATTGCCACCATGATAGTCTTAAATTAAAAGATAAAGCATTTGTGGTGAGTTTTACATGCTTACCAGCTTTATTCTGCCTTTTAGGGAAAAAAGGCACTGGTATAGGTAATGTATTGCTCATGAAAGCATTTGTATATTCACATGTGAGCCATTTCTTCCACGAAAAAGTAAAAGATGTTAGCTATCAAAGTCATGGTCGATATATAGGAGCGAAATTGAATGGCAGCAACAATGTCAGGAAATAAATAAGATAAATCTTGTTCATTATTTGTTTGCACAGACACGCACGCACACGCACACTATCTAGAGCACGCAGACAAACTGTTTCAACGAATATGAAAAGTTTTCGCAGTTTTATTTGTACTCTTTCGAAGCTCTACTTTTTACTGTACTCTGTCTCTTTGTACTCTTTCTAATAATTTCGTGTCCTCATAGACAAGTAGCTATTAAGGAGAGAGATGTCCCTGCTGCCACAAGTGTGGTACTCAGCACAATATCAGGGTGATGACCATTGCAAGAGAACACAATCTTTCTTTTCCCAAAAATCTCCTTGGTTTAACACGAGAAGCGGCGTTTCCTACCTCACTCTGGCCCCTCTCGCAGTGATACGTAGTCGGTCATATAACTTGGTTTTTGGATAGCGTGTTACTACTGGGTCTATATTAAACCGTGTAGCCCCCATGGGTGCTTCTACTGCATTGCTTGTTGTTGTATCGGTAAATTTTTGCTGGTGGTTCTTAAACATTTTAGCTTGAAGTAGAAATGACACACCTGAAAACCATTTATAGAAGCTCTTTACCGTAAGTGTTTACACGCATGTAAATTTCAAGGAAATACATTAGGCTAAGTTGATAACCACAATAATACCGCTATGAAGTGGCAGAAACGCCAGGCAAGAAAACACTATGCGCAAAACCTGATGCACTAAGTAATGTCTCAGCATTCCTTCCATTTTTATCAACCAAGTGAACAGAGGTAGTACAAGTCCATGGCGCTAACCTCCAATAGCAATATATTCACCGACCTTCAAGGAAAGACGTGTGTTCTGAAAACGTACTGCCGCGCACGTTTATTATTTTTATGCCAGGGCTTACGCCAACAAGTCGGAAGCACACATGACACCTTTATTTTAGAGCAAGAACGGAACATAGTGGAGATGGGGCCATTGGAACGACTAAGAAATATGTAGTTCGGACACACGTACCTTCGGGTCACGAAGAAAACGGATCTCGACGACGTGACCTTCATGAACGCCACGCTCCCATTTTGTTGTTCGGTTGTCCTTGGGAAAGGAGAACACTCGCAGCTTAGGTACCTACCTTGTCCGCGACAATTCGCAACGCAGCATCGCCTAACCGTTCGGATTTGCAACCGTACAGATTGTGAATATCCAGTGTACAAAACGCATCACGTATTTACGCTGCCGTTCACGGACACCGAAAAAAGACAGTCTTCTCGAGTCACCAACAGGCACACCAGCACGCCACGAAAGCGTTCGTCAGCCTTGGCAAGCCATGTCGGTCGAGCGACAACAGCAAGCCTAGACACGTCTGTGCAGCGAAACACACGGGCCTAAACGGAGTGACGTCAGTGCCCGTGGCAGACACAGCGAGCAGGCCCGAAGTCCTCTAGATGCCATTGGCCAGTGAACGAGTGCATTGAGGCACACTAGCCGGCGCTGCAGTCGTGCGCCGGCAGCAGCTCGCGCATGCGCGCGAACTTGAGGGGCGTGGTGTTAAACCACCACTTCTGCTACGGCAGCGCCTGTTGGCTATGTTGTCGAACAGCGCGTGAGTTGCATCATTGCTGCGGGAACTCGGACCCTATTCTGTACTAGACGTTGTACGACGCCAACCTCTCACTCTTTATTGGCGATAATTTAGACAGCATATGGACGTGTAGCTGACAGTATACTTTTTTTTAAATAAATGTATATAGGAGAGGTCGGTGCCAATGGTTGGTGCCTGCTACTCCTCTTGCACAAAAGTCGACATCGCATATTTTGTAGCAAGCACAAGCTATACATATGCACATAGCACACTTACTCAATGAGTCCACGTTTTTCAATACTGAGATGTGTTCCACACCACACAGAAATGTGTGAACACCTCATAGAAAAAAAGAAAAAGTGTATCGTTATACGTTAATCGGTAGGTTTCCTAATACTTTTGTGTTTCACTACGATATCTTTGTGAAAACCTTTCTGAAGAGAGTGCAGGTACTTAAGAGACGAGATCACCCCTTAAATTGCATTGAACTTTCATGTTTTGTGGGGGCACCTAAATTGGCGTGAGTACTTGTGTTTACAAACTCTGTGTGGTGTGGACACATTTCAATGTGGTGGGAACAGCATACTTGATCTGCTCTTTCAAAACGCCGTGGTGCTGAGTGCATTCACATATACTAAATCTTTCTATGTGCGCCCCAGTATACGCTGCGATAAGGAAGACAGCCCAAGCTGTTGTATTTATTTGATGCTAAAGAAAAACTCCCAAGCATTTCCCCGAGGGTGAACATGGTTAAGTGCGAATACACGGGGTGATGCTATGAGGGGTATTTATTAATTCGCACTATTATATTTATTATTCACACTAAGGTGCCTTTATGGTGTACTGGTTCCTGGGAATCGCAATTTCATCACACGGGGGAGTTTACATGAACTCACTGGCGAATGCCAACAGATTTTAACTTTACTCCCCCTCACGACCCGGTCTCGACGGGAGATGAGAGAGAAGGCGGGCGCGCGAGAGAGAGGGGTGCGCGCGCAGCTGCAGCGAGTGAGGAGAGCGGAGGAGCGAGTGAAGGGGGAGGGGGTATAAGGCGCGTTACTGACACCGATATCAGCGTTGCGTCCGTGGCTTATTCGGTAACGCGTCGCGCTGCTGCCCGCCAAGTCCTCTTTCTTTTAAAGATAGAGAGAAGACTGCGGACGCCGCCGACGGCGGTGGATGGTTTGGGGTCGCTTATAAAGTGTATTCACACTTAAAAGAACGCTGGTTCTACGCTGCTTTAACACAATAAAACGAAGGGGAAAAAGTGCCTCATCTACTTTTTTTCAATGCTAGCGCAAAAACTCGTTCGTCAATGGGAGCCATTGGTCCGCCTTAGTTCAGGGAGTTGTCGTGATGCGACACCACGTAAAGGGTGCAGCTGCTTGCGTCACACGTGCGTCCAAGCGTTTTTATACGAAGGTGCGAGAGATGCACTCATTCTCTCCTATATCATACGTCTGACATGTTTGTCCCTTGGTGCTCCTCTTTTGCGGCTCGGAGCCATGCCACTGCGTGATTTTGTACCATTAAGTTCAATAAAAAAAATCACACAACGAGCTATTTCTCTTCCGCATGCTTCGTTTCTCCATGTTACGTGGGATCTGCCGAAATTTCACCGTTAGTCACGGTAATTAAATACAGGCTTGCCGAAGTGAACAAAAATGAAAATGTCGTAGTTAAGAGCTGTCGCTGTAATTGTCAGTGTCAATGTTGCGCACTCCGTAGATATTTTTGAACCACGATCTCATTTGTCTATACTGAACGATGACTACCACATGCGCCAGAAACGCTTTTCTTTTTTTTTTTTAAAGAGGTGAGGTGCCTTAAAGTGTCGGCTTGTGGGCGTCTACTGAGAACATGATGTGTCCCGGTACACCGTAAACGAGTATGCACAACGAAAATTGGGTGAAACTGGGCCCTCAAAGAATGACGACGGTAGCAGTTAGCCGAACCAGTTGCTGACCACGTTACTGGAGCCGAAACACTGTACCCTACGTGTCATACGGAACTGAAACTGCAGGGAAGGAGAAGGAAGTAGCATTCCAACGTAATTATTCATGTTTAAAATATTCCCCGGCTTTCAACCATATCATGAAATCCTGTGAAATTTCCTCACGTAATAACCAAGGCCTGGAGGTTTTAATCACTCCATTACGCTATCGTATTCCTCCATTAAAGTTTTATTTGTTTAAAGCAGGCTTGACTCCCCCCCCCCCCCCTGTTCTCTTTGTGGAGAAGAGCGAACTGTGGAACACTTTTTGATCTCTTGTCGAAAGTTTTTAACACTAAGAAAAGGATCGCTTGAAATTCCGTTACGAATCCTTGGATTATTTTGACAACGTCAAGTTTACTATCCCTAGGTGCACATACCCTTCGGCCCAGCAACGGGAAAGTGTGCGAGGTTGTGCACAATTTCATTGAATAGTCGAAGAGATTTACTCAATAACTTTAATACCAAAAGGTTCAAAGTTAAACAATCTAAGCTACAGAAAAAATTATTTGACCTCAATCATTTATTGCTCATTCAGTAGGAACTGATTCAGTCAATTTTTTTCTGAGGGATAATTTAGAAAAATCAATATTTCTTTCCTTTCCTGGTATTTCCTAGTAATATTCCTTTCGCTAGTATTTAAATATATAAATTCTCTTTTTCTTTGTTAAGCTACTAGATTCTTGGCCAATCCCCCAGGGTGGGTGTGAGCCACAAATTTAAAATCTACATCTGCAGTTTTCCGTCTTCGTTAGTGAAACACCCTTCGTTACATGCGCGGTTTCAAGTTTGTCCCCAATAGTGCCTTATGGAATAGAACTACTTGAAAACAGGTTGCATGTCAGGGAAGCTGAAAAACCCTTTGCTACATCCTTCACCCCTCCACAGTTTTTTTAAATTTGTTTTCTTTTGACGAGATAAGAATCTTTGAACAAGAGTATCATTCGAACCAACGTTTCGACAACGAGAGTGTCTTTTTCAGTGCTGCCTTGACGAAGACTAGTCCACTTTTTTGGCTCGATGGCTGCAACGACAACCTTGACGGAAGATTTTTTATCCCTCCGAGCTTCCATTTTCTTCTCAACTCACACGTTTATTTTTTTATTTTTACATATCCGTCTTGCTCAGGTGGTCGACTTGGAGCAAGCTGGCTGTCATCGGAGTCGTGGCCGCCCTGGGCATAGTGGGCATCATCCTGGCGACGGGCGCATGTGAGTATGTACATAGTAGCTAATGAACAGGCTTACTCAGCTGGTAACGAAAATTCTAAAGCTCGCGGGTTGGTATTAGAAGTTTCAGACTCTTGCGTAAATTTGGCTCGTTAGCACGTACACTCTAAGCCGAAAAGGACTAAAGTGGGGTATGCCATTGGTCCTTTAGGGGACTAAATGGGCTGCCACAAATTTTGAACCAATTTCGGACTAACTGCGGGAGCAACTGCAAGGCTTCAACTGTTATCCCCTAGCACTTACTTGTTACCCCATAGCACTTACGTTACCCCCTAGCACTTACAGCACTTGGTTTAAATGTTGGTCCACGTAGAACGCTCCAATAGGACTAACAGTTGAACCGTATGGACAGTTCAAGTGTTATGGAATGGCAAAAAAGGCGACTCTGCACTTGCGCAGTATATTTTATGGTAATGCCAATTTAATTAACACTGAAGAATGCACTATATGGTCATGCAACACACAAACACACAAATACGTACGCACTATTATTTCGAAGTAAAACACCGCAAACACTAGCCGCTCGTGCTGCAATACAGAGAAACTATCGGATATATATAGCACAATATTTTGACCTCCCATATAGTGCCAGTGGGTGACTTTTACTTAGCTTAAAAAAACAATACACATCGACACCGTAACGTGAAAATTCAGATGGGCTGATTCATAGCACTGAAGTGCAGCGATCTTTTAATATGTATCTATCTAATCTTCAACATTCCTTCAGTCAGAGAATACAAATCATCAGCTGGCTTTCGATCATGTTGGCTGAACCAGCGTTCGCAATGCTGGTGCACGAGTCCGCAAACACAAACATAGCAGTGGCGCTCATGCAGTAAAGCAGGCGAAGCAGCCAGGCGCCTCGCCGTTGTGATACTGTGTCGGCTTGCCGACGGCGTCGCTAGGCTTACGAGGAGTACGGCTAAACGGCCGACGGCGTCGCTAGGCTTACGAGGAGTACGGCTAAACGGCCACCGGCGATCGCAACGCGCGCTCGTGTGGAATTCGCGTCGTCGTTATTTTATTGTCACAAATGAACAATAGGTAGGTGTCCAATGTTCACAGTGTCTTACGGAGTGATGTAGATATTTGTATACATACAGCGACTAGACCGTTCGCAGGCACGGTTCTTTCATCGTGCTGGTAAGTCGCTCGCTGTTCACCACCGGCCACTCGATTGGTCGTATCCGTGATCGCCTTCACGCTTGATGTTTGACAACGATTGTCGCATTTAGAAAAAGACATAAGCTTATCTGAGCTTTAATGCAGAAGACATTATTTTCTGTGAAAGAAATTGTATGCGATGTTTCCTTCGCGTGTGCTGGCAATGCACTCACATCGTCAGCCAGCTTGATACTGATGACGTACGAAGCCTACTTTTTCTTATTAAATCGCTTTGGAGTTGTGGCCAGTGACTGTGCGGGTACACGACAACTGACGAACAGCTTACTTTTATCAGCGTTGTCAGTGTACTTCGTAGTTCTAACTAATTCAGAACATTGAAGCGAGGCATCCGCATTTCCCGTGTTCGCGGAGACTTTGTCACTTGGTTTCGGCCCGTCCGTGCCGGCATGGTGGAAACGCAAAGGCGCTTGCTGTGTGCACTGACTGCGCGTTGTACTTGCCTTTCATAACATCTTCTATTCGTTTCATAGTGCTTCGCTTTCACGGTGGCGTATAGCCGATATAACTTGTTTTTTGTGATCACCGACCGCGCCGAGCATTGCAGTGCAGCATCGACAAAAGGCGATCGCGGCGCAGTTACCTTCCCCGTTGGTCCCTTCATTGCCGGGCGTTTGCGCACGACACGCACTGTCACGCATTTAGTCCCCATTGGACGAATCGTTCGTTCATTGGTTTAACGACTACAGTTAGTCCAACTTTGCCGAATTTTTGGATTAGAGTGTAGCACTGAGACCTGAAACATTTATGGAGTGCGCGTGTTGTAAAAATCTTCATTCCTTACTGCCATGTTTCAAAACAATTCATGCATCGTTCAACGTGTTCTTTCACTCAGGGTGAGTGAATATAAAAATATAGAAATGATGAAACGCCGCCAAAGGGCAAGTGTGTGATGTATTACTCCTGCTATGACCACTTCCGGCATAGATGACGCTGTCAATACGTTGTCATTTCTCGTAGTTTAAACTCATCGCTCCTACATAGTGCAACTATACATGGATAATGTCGGCATATGGGTTTCCGTGAAAACCAGCCTGACAATAAAAGACTGGTGAAACAAGAGCACATGCTCTTTGGTCAGTTGTCCTTACGATATGCGAATTCGCAATGCTTTTTCCTCTGTATGCCTTGTTTTTTCATTAAGAGCTGGATTCTGAATTGATAAACATTACATATAAAATAATTACCGTGTGTTATCCAAAATACTCACGAGAGAAGACTGATCGCACACTTTCGCGCCTGCTTAGCGAAAAACCCAGCTCATGAACCTCGGATGCTTCCCGTGCTGCCCACCACTGCACAAGTATAACTCATAGAGCATATCTTTTCTTGCGTGAAGGGCGAAGATTTAGAACCATACGAATAATACATGTAATATACAAGTATGAAAGATATAGCGATGTGTGCTGCCGAATATTTACCAGTTTTTCAAAAGCAGGACCTTGTGTGCGAGTGCACAGCGAAACAAACTCATGTTCTATCAGCAGACATTTACGTGCCATTTGATAATTCGTTTCACAGAGTAGCTGTTCAGAGAGAAAAATAAAAAGGAACTTGAAGCGTAACAAAAATGCATAGCAATAAAGTAATGACTTTAAGGCCGTAAATACCATCAATAGGGTACATTGTCATCTACAGGGGTCTTAGGTATGACCATAAAAACATTAGTTCACGCTCATGTTCCATCTAGGCGTAAATAATGGCGGCAGTCGCTGGCATTTGCTGAAATATTGGTTCACATGGATAACCATTAGTTTACCTTTAGATTGTCGGCTTCCATAGATTCAGAGCACGCACAGACACTCCTCTAAGACAAGCTCTTGCACCGTCACTTCGACGATACAACACATGAATGAAATACCTTCCTGCAGCGGGTATGTATCTTGATGGCAGACGCCCAGCGGAAAGATCGCGCTCATTCAAAGGACTTCTTCAATACATGTGATTGATTTTCCTTACATATAACCAGCCAAGACATTTACTAATGTCATGCTCTGATATCGCATGTATATTACGCAAAACTTGAACAATTACCCTTTTTATATGGTTTTTTTATTGCGGTTTCCTCACACTCTAGACATTACACAACTTCTCGTTGGCTGTATTGGATTTCAGTGAGCTTCTTAAAAAACATCATGCGGCTAGTTCCTTCAACCATAAAAAAAGACACTCCACATTGTTAGGCTAACCATGTATAGCCGCACTGCAACCCTGGATGCAAACAAGCAATCTACACCGTAAAGTAACATTCTGCATCATTTAATGAAGCAGATATCGCACGAAGAGGCCCCCGCACAATCGCGCCGAAAGAGAAACTGCCCTCAGCTCATTAGCGTGCTGAATGTGGGCTAGTGAAAAAAGCTAAATCCAGCTGGGACCTATACCTGGATTGGGAAACACGCTATTGCATATTTTAATATTGCAATCCTTCCGCTGTATGAGGACCTTGCACAACGTCCAAGCCACCATCTCAACTATTCGAATTTCTGGCCAAATGCAACCTTATATTTTAGGTTATTATTCTGGGGAAAAAATGGGTGCAGAAAATTTACTCTCACTCACTTTGGTGTTTGCGTAATCTTATATAGTGGGTTAGCAAACATATCTATATTGTTAGGAAAAGAAAACAACACTATTGTCCTTAATATTACCATTATGCTACTTCTTTTGTGTCTTCTATGAGTTATCTGTCTAAATCAATCGAAAATAGGTGTGTTCAGTTGCTATAGGAACGTTGATATGTAACACATTAAGAATACCCATCCTCCTCAACCCCTTCTGCCAAACGCATAAATGCAAAAGTAGCCCCCAACGCTCGGATATAACAAAGAAAGTAGACCTATGTAAAAGCTTTCATTACTTACCAATTAGAACAAAAAAAATGCGGACGAGACTGTTATTCGAGCCTTCCAGCAACCTGGCACGTGGTAGTTACCTCATTTTCTAAAATTTCTGACGTTAGACCTTGCTTAGGAGTCCTGCTAGTACGTTAACCTCGCCCACATGATTCGCCAAAGTAACATACACTGGGGGGGGGGGGGCAGCATTGTTGAGCCATTTTATTCGAACGCAGTTGACAGCCTTCAAAGACATTCCACAGTGTTTATCGTGCGCACTTGTATACTGTGTTGCCCATATACGGGCTTTTTAAATTTGGTAATTTGTATCAGCTGGCGAGAAATTGTGACGTGTACTACTCCCGCCAGCTGTGGACAATAGAGTGTACTTAACGGATCATGACAGCTGCTATCCCCGTCAGGTGGCGCGGTAGCTGTTTACCTGACTAGTATTGCGAACCAAGACATACCGGGCCAAATACGAAGGGGTAGACACGTTATGCAGTGCGTGTGGAGAGGAAGAAGAAACTGCCGAACACTTGATAATGTTCTGTAAAGGGCTTCACCCTATTGTTCAGGATGATGGCACAGAGTTTTTCAAAACACGGGGCCTTAGGGACAGGGAGGGCAAAATAGAGGTTAAGCGGGTAGAGTTAACTAGAAGGAGGTTATCTGATTGGTGGCTAAAGTCAAGGCACAAGTGAAATATAAACCCTTCACTGCAAAGTACGAATCCCCAACCTCACTATTTAAGAAAAAAAAAAGTAAATATAGTTTTTGGTTCATTAAGTATTACGGCTTGGTGGCGATAGCCACTACCCGATCTTAAGGGTACAGCCATATCCATCTATCGATTCATCCATCGATCCATCCATCCACCCATGACTTGTTCATCATTCGGACACGCGCAGCATCAACTGGAACTGCACGTACTGCATCAACGTTCTTCGACGCTGAACTTTTGTGCGTTGAATAGCCTAGCGAATAAGAAACGTGATGGATAATGTGTAAGGGAAAAAGGCCGGACTATTTTATAGGGCGTTGCGGTCGTTACCCTAACACTCTATGCACCTAACCAGCTGCGCTAAGAATTGGAATTATGCGGTATCGTAATGGTTGGCGATTTCTATTTTTTACTTATTTTTGCTTACCCGCATGCCCCTTTATTGAGGCGGATTCCTCGACAGATATGACATGAGCTAGTTCTTGTGTGTATCCCGAGATAAAAGGACTTCGGGTTAAAAAAACATGCCGTCCACGCATCTACCTTAACAACCACATCGTACGCGTGAGAAAAAGCTTGCACAGAAGTACTTCTAGAACTGTGACAAAATAATGTCGTCTATCACAACGATCCAGTGCAAACACACCGAAGTGATGTAGTTAGCATGTTTACGCAAGACCGTATAAAACGATAGGGCATAATGCAGCAGCGCCCCCGTCTTCACTTTTTTTCCCTGTTCATTGTGAGACGACTAGCCCGCCGGAGAATGCTTATGGAATCATCGTATTCTCACCATTAAAACACAATCGCTTTGAAAACAAGGGAAGGCTTTCGACAATTGAATATAGATGTCTGCAACGATTACGCCGGGAAACATGACATTGAATTTAGAGATAATGTTTCATCACATTCCCGCAAATGCTGGTGGACTTTCTCGATCGCAAGTTCTTTAATGTGCATCCGAATCTGAGCACACGGGCCTACAGTATTTCCGCATCTGCTGCAGCCGGGATTCAGTACCGCGACCTGTGGGTCAGCAGCCGAGTACCTTAGCCACTAGACCACCATGGTGAAACGTTCAGGACACCTCAAATACAAGGCCAGCTCGTTATCTAACTTCGCGACTCGATCAGCGGCTTGAACGTGAGCCTCTGTTTGCCCGCACTAATCTGCTCTTTCACTCGCGACTTGTCGTCATTCGCAGATGCAATTTTATTCCTGCTGACGTCGCAGGCAATGTGCATTATGGACCATAGTATACTGTTTTGAAGTCCTTCCTAGAACTCTGTGCTTATGGCTATCGGCAACAAGTGTTCCTGTTATCTAATGTAGACAAGAGATAAACCAAATACAAAATGAAAACATGAAATATATTGTCTCGTCACGGGTGTTGGTTTACACTTGCAGGTCCTGATCGGGGGGCTCAACCTGTAATTTGTTCTAGGTCCAGTAAATTTGTTCATTTAATTAGTCATTTCGCTTTATCGCAAAACAGCCATTTGGGCTAGTTGGTACCGATTCATTCTGAATACAAAAAGTTGGGTGCGGAACAGGGACAAAGACTGCACCTGCGTTACCGTTTTCTTTTCCTGTGGAGTACAGCACCCCACGATTTGCGTTGTTTATTTCAGTGCTCTTTTTACATTCCCATGTCATCTGCATGACGATTTCTACTTACTGCTTTAAACGTACTCCAAAAATCTTCCCATTGAGATTGTTTTAGATGTTGTGTAATACTGTCCAACATGTTTGTTTTCCCCCATTTCATGTACACTTATTCTGGTTTTTCTCATATTAATTTTCTTTTTAAGTAAGCATTTTGCCTAATAAATGTAATTAAACCAATGCAATGTCCTTTGGACGTTTAGCATGCCTGAATAATGAAATACTTAGCTTGTTCTCTTTTCTTTTCGTCTCAACGACGAGGTGCGTCCTCCAAGCACACATGTCTCTCCTCCTCATTACAACACAGAAAAGCTACCTTTTCTACGCAGTGTATTACGCAGTGTCATGTGGTTGTATTGATAACAGTCAAAAGGATGAGATAATTGCGTTACATACAGAGTAATTTAGCATTATACAAGTGCCTTTATAAATGAAACACTCAACATTCTTCTTATCGCAGTCGTGACGGCAAACCTTCCTGCGGAGACAGAACCACCGCCGGAGTCCGTGAGTGCCAGGCGTTCTGCTGGAGACGCCAGCGAGGAGTCGCCTGAAATGACGACTTCAGAAACTGCCGCGACTAAGCGACGACCGACGCACGGCGTCAAGAAATCGAGCGGGAAGAAGGAGAAACCGACTACGCAGGCTAGGAACAAACGCAAGCGCATTACCACAGACGCCAGCAGTGATCTCGCCAACGACGAAGGGGATATAAACGTTACCAAGACGGCAAAGACGAAACGCGAAAGCGACAGCACTCCATCACACGGTGAAATACGGCCACCTATGACAAAAAGAGGACACACTACTTTGACGACGGTGTGGGCGCGGCGCGTGGTGCCACATAACGGCGTCGAGAGAAATGGTTCAGTGGCCTCAACCTCTGCCGCCACCAAGGAGCCACTGAACGCTTCCTGGTCGAGCACGATCAAGGCGTCTGGACCTTCTGCAGCTTCAGTGGCGTCTTCTATCTCCATTCGGCAGACTCAGAGCTCATCCGTGATACGCAGTACTCTTTCTAAGCTGACCGAAATCAACACGACACCACGGACATCGCAGACAACCTCCCCGGTGCGTTCACATGCACACTCACCAACACCATCCACCACTATGTCAATTAAGTGGAAGAAAACTCATGCATCTACGGCAGTGTCCAAACCAGCGCCAACGCCGAAGAAAACACATGCTTATACGGCAGTGTCCAAATCATCACCAAAACTTGCGTTAAAGACATCCAAATTGCCACCTCCGACGTCCTTGCCGACCACTTCCACAACTACGGCCTTGCACTCCCGGAAGAGTGGCACTGCGTCAACCCAGAGCACCGAGGACGATCTAACTATTAACGACTTTCGTGATTAATAATTTTTTGCAGTCTGCGTCCGAGGACGTAATTTTTTTTTCACCTCGAGAGTGGTCACTAAACAATGTTGAAAAGTAATGCTTTTCAGGGTTTGACCATGATTTCCGTTTATTACTCCGTCAGCTACTGCACTAGCTTGCACATGTCCTTGACTACCTAACGCTAGATATTCGGCAATGCGCCACAGCTATTGCCTAACATATCAGATGTTCTCATACCGTCACAACTATTCTCGTAAGATATCACGTATTCACATTGAGTTCGTACACAGCTGAAGCTTAAGTGTCAGTGCACTCGAAGGAACTTTACACAGTCTAGGTTCGATAACTTCTGAAGGCCCCATGTAGATGTCGCTCCCGATTATTTTTGGCTAAGACGCATGTACAGAGCTTAGTATGCTTGAATCAATATGCCATGGTACTTAAACTTATCAGTTGTGGGCAGTGAACGAATGTAATGCCACCCTCATCGACAATTGTATTAGACAACGGTAGCCCCTGGTGTTTTGGATATAATACCCAGCTACGAGTGTTAATTAGATGCTGCCTTGTGACAGCTACAAGCAGGGTGTGTTTTTTATGTGTATTACTGAATTACACACTGTTGAACAAATAAAAGTGTGGCCTCCAACCATGATTTTATTTTAAGCGTAGTGCAGCGAAAGTGAATATCTGCACTTACTGCAATATATTTCCAATAAACAGTTACCTGGCATTATATAAACCGGAGAAAAGCACTGCGTTTTAACAAGGTAGCGTTCAAGAACTCGTTTCGCAGAAATACCGGTGTCAGCGTTGGTGTCCCTGGTTGTGAGCGAAAAATCGGCATTGTCGGTAGCAAAAAAATCAAGAAAAATACAAATGATAAAAATCTCAAGTACGAGCGGGAATCGAAACCAGGCCGGTTGCGTAGCAACCTGATGTTCTACGCCAGATTGACGTGAATGCTTGAAACTCCTTAAAAGATTGGTACTGGTACGGGCATGGAACGAGATTGGGAAATGAGGCTGTATGCGTAGCAACCTGACGTTCTACGCCAGAGTGACGTTATTGCTTGAAACTCCTTCGAAAAAAAAAATATTGCCACGGGCCTGGAACGAGATTGGGCTATGCCACTTTCTGTATGTGCCCTGGTGAGAAATAAGAGAAGACAAAGAAGAAAACTAGACGACGAGCTCGTGTCTCTGGTGGTCGGTGCGGCTCAACGTGCAGTGCTCCTATGAAAAGACGTTTTGTTTTATTCGTAATCACGTGACAAAATGAATGTCATGCCGTGAGAAGTCTCCTTAACTCGTCTAACATTGCAAGGCAGAAGCGTATACAAAATCGTGCCAGGAGACAAAACGCGTAAATTGGGCAACGAACTAGCGTTTATTAGGACCATTCATTAAAAAGCGCTGAGACATAATCAGTCGTAATCATCAGCAGAAGATTCGGAAAATGAGCAGCTGCGCAGGTCCGCGTGTTGCCTTACGAACGCATATTACGCACTTCACTGATTCCCGAAATTAAAAATTATGCCCTAGTGCACACTTCGCAACCACATACATTTAAAGTAGGCAGTCTAGGATAGTTTCAAACTGCCAGTGTTACTCGTGCAGCAGTTCTCTACCTTGCGACAAGGTTGAGGTGCCCACTGAGAAGAAGAAGCGAGGCTCTCGATTGAGGAGACGATACGAACGGGGCCCCATTGTGCTATCTCATTATACTCTTGAAGGCGAAGCTCAAGAGTCCTCCAACTTTTTTTTTTTCATGCACACGTTGTGAAAGCAAACTCTTTATCTACTGTGTACATGAGCAGTGCATGCCAACTGCTGAGCAGCGCCTTTGGCACTTAGAGGCAAAGCGTGTTGCTTCATCTGACGCGACATTGCGGCCTGCGATAACGACGCCTGGACTTGGTCCTATCGCTAGGTGCAGGTATTTTTCAACCTGTGCCATCAAAACAAAGTGACATCTCGTGCCCCCTTGGCGGTACGGTCAATGGGTGAATATGCCGTGCACTTCCGCGTTTCTTAAGGCAATGTCAGTTCACGTCTCCAGTGAAGGACGATCGCCCATTGCGCAACGTTTCGTTCATCTACCGGCACGCACCGCAAGCTCACCAGTGCTCAGTTCAGTTGTTCTTCAGTTTGAACACATCTACATGAGGCTCACCTATGCCCAATATGTAATGTAGTGCTGCGAGTATTTATGTCGGAACTACTGCAGCTGGCACTTGCTCACGCACTAGTGTTAATTTAGAACTGGCTAACGTCAGAAAGCGATTGCCGATGTTTGCTAATTGAGGGTTCGCATGCTTATTGCTGCTTACTTATGCTGTGTACATATCGCTAAGTGATTGCTAGTGCCAGCTTGAGTATGACAAACTGGTCGTTTAACGATAACTTTTGTGGTTTCACGCCCCAAAAGTATGATGTGATAATGAGAGATGCCGCAGCGGAAAGCTCCTTAAGTTTCGACCACCTGGGGTTCTTTAACATTCACCTAAATCTAAGCACACGGGCTTTAAACACCTTCGCTCCCATCGAAAAGCCGCCGTGGCCGGATAAACTGAACGTCTTATGTGGGCCGATGATGGTGAGTGCTACCTGTTGTAAGTTATCTAGAGATATAATCAGCATTGTCTCATTTAAATTGTAATGTATTCGCTGTGCTGTGTTGTGATACTCTTCCCGCAACTGCCGACTGAAAAAAAAAAAAGACTTGGAAAACGCTTAAGCTTCGAAGGTAGAATGTGATACCACGACCAGATCAATTCGCGTCGGCTTCTCATTAGCTAGACCGGCTTCCCTTCTCGGTGGGCATCTCAACCGTGCCGTGAGGAGAGCGTTTTCAACCAGCCATTTGACGGGCCGCGTTTCGAAAGCTAAGCCAAAATATTTCTTTTTTGCTTGGAATGGAATTAAACGACCAAACTTCTCACACGCATTTGGCACCTGAAGTTTCAATGTTTTCTACAGTAACACATGACAGTCTTCGAAATGAACGCGTGCCTAATGACACCCTTATTGGCAATAATTGCCCGTGAATTTAGAAAAGAATACTTTACCATCTTTTCGTTCTTTGAACGAGAGTATCCAGTAGCTGCTAAGAAATTTGTGTAACACATTTACACAGAATCCGTCATATTACGTGTCCGAAGGGGCTTTACAAAGCTTCCGTCTTCCATGCGCAACCGAACGACTTCGTGACTCTCTCGATAACAAGGGATTTATCAGGTGTCTCTCACCACACTGTTCCTTATTTTCAACAGATAATGGTAGAACGGGTCACTTGTCTCTCGGCCGCGCTATCGAAAGCCAAGTGTCCCTGGAAAAAACACCACCTCGAAGTCTGGCACACTGTCACAGAGTACGCAATATCACTATTCGCCCTTTGCGAGTGCCGTTTATCTGAAACATCACCGCAGTGGACAGGTTGGGAGAGCAACGTGAACATTGACATTAACTACCTGAAACATGCACCTCGCAGCATTTCTGCTCATTGCCGTTATTCTCCTTTACCTCTTCAGGTGAGTAACGTCGTCAATTATTTCCGCCTAGCCATGCAGAGGATGAACGCTTGCGCGATTTGTGACAATACGGAGCCAATGTCGCATTAATGTCAATAGAAGTAATGTTTAGTCCAATTTGGCTTGCAGTTAATTTCAGAAACATGTATTTCCAGGTAACTTCTGAATTTTTTTTATTGGAAGCTTAGATGTATTTATTAGTGCTGCGGTCATCCAATGCAGGGGTGGCATTCTGAGCAACCAAAATGGCAAATATACCAAAGCTTGTTCCTGTTGCGTAACTTTGCTCATTCAGTTATGTGGCACTACAACAAGACTTTTCAGTGCGGTATATACAATGAACCAAGATTATATTATGCTATGCGTGCCCACTTAAACGTCCGCATTGCCTTGTATCCTCTGTCTTAACGCCGAGCTAACGCTTTCCCAACTGAGCATAATGTAAACAGTCATTGGCTATCGTTTTTTTTTCTAGCTCGCGAACAACACATACAATAAATTATTGTGCTCAGGCGCTCATGTGAAAGGGAAAAAAGTGATTGGCATCGCATTTCGTATAACATTCTACACACAGGCTCCATACGAAAGTCATGGCGTTAAATATAATTGGATTTTGTTGCACCTGTAGCCTCTTCCCGATACTTCAGTTTTGCAGTGCGAAATCGTTTCTAGACCTGGGCTTGATGATGAATACATTTGCAGTAAGTACTGTCGGGAATATTTACGAGAGAAATAGACATATACAACCTTCGTTTTCGCAGTCGCAATGTTGCGCTGTTGTCTCACCTTGATATAGCGATGGTTCACGATAAAAAGCGATAAGGATACAAACAAGAACCATAATATTTAAAGCAGCGTAAACTACAGGTCAAGAACTATGCACTTAGAAGACTTGAAGAAGTAGAAGCTTAGAACGCTCGAAGGAGAAGTAGACATTTAAAATGCTTGGACATATGTAGGCACAACGCATACTTGTCACGTAGCTTGCGCTGCTTTAAATATTATGAAACGATACCAACTAGTCCATGGTTGTGCTCCTTGCTACAAAAGAAAACAACTAAACGGAAGGAGACAACTCAAAAGCGGTGTTTTTGTAGTCACGATCTCCTCCCTTGCGCCCATGTATGCACGTATACCTTTATTTGTTTGAAATGTGTAGTAACCAGCTGAAATTTGTGCCGTTCTAAGTATATTAGTGATCGCCTTACCACAGCTGTTTATGATGCAGGTTTCGTGCAAGTTCATTTCAAAGACCAGACTGCAACGTTTTACAGTGAAGCTCTTATGGTTGAGGTTTTCCATTCGTCATAGGTAGAAAATTATCGTTATCATGTTGGATGACTGCCCAAGCATTTTGTGCGAATAGTTAACAATGGAAGTTCAAACGTGCCTGCCAGCTCTGCTGTGGTCCAGTCTTACGTTGCACTATTTTTCGCACTCTCTTTCTCTCTTTTTTTAAACACAACGCAGGATGGTTAAGCGCACCTTCAGCTTCTGGGAGTCAAAAGGAGTGCCGTACTTGTCTCTGCCACAGTATATTGGTGTGCTTTACGATACCTTTACGAAGGTGAGATGTCTCCTATTCTCCAATGGCCAGACAGCTCGAACAGAAACTTACATCATATTCACTAAGAAGACTGTTTTTGTAAATGATATACAAGAATATATTTTGTAAATTGCTGCCCATATTTTGTTAACTGAGTGTCACCTAGACGCCTCTTCTTTGTGAATGACAAGTGAAGACTCATTTCATCTTTATGCATACTGTATTCTCATATATAGAGAGCAAAAACAGTAAACGGGCGTGTTCAATCTTGACGAAAACATGTCATTGTGTAGGCAGGCCTTGTGGTGAAGCTATATTACACTTGTACCCATGGACCCCGGCATATTTCGTAATTGCGTACCTATTGAGATCGTACCTCCTGGTAAGGAACAATATATTCTCTTACGCCCGCCTACATACAACATTATCATGTAGCAACACCCGATACATAGCCATGAAAAACAACGCAGCACATACGTCCTTACCCTCCCGCACACATAATGTTGCTGCTCAAATATTCGTTTACGTTCACTGATCCTTTGTTCCACATCCCTTTGACTGGTATTCTCGTTGGCACTGTTGCTTACGGAGTATTGCTGCAATCTTACAGTGCTGTTTTGCCTGCTATCTGATAACGTGACTGCGCGCACACTGCTGGTGTGCTTACTTCCTATACAAAAATACACGCATATGTTTTTTTATGTTACCGATATTAGTTAATGAGGAAGCAGATCCGATGACCCCGTAACATGAATATACATTTACTTGAATTAGGCAAGAGACGTCAGATTAACGAGGCGGTAGATTAAATATATTTTGAACCAGCTGTTGCAGCGTGGTTAAGCTCAGAGATCAAACGGAGACAGCCTTTCATTCTCTTCGTCGGGAACAGTTGTAACAGTAAATATCAATAGGCATGTAGCATAATCTCTGGTAAATAGCATTGGGGAGATTGTGTCCCCCTGCCTTACACCCTTCTTGATTGGTATTCTGTTGCTTTCTTTATGAAGCACTATTGTTGCAGTTGATCCTCTGTATATTTCTTCCAAGAGGTTTATATATGGTTCATCGACGCCCTGGTTCCGCAGTGTCTGCATGACTGCTGATCTTTCTACTGAATCAAACGCCTTCTCGTGATCAATGAAGACTATATATATATATATATATATATATATATATATATATATATATATATATATATATATATATATATTTCTTTGGGCACGCCGTCCCGGACCCTCCCGGCACCGCGGCGACAATCTTGGGTGGCCCGACACACGCCAAGAACTGAACAGCACGTGATATGAACCATAGGTGGATGTAGACGGACAGTTGGATTCGTTCCCAGTGTCGACAGTGGTTCTTCCTGTTTTTTTACTTTCTTTCTTTTCTTTCTTTTTTCGTCTTTTCTCTCTCTCTTTTTTTTCCTTCTTCCAGTTCCCTCTCACTCTCGCAAACGTCTTTCAAGGCGAGAGGGACGCGGCAGCAAGGAAGTTCATGTCAGTATAACTCATCCCCTGATGAAGGGAGGTCCCCTCCCGAAACTGTTGGGAAATAAATATATTTATCCTTGTTGACAACGCTCCCGTTGTGATATATCCCATACCTATATATATATATATATATATATATATATATATATATATATATATATATATATATATATATATATATATATATATATATATATATATATATATATATATATTATCGGAACCCTGCTACTGACCCTATCAATTTATGTAGAAAACCAAGAGCTCAGAATATTTGTTCCGTATGCATATTGCGGGAAGGAGTGTGCACCGACAAAAAACCCATTTACCGTCATCATTAAGTGCTCAATAACTAATTGACTGTACGTCACTCTCCAATTATCACTAGAAACGGTAATATATCTAGTGCAAGTTGTAAACTCCCTCAAAAAACTTTGATGCCAGTCACCTATTTTTTACTTCAGAAAGCAGCAGAATACCAATCAAGAAGGGGCTAAGGCAGGGGGACGCAATCTCCCCAATGCTATTTACCAGAGATTATGCTACATGCCTATTGATATTCACTGTTACAAGTGTTTCCGACGAAGAGAATGAAAGGCTGTTTCCGTTTGATCTCTGAGCTTAACCACGCTGCAACAGCTGGTCCAAAATATATTTAAAAAAATATAAAAAATATTTATTTTTTATCTCAGTGTTTTTTCTGAAAGCAAAAAAGCATCCGAAACACGTGAAATATGTAATAGGTGCGCGATTGCGTGCCACTGCATAAGCGCTACTGAACTAACTACTCAAGTGCTACCGAATGAAAGATGAATTCATGCCAGCATTCGTTTATATGAACGGTCACTTAGATAAAAGGGGCGCCCCAGCTATCTTTAGAAAAAACTTTTTAGACATGATCAAATGCAGATTTCCGAGTAATGCACGAAGTAGGTCACACTAGTTTTGTTTTCTTCGTAATTACCTGATTAGGCATGCTTACCCAACTAAATTTTGAAGCCGCAAAGCTAGACTGAAATTCCAATGAGAAAAAGCATTAGTGTAATTTTAAACTCTGACTATATACAGCTGTGGCTTTGAGCAAATGGCTTTACATAAACTGTAGACATGTAAATGTTGGGAAAAGTGTAAACCACACAGTCTTCTCCTCCCCCTAACTACCTTTATTCACTATGCAGTCGTCTACATACGCCCACGTTGACCATTATGTCATCGCTTTTATGCGTAGTCAGACAGGCGATGAACCTTCCCCAAGTCCTGAGGGATAATGTATAAAACACGGTTTTCCAGCAAGTTGCCCACTATTGATTGAAAACTGAAGTATTATCATACTACAAATCTAATTATATGGCAACTACTGCCAGCTGCGCGAAGCATTAGGAACTAGTTTTGAAAAAAAAAAAAAACGTGGCTTCCATAACCTAGCCTTGCCCAATGCTTTCACGAGTTATCGTGAATCAGAAATAGTACGTTGTTTTCTTGTATTGACATATTCAGGAGATATAGATAACGCATCGATTTAACCTACTGCAGCCACTACCGGACGTTGTGCGGAACAATCATTTGAAGTACGGAAAGCTCTACGGGTAAGAACACTAAACAAATTTTTGTAAATCCCGTCTGCCATATTTTGCTTTTTTCACGCTTATATTTGACTTCACTAGATGCATTTTACCTCCTATAGAACTAGTTTTTTCTCAAAATAATAATACAAATGACTTTTTTTTTCAGTTAGGGAACATGTACGCTCTTTAATGCTTGGCAATTGCTACTTTTCTGACCAAGAACGTTGTGTCAGTGACATACGCATGGTTTACGCGTGATTGCGCATGATTGAGTGATATACGCATGATTGCTCATGGCAAGCAAGTGTTGAAAGAAAGGCTAGTAAGACGCGGCGATGGAAGTTAGCCCACTCTACTTGGATCAACGTACCACTAGTGATGCATAATTTCAAAAGAACATGAATGAATGATTGAATGGACGAACTCACTTCGGAACATAAACCTTTCTCTTCCGAAGCACACGTAGATATGTGCGACAATAATCACAATATGTGGAACATTACAATACGTGGCAATTCGATCAAAGTGTTGCGCACTAGGTCGGAGCACAATTCAGTATAATTCGGGACTCAAATGACGCTTGCTTTAGGCCTCGCTAAGCGGGCACCTGCGTATTCTTGCAGAGTTCTACGCATACTTGCCCTCACTGATTTTGTACAAACTGGTTTTTTATCCACGTGGTTAACTGATACGAATATTCTAGAGAAAATAGCCCGAAAATTTCTGACGTTTCACGTCCCACAACCATGTTATGACTGTATGAGAGACGCCGTAGTGAAGTGCTCCGGAATTTTCGAGTATCTATAGTGCATGGTTTTTACATGCACCGATGTGACGCAGTGTGTGAACCAATGGAATATCTCCTTCACGCCAAGGCTTCGGCAAGGATACATGCAATGGCGTTATAAAGACAGCAGCCATGTACTGTAACCTCTCTATCGCCTCGGTGGACGATTGCACTAATAAGATAAAATAATATGTTGCGCTTTCATACGGCGGCACGTGGTTGATGCATCGATACTATTGTCGTCATGTTCTCATCGATTATTCTGCCAACAATAGTATCCTAAGAGCAATTGCTCACATTGTGTTATGTGCGCGAATAAAACCGAAGACAATCACTTCTCTCGGGCAATTGAGCAAGCCGCTTTCGTTAATATGTAAAACTCATCCCCATTTTGCCTACTAATTCATGTTGCGCTGTTGCGGCATAGTACCGCTATTAGGTTCAAGTCTGAGTTTTTTTAATTAGAACGGCGCCATCTCGCAACATTGCTGATGCATTTTTCTTGTCAATGCTCTTGGCGTATTTTATTTGCAGCCAGCACACGCAAAGAACGAAAGATGAAAAGGTTGGCAGATTTTTATGTTAAACAGACATGGCGTGCAAACAAGAACATCTGGAAAGACTTTGTGAAGGACAACTCAATCTAAGAACATCACTCAGCTCTATGCAGGCAGGTTAATTGAAGTAGTGAAACACTAGCCCACTTGGGCGTCGATCGAAACGAAGCGGAATCAACTGGGCCCAAGTTTAGCAACAAAAAGTGTCAGGGACCTTATAAACTTTATATTCGTTAAACTCATTCTGAACATAAATTCCAGTGCAAGATAATCACGTCGTCTACTAAACAAAGCTTTGGCGTAATGAAGACGGAGCTTGTGGAATATTTTGTAATATATGTCGTCATTGTGAAATAACGTCCCCGTATTCTATACACAAGTCCATCTGAACCTAACACCTGCAGTCATATTTTGAACTTCGAAGCAATTCTTAGCAAAACAAAGGCACTTTGACTGTTTATATCTATTCTTCTATCTAGCCATGCATATACGTCTGTGTGTTCTCAAGGTTCTGCCCTTAACATCATATGTGCCAAAATGCAAAGTCAAGAGTGACAGGCGAAGATAATTCGCCGGTTACGATGAGAATGACGGCATGGATAAACTGATGCGCCTGCCTCATACGTGATGAAAATCTATATTGAGGTCACATCTGACACATTGCCGCATATACCCGCTTGTGTTATATATTATGTGTCACACGTGAGTGACAGTATATCAGTCCAGGAATCGCACGAGTACACATCAGAAACTTCGAAAGTTTGCGATGGTTAAACAAGGGGATGACATACCCAGACAAATGGTAATGAGTGAGTGAGTGAAACAACTTTATTCAGTCCACAATAGACGCGAGTAAACTCAGCGTCACCTGGCTAGGCCCACTCGGGGACCATCAGGTTAAACCTGACGGCCCTCGCGCGGGCCCTCTGGACGGCCAGGATTTGAGAGGTCTGGTCCTGCGCCTTAATGAGTCGCTTCATTTCCTCTTGGGTGAAAGGGGGACCGGCAGAGGCGCAGCCCCACAGTACATGCTCGAAGTCCGCATAACCACCACACAGGGGGCAGTCCGGACTTGGAAATCGTTCAGGGTACATTGTGTGCAGTGCCGCAGGGCTCGGGTAAGTGTTTGTTTGTAGCAGTCGGAGAGTAACAGCTTGGGCCCTGCATAGCGAGGAGTGTGGTAGAGGCAGCAGTCTTCTTGACAGATAGTGGTGCTTGCATATCTCGTTGTACGAGCAGAGAGGCTCAGGTCGCCCAGGAGATGACGCGTTACCCGGCACACGGTCAGTCAAACCTCGTGCAGCCGAGTGCGCCTCCTCGTTGGGATTGAGCGAGGCACCCTCAATGGTTCCAAGGTGCGCAGGAAACCAGACCAATGAGTGATTTTTGAGGTCTTTGACTTTTTGAATAATCTGTAGGACCTGGGGAGCCACCATGCCCATCTGGAAGGCCTTGATAGCGGCCTTGGAGTCTGAATAAATTGTGTCATGTACACCGTCCGTCAATGCAAGAGCAATGGCAACCTGCTCTGCAACGCTGTAACTAGAAGTGCGGATGGTAGCGCAGCTGATGATGATTGATAAATATTTGGGGTTTAACAGCCAAAAACCATCATATTGATACGTGTATGAAACTGTCGCACCGACACAGCTGAATTGGCACCCAAATGAAGAAGATGACAACGTGGTTGTAGTGGGTTGGACTCTGAAGCTTCTCCCTTTGGCCTGCTTGACTGTGCGCTCTCTAAGCCGTTAGCAAGACCAGCTCTCGGTGAATAAATCTTTCCCGTAACATCTTTTGGTGGAAGGTGCTGGGTCTTCACACAACCCGGCTCTGGAACTCCACAGTGGACGCCAGCTTTATCCAGCCGCGATGCCTGAAACTGGCACTCAGGCCTCGCCATCCGCGCCGGCTCCATCACCTGTGATTCCCCCCCATCTTCTCGACCCTGGCACGTTTTCCGGGACGGACAGCACGGACGTCGAATAATGGCTCGCACTATTCGAGCGCGTCAGCAAGCACTGCAGGTGGGACGAAACGCTTATGATGGCAAATATTCTATTCTACCTACGTGGTACGGCACGCGCCTGGTATGAGACGCATGAAGAAGAATTAACCAGCTGGGACACATGCAAGCAAAAGCTTCGCGATTTGTTCGGTCGGTCAGTTGCTCGTCAGATGGCAGCCAGGCAGGAACTCGCGTCGCGTGTTCAATCATCGACGGAGTCTTACGTCACGTACATCCAAGACGTACTGGCACTGTGCCGGAAGACGGACAAAAACATGTCCGAGGCGGACAAGATCAGCAACGTGTTGAAAGGCATTGCTGATGATGCTTTCAACATACTAATGTGCAAGAACTGCACCACTGTCGACTCCATCATATCTGAATGCCGGCGATTTGAGCAAGCTAAAAGCAGGCGAATCACCCACCAAATCGCGAGACTACCAAACACTGCTGCGACTTCGTCTTGCGAGGATTCTGCAGCGACCCGTTCACTTGCCCCTCCTGCCAATATCGCAAGGATTGTTCGCCAGGAGCTGGAAGCCATGGCACCCGCTTCCTATCAGCCCCCTGCGCAAGACAACTGGGCAACAGCCTCGCTTATTCAAGCCGTCGTACGTCAGGAGTTTGCTAACCTGGGCGTCCAGGTTCCCCAGCCCACCAGACTTATGCCGCAGCCCATGACCACTCCCGTCCAAAACGCTGACCACCACTCTGCTCCACTTGTCGCTGCGGCAGCTTCGACTACTCGGTTTCCTCCACGCTACCGAAATCCATCTAAGTGGCGCACGCATGATGATCGACCAATCTGCTTTTCTTGCTCTCGAGTTGGCACATCTCCTGCCATTGCCGCAACAGGTCGTATTTCCGGCCAAGCTTTCGTAATGTAGATCGCCGTCAGGACCGCGGACACTATTCGCAACCCGGTTTTACGGATGACCATATTCTGGACCCTTCAGCTCGCCGTTCATTTCCACGCTCCGAACCGTCCTACGCCAACGTCGCCGCCCAGAGAAACTGGTCCAGCCGCTCGCCGTCACCTCAGGGTCGGCCGTCACGCTCCCCTCAACGCCGCCACTCTCCGTCACCGGCTTATTCTGCCCATTCCCCGGGAAACTGACGAGTGCAGCTCCTGGAGGTGGCGCTGCATTGACGACTCGGAACGAAAACCCTCAACCGGCTACAAATTCAAGACGCAATTTACTTCGGGTGTTCGTTGATGGCCACGCCGTTACTGCTCTAATTGACACTGGTGCCCAAGTATCTGTTATGAGTTCTACACTTCGATCTCGCATGAAAAAGGTTCTCACACCAGCTATGTGCTCTACTGTTCGAGTTGCCAACGGAAGTTGAACATCGGTGCTTGGTATGTGCACTGCCCGCGTTACTGTTGCTGGCCACCACACTTCCGTTCTCTTCGCAGTCCTCGATGCTTGCCCACACGACGTCATCCTTGGAATTGACTTCTTAACCGCCCACTCCGCCCTCATCGATTGTTCTACCGGTATCTTACGGCTCGAATTGCCTTTGTGCTCCGATTTCACACCTCCAAGTCGCACTCGGCTACGATCCGTGGAGTCTCTACGGCTACCGCCCCAGGCTGCTATGTACATTCCTCTGTCGCCCTTCCCGTCCGTTCCTGATGGAGACTATCTGGTAGCTCCCCTCATTGATTTGACTCTTACGCACAACATCGCACTACCACATACTATAGTGGTTGTTGCTAACAACACGGTGCTACTTCCAGTTCTGAACTTCTCTACGTCGACCCAAGTGCTTCCCCAAGGCATCACTTTAGCCGATCTTTCCACCCTTGATGAATGTTCGATTTGTTCTTTTACACCAGACACTAAGACCATGAAGAAACCTGTTATCACGTCGCAAAATAAGGCGTTCCTCGACAAAATGATATGCAGTGACCTCTTACCTTCCCAAGTTGCGGCGCTCCGGGGTGTTCTATTTTCTTACCTGGATATCTTTGACGTTGACGACCGTCCCCTGGGCCGCACAAGTGCCGTAACCCACCGCATCGACACCGGTGACGCCAGTCCACTTCACAAACGCCCTTATCGCGTGTCACGTGCTGAGCGCCAAGTAATACAGACGGAGGTCGAGAAAATGCTCAGTAAAGACGTCATTGAGCCATCATCGAGTCCTTGGGCCTCCCCTGTGGTCTTAGTTAAAAAGAAGGACAACACCTGGCGTTTTTCCGTCGACTATCGCCACCTGAATCGGATCACCAAGAAGGACGTTTATCCTTTACCTCGCATCGATGATGCGCTCGACTGCCTCTACGGCGCCAACTATTTCTCGTCCCTTGACCTTCAATCCGGATACTGGGAAATTTCGGTCGACGACCGCGACCGCGAGAACACGGCATTCATCACACCCGACGGCCTTTACCAATTCAAGGTCATGCCTTTTGGTTTGTGCGATGCCCCGGCTACTTTTGAACGTATGATGGACTCTCTTCTTCGCGGTTTCAAATGGTCGACCTGCCTCTGCTATCTGGATGATGTAATAGTTTTCTCACCCTCCTTCGAAAGCCACCTGTCTCGTCTCTCGGCAATTCTTGACGTGTTTCGTTGCGCTTGTCTCCAACTCAATTCGTCGAAATGCTCATTTGGACGTCGGCAGATTAAACTACTCGGCCACCTTGTTGACGCCACTGGTGTTCAACCCGACCCTGACAAAGTCCGTGCAGTCCGAGAATTCCCGGTTCCGCGTTCCACACAAGAAGTTCGCAGTTTTATTGGGCTCTGCTCATACTTCCGCCGCTTTGTCTTCAATTTCGCGGATATTGCTAGGCCCCTCACGGATCTCCTCAAAAAGAATGTGGCATTTTCTTGGGGAAGGGACCAAGAACATTCCTTCGCGTCGCTAATTACCGCCCTCACATCACCACCTGTGTTGGCTCATTTTGATCCAGCGGCTCGAACAGAGCTTCGCACCGATGCAAGCGGCCATGGCATTGGTGCTATACTCGTTCAGATACAGAATGGCACCAACCGTGTGATAGCCTACGCTAGCCGTCTTTTGTCGCAAGCGGAACCAAATTATTCCATCACTGAGCGGGAATGCTTAGCCCTCGTTTGGGCTATTGCGAAATTCCATCCGTACTTATACGGACGTCCGTTCGCAGTCATCACGGACCATCATGCGCTTTGCTGGCTGTCGACGCTTAAGGACCCTACAGGAAGACTCGGCCGATGGGCACTTCGATTACAGGAGTACACGTTCTCGGTTGTTTACAAATCTGGAAAGCTGCACAGCGATGCTGACTGCTTATCCCGGCACCCTGTTGATCCACCTAGCTCCACTGATTTGGAATCCGATGCCTGCGTTTTAGCCATCACTGACTTTCTGAACGTGGCTGACGAACAGCGCCAAGATCCATCGCTGCTCACCATCATTGACCGCCTTCAATCGCGTTATGCTGACCCTTCTCTTAGCAGATACCTGCTTCAAGACAACGTTTTGTACCACCGCAACTTACACCCCGACGGCGCCGAACTTTTACTCGTCGTACCGCATAACCTGTGAAAGGATGTTCTGCGACAATTCCACGACGCTCCAACTTCTGGACATCTAGGAGTCTCCAGAACTTACGACCGCATTCGAAGACGAGTATTCTGGAAGGGTCTGTACCGCTCTGTTCGCCGTTACGTCACATCTTGTGACCTCTGCCAGCGCCGAAAGAAGCCTACGACTCCCCCTGCCGGTCTACTTCAACCTATTGAAGTTCCAGCCGAGCCATTTTATCGAGTGGCGTTGGACTTGCTAGGCCCTTTTCCTACTTCTACTACTGGAAATAAATGGATTGCAGTGGCCACAGACTATGCCACTCGGTATGCAATCACTCGAGCGCTACTAACCAGCTGCGCAACCGACGTTGCCGACTTCCTGCTGTACGACATTATTCTCCAGCACGGCGCTCCGACTCACCTGCTCACAGACCGTGGTCGCTACTTTCTATCTCGTGTCGTTGATGATCTACTCCGATCTTGTGCTACCCGTCACAACTTCCCCACATCTTACCACCCTCAGACTAACGGCCTTACGGAGCGACTAAAACGCAAATTGACGGACATGCTTTCCATGTACGTATCTGCCAACCACACTGATTGGGACATAGCTCTTCCGTTCGTAACCTTCGCCTATAACTCGTCGCGTCATGAAACAGCGGGCTACTCCCCTTTTTATCTACTCTACGGACGTCATCCCTTACTGCCCTTCGACACACTGCTTTCATCAGACCACCCATCCTCCACCTCGTACGCTCAGGATGCAATCACCCGTGCCCTCACGGCACGTGCGGTAGCGCGTGCTCGGTTATCGTCGTTGCAGACAGCACAGAAGTCTCTTTATGACCGTCGACATAGAGATGCCGTTTTTTCTGCGGGAACTCTTGTTCTCCTGTGGCTCCCATCTCGACGTGTTGGCCTCTGCGAGAAACTACTATCGCGATACGCTGGGCCCTACCGAGTCATTCGTCAGGTCACACCTGTGACCTACGAGATTGCCGCTAGCACAAACTCATCAGCTGCTGCTCCCAGAACGGAAGTGGTCCACGTTTCTCGTCTCAAGCCCTACAACGCCGACTCGCTCATTCAACAGGCACCGAGACGGTGCCTTACGGGCCGGGGTGATGATACGTGTATGGAACTGTCGCACCGACACAGCTGAATTGGCACCCAAATGAAGAAGACGACAACGTGGTTGTAGTGGGTTTGAAGCTTCTCCCGTTGGCCTGCTTGACTGTGCGCTCTCTAAGCCGTTAGCAAGACCAGCTCTCGGTGAATAAATCTTTCCCGTAACAATATGATTATGAGAGACGCAATAGTGGGAGGGCTCCAGAAATTTCGACACCCTGGGCTTCTTTAACGTGCACCCAAATCCGAGATCACGGGCCTACAGCATTTTCGCCCCCATCGAAAAGGCAGCCTCTGCAACTGGGATTCGATCGTGCCACCAGCGGGTCAGCAGCCGAGTACCTGAGCCACTTTGGCCCCCGCGGCGGGGCCCAAGGCAAATGGCATAAGTAATAAAAAGGCATAGCACACTGATAAAGACATTCTATTTGTTAAAGTTTGGGTTTTTATTACAGCAGACAAATGTTAGCAAAGAATCTGAAACAACACTTAGCCAGCAGCATCAGAATGTTTTAGCTATTGTAAATAAATGATGTATTAACATCAATGGTTGCTGAACACAAGTTGCGCTAGAGGGCCATGTCTAGCATGAATGATGTTTTGTTCAACATACTGCTTTGGGCATTGTATATGTACACATATGTATCCGACCTATACAGTCTAGCACGACTAGTCACTATAGAATTAAGTCGACAAGTACTGCGTACATTTTGTTTCGATAAAGCGACGTCTGTTTTGTAAATATTGGTGCCGAGGTAAAGTAGCCCTAAAAGCTACCCTATTCGCGCAGGTGTATAGACGACGTGCTTGGTAAGCCCCTCATATTCATACAGCTATTGAATTTACCCAAAGCCATAAGCCCGCCTTCTAAAGCCTGGCTAAAAGCCAGAAAATATGCCGCATACGCAGCTATTCACTGATTGCTTCGCACGAAATACATTTTTACAATGCATGGGGTCTCCTAGAGTTTTTTTCATCCCTCGGTGTATCACGAGTACTTAGAAGGAATGTCCTCGAACACCCTGTGTCGGCAAGAAATTTTCGGGTGTGCTGGTCACATGTGATTTCTTGGTTTGCACTTACAACGAGAATTTAAAATTATCGTGATCCTAATCACCACCTATTCCACGCTGTTTAAATTCAGATCTTATCAAGGTTTCGTGCCTTGTCTCGTCGTTGGAGACCCGGATGTGCTGCGCATCGTGTGCGCCAAAGATTTCAAGTCTTTCGTCGACAGAACGGTGAGTAATGGGATTACTTGTAGAATTACAGCTGCTTTGAAAGTGCGTAAACTAAATCACCTACTTACACTACGCTTGTGTATGAATGTAGTTTTCACAATAACCTTGATTTGCTCAAAAATTGAAGGAAATTATGAAAAATTAACAAGACGTTATATATTTTTTTAATCACGCAGTACTTCAGGGGTCCGGCTTGCCAGCCATCGACAGTGCCATGTAATATGGTAACGCAGCGGTCAATACAGGCCTAAACAATGCCAACATTGCTCAACGTCAGTGCAAATTAACCAACTTAGTCTCAATTATTAGCAACAACTGAAATGATCATGAGTTATTCAAAATAAGTCACAGTTTTGGCACAATGCCGAAGCAAGGAACGCGATAGAACCCATCGGACTGTTATATGAAGTAAAGCTCAGGGGCCGAATTCACAAAGCTTTCTCTTTGGCTACGCATTTTCTTAGCCAAAAGTTCTCTTATCTGGAGGGATTACTATAGCGCGGGTATGAATTTAACTTATTCGGCACTTAAGAGGGTAAGGAGGACACACGATAGCCAATGAAACGACAAGGAAAGAAAGAAGTGTGTGCCGATAATATCAAGGTAGCACGTAAAGCGTCTAGCATCGAGAGTATACGATGATAGCCAATGATTTGCTGCATCTAAGTTTCAGTTCCGCGAGCGTCTGCTACAGCGCTTATGGGATGCCGCGTACGTTGTAATAGACGTTTTGGTGGGCTGTGCAAAGCCAAGCACTCGCCTTTAATCAACGACTGTAGCTAAAAAAAAATAATTGCTCGATGGCCTTAAGCCACCGAGCAATCCATGCACTATCTCGCCAAGTACAAGTAAACAGCACTCCAGGTGCACCACATAAATGAAACCACACATAAATCGATACATGCAATGTTTGAAAATGTGCCTCGAATGTCTTCCCCTATATAACGCGACCAGTTACCTTACATTTCATTGAAGCTGCGCTGCTACTTTACTAATTCGGTGCAATCTAGCACGTTATAGTGGTGAACGTAAGGGTGTTTTGTACCTATAGTCAAAGGTTAATTTTCTGGCCCTGCGGACGTCAGGGAAAGTCTTCGCAAAGCAGGGTCAGATGCTCAGAGAGCATAAAAAAGTGGAGTACGCGTTATATGGGAGTGACAGCCACTCAGAAAGCGAGATGAAGTGTGACTGTCCTTAGGCGTGAGAATCAATGCTAATTAAGAGAGTTGAGTTAATGAGCCAGAACTTTCCTAAATAACGATAATGGAAGCAAACTGAGCATTCATCTAGTGAAAGTGACACTAGTGACAGTGAACTCATAATAGTTCATTAGCGTTGTCACAGGCCGATATATATTTTTATTTTCTTATCTATATTTGGCAAACTATGAGAAGGTAGCGTACGTTAGAGCCGGCTATCCCAACGTCATGACAGTAATGTACAAGAATAAATAGCGCACGGTTATACAGTCGCACGTGGCAGTTTCTATATTCTAGTAACCTTGGGTAAACGCATTCTAACTATTTTTTTCTATTTTTGACAAAGTTTCACGGGACGTTTTTGCATTTGGCTTCATTCGAAGGAATGACGATATATCAGCAATAGGGCGAACACAAGCACTGCTGCAGTGGACGAGCGGTTACAGCGCTCAACTACAATCTAGGAGGTACTTGGTTCGATTCGCAGAATCACTGAGCACTTTTTTTCTTTTCAAGAGGTTGCCCGGCCTGACATTATGCTTGGTGGCGGGTACTAGTTTTTTGAGAAGTAGGCTTTCGCACTTGCTTCTTTCACTCCCCTTTTGACCCAAAAGCGCTGTACTGTGCTCCTTCAAAAATAAAACAATTCAGGGTTCATAATTTTTTCCTCCATCCTCTCTTATCGCAAAAGTGTCCAGTGCTGAAATACCAATATCATACCTGGTATATTATTTTCACGTGTTTGGATATTCGACCAGCAATCAGTCTTCACGGTGTTTTGAAGAAAATCTACACACGCAGTGAGCTAACTGCTTGCAGCCAAGTTGACTGCCTTTGTAGGGACACGCTTTCGTGCTAATTTGGTGGGCATCATCACATGCAGCAAGACCAAAGAGCACGGACAGTTAGAGCTGACGCAAACAGAGTGATTAGTTTGTGTCTTCTCTCCCGCTATTTGTCATGCTGCACGCTTCAGTGTAATGTCGCTGTCAATGGTTAAAATGAACTATAGCAGTTAATCGAGTTCTGCTGAGAGGGTCCCCTATTGTCCAGAATGGAACAGAACAATGGCAATTTGATTTGTGTGATAAAGAGATACCCTGCTTTTGGTTACTAGAATAAATTTCTAAACTGAAGTTTATTTTTTTATTAACAACAGTTCCAATGCAGATGAAAGGTGCATGGACAAAATTCGTGTATTCAGCTTGACTAGGTTTTTGACCTTAATTGTAATTGCGAACCGGTATCACAGTATGCATAAATATCACACACATATACAACCACGGGTGAGAGCTTGCTTATTCTGATTAAAGTTGAAAGGTTGAAATCGACATATTCAACCAACGCAATGTGTACGAGATATGCCATGTAGAGTAGCTATGCTCGAAACTAATCTTCGCAGGTTCGTTCCATTTTACCCAATTTCTTGCCCATGACTGTAGGTTGGTAAATGAAACTTCTTCGAACAGACATATTCTGTGTAAGCTTACATTTATTTTTATGCAGTACAAAACAAGTTGAAATGTATAATGGCTCAAAAGAGAAATAACTAGAAACAAATTCAGCCAAATCATTACCAAACTTACTCACCAATGCTAAACGGATTCTCATTTAAAAGATACATACATACATACATACATACATACATACATACATACATACATACACACACACATACATACATACATACATACATACATACATACATACATACATACATACATACATACATACATACATACATACATACATACATACATACATACATACATACATACATACATACATACATACATACATACATACATACATACATACATACATACATACGTATACGCACACACACATATACATATGTACACCCATACATACATACATACACACACTCAGGTGTAAATATTAAAATGAATGGCTATAAAACAACAATTCTAATACACTCATTTTGAATATACTACAGAAATTAACTTACGAGAGAAATCCACCGGCACTGTTATGTCTGAACACGGTGTTTCTCGAACCATCTCGCAAAAGCATGATGCATAGTTTTCCGCTGCTGCCCAGTGACAAGCAGTTTTTTTAAAAAACACAAGAATAAAGCCCTTGACAATATCTTGCTAAAGAAAAGGGCTGTACATCAATATTTTGTACATGTCTGCAATATCACTCTGTTTATTTACATAGCTTGGCTCATTCACAACCCACTAACAAAGCATGTTAGGACACTTGGGCTGAAAGTTGGCACAGCGCGAGTAAATTCTAGACAATATGTGAATAGTACAATTATGAGCTACTAAGCTCCTTGGTGCAAACAGCGTTTATATTGACAGCTATAAGTGCCATTTCGTTTCCCCAAAACGCTTCTCAAATGTAGAATCAACTTATAGCTAAAAGTTTCTATTCTGGCGCGTCGTGGTGGCTCAACGGTGAAGTGACTCTTTCGGCCAAGAAAACAAAGACCAATTATTTTTCCAGTTTGTGAATTCACCCCATAATAACATTGAGGCAGCTGGTAGGAGTGCTTTTGGAGAGAGGAAACCACCACATTCCCACCAGTTGTGGCCTTGGGTAGCTACTTCACTTGGACAAAAATGATGAAAAACACTCCTCAAGAAGACTTCAAAGTTTGGGCATCAATACAGTTCCCATACAGCTGTCTATTAGTCTGCTTGAAAAATATGAGTTTACTGGTGGGCAAAGACTGTACACTATGTGAGGTGATGCTCCAGTGCACTGCATGTATGTCTTGCTGCTGGCCTCAACTGCGATGTTGCTCAGCACATATGTGTAAAATAACAACTAATACTATGCCACTGCAAAGTAATTATGTGTCATTTGCATGAAACAGGGACCACAATAAAAGAACATAACAACATTTGACTTCATAAAGTTCAATAAATGTAAATAAATTTCCACAGAGTTTTCACAGTTCATTTGTGGATAGTAATATTGGTTGTAAACACATTCTTCCTTCCACTAACAAACCATTTTAAGATGCCAGATTCAATATTAGAGTATACCAGCACTTTTGTAGGGCTAAACAATTGTACAGGCACCTAGAAAAACACAAGTCAGTGCATACTATAGCTACATATAAAAATAAATACTTTTATTTCTAGTGTGAGTAGAGCTGCATAGATGATAAGTCACTTGCATTACATTATGAACAAACCTATCCGAGCAAAGTATGCATATAAAAAGTTACACTTACACAGTAGATAAGTAGACTGTTGAAGGACGGATAGGCAGTGGGATAATACCCAAGCACTAAAATCTACTGTTAAGATATACTAGGAGTAGTGATGATCCTCTTCCTTCCAAATAAAATAATTCACATGGATTCACTTCCCAGAGCTTATACACTCATGGCATCATTGGTGCTATACAAATGAGTGTACACTGAAGGATTACATCGACTAAGTACATGATTACTGCATCCATGGCTTTACTTCTTGTACTACAAAGAATGTAAACACAGTTACCAATGGCGACCATAGATGCTGTGATTTCTGGCATGTAAATGTAGAGGCACGCAGGCACTTAACACACATGTTAAAAACTTCAGCTCAAAAATATTTGCCCACTAACAATACAGCAGCCTTTAAATTAGTGTCATAGTTTGGTATGTTCCACGGAAAATTTAAATAATTTCGAATGCAAGCAAATGAACTGCTGAATAATGCACTGCTAAGAAGTTAAGCAGCAGCTGCTCCTGACATCACAATGTGCCCTTTCTGCTGTTGTAAACTTTGAGCAGGAGAACAGTCACTGGCAGTCCCTCTACACTTGTTGGTCTTCTGTGCTCTGTTCTTGATACACTGTTCATGACCGTGGAGCACCGAACCCGTTGTTATTGCTGGAACTTAGAAAAATACAGATCATTGTTACAACCATGCTACATGCAAGAGTGTATAGTTGTCAATTATGTGCTCATATTTACAGATATTGTATTTTCAGAAGCCAATGACAAGCCTCAACACACACACACACAAACAGTGAAGACTGAAAATATATTTAATATGATACAAGAGCAAAACTACAATGTTATAGATGAAGACATGAAACTTCTGACAGGCATAAAAAGCCAATAGAGTTTCTTCTATTTCGACTTTACACTATGTGCGAGAAGTAGACCACAAATAAGTTCACTAAGAAACACAAGTTAGACTGCATTAGAACACAACAGCCAATGTTCATAATTTTAAGGCTGTCTATCATAACCAGCTCACCATACCGCATATAGGAGCAAATGGGCAGTCTAGAAGACACAAAGAACTTATGAATTATGAGTGTGCTTGTTGCTGACATCTATTATTCTAAATGAAGAAAACCTTTCAAAATTGCACTTCATCAGGGGAAATAATCATACGCAACAAACACAACGGGCTCCTACAGGTGCCATCAACACTCACCATTATTGTTGATACCAGTGTGTTGCCGGATGGATATGCTGCGTCCTGCACAGAACACCAAAGGAGCGCTCCATGACTTGGATTGCGTGTGTGCTAGCTGCATCGCTCTGCTGCTGAAATAGGCTAGCCACAGACAAATAAATGAGAAGCCATGGCTTTGAAACACACCTAACGTCACCTTTAAAGATCAACAATGCATACTTAGGTCAGGTACAATTTGTAGAAAAATATATATCACTATGCAATCGTGGTGAACATGGTCGGCTGAAACACAAGCAACAGCACTGAGAGAGAAAAAGCTACATTAGGTAAAAGATGCAGTTACTGGCCCTATGTCATCTGAGGCTTCTTCAATAGGTCTTTCTCCTTGCAAGTTGGGAACAGCCAGGCAATTTTCACCCACTTGCTATTTCCTTCCAGAGCACTTGATCCACAGAGGGAGTCACAAGCTCGAGAGCTCAATAAGGAATCAAAGTATTTGTGCTCGTTTCAAAGCACAAGCTTTTGAGTCTCAGATTATTGGAGTTTCATTCATAAGCTGCAGGCTTTCAGCTTTCAACATTCTCAATTATCTTGCAATTTAGTTCTATATATGTTGCATAAGAATTATGTGTAAGAATATTACAGGTATCCACTGAAAGCAACCATGCTTGGGTTTTCAATTTGTGCACAGTAAGTGGTGTTCACGTAATCGTATGTATTAAAGAAAAACTAACCTTGCAGCCAGCCGTTAGGCAGTTTTGTGCCCTCGAAGCTCCCAAGCAGATTGCAGTCCTTCCAGATGAGGCTGCCATGCATGCTTCCACGCCACATCCGCTGAATGATAACAGTCCCAGCAGTGACATAGGCTTGCACAGTTAGGGAGAACGTGTCCTTCCTGTTTTTGTACAGGTGCTCCAAGTAATGATGAGGATTGATGTGCCAGAATGTGCAACCGATGCATCACAGGACCTTAACAAACCAATCTCTGCGATCTGTGAAGAGCCAAAAACGAGATATTTAATTAAAAACAATCATTAGAAGCACTCACTTCTAATACTTATTTGAGGAAGCTATCACTTCCTTAAAATGACCAAAATCTGCTATATTCACCTTGAAATAAAATGAAGCCTCATGTAAAATTTACGTATAGCAATATATATGTCCTACTGAAGTATAGTACTACCATAGTGGTAATCGTCTATAGAACTAATTTTCCAAAATAACATAAATTTTTTAAGTGCAACCTGGCTCCTGAAAAATAAATTCACAGTAACTTTCCAACTATCAAACGTGGTCAATCGACAGGCCCAACCTCATAATCAAACAAGAGCTCACTTGTATCAAATCACAAAAAACTTTTTATGTATTTGCTCCATAATATATGTATGTATATAACAGTAGTAGTAAATTTTTGATGCTTCAACTTACCATAGGGAAACATTACATCTGATGGGCTTAAAAACTTGCTTACGTTATAGAACTGCGTGAATTATAGTACCGGTGGAATTTAGTTCTGCAAGGTGAACTCACCGATGGCAGCATTTAGTAGCCGTCGGTGTCATAAGGAACCAAGTACGGCCAACAGGCAAAGGGCATCTGCAGTCTGGAAGCTGCCGATAACAGCAATGAAGGGCTGGCCAGGCGTGCACGTCCATTGATAAAGTGTAAGAACTGGCCATGACCGGCTGTTGTCAAGACTCTAGTGCCGTGCAAAACAATGGCCAGACGAACTCGGAAACCTGTAGTTAGGCGATATTGGCCTGCAACTTCATCCAAAGCAAGGCACCGGTGAAATCTTTGCTTTTTTTTTGGGGGGGGGGGGGGGGGGGGCTAAGGGAAGCTTGACGTTCACGGGCTCTCGATGCCACATAGAACTCTGAATTTGTTACCGAAGAACAGTCTAGGCGCGCTTCCAAAGTAACACGATCCACAACAGAATGTAGCATCTCGCAGTTTTGGTTGATCACATCGCAGCGCTAGGACTATGGTTATCACAAAAAGGAGAAGTGATGACTTAACAAACAAAAGCGCCAAGCTGCCCCACCACGACTTCGCAGGGCAAAACAGTTATCAACGCTGTCTTTCAATTTTCGGTCACACGAGCACAGCTTGTTCACAAGTCTTGGAACGTCAACACAGCACCACTGTTCACAACGAACATCGTTTCACTCCCGAACAGTACATTGCTCTCAAGTAAATAGAAGCGTGCGGGCTAACTAGTGGCGAAGCAAGAACCGAGCGCCTAGTTCATACGTTTCCGTATGTACTTGGGGTCACTCAAGTAACGTGTCAAAACGCTGTCAATCCGAAATGTCGCACAGCACCAAACTGAGAGACTGGAAAGTCAAGCGAACGAACTGTTACCGGCACACAAACACACATTGCAGGCTTCTTGAGTGCTAGTTGCCATCGATACATCGACGCCGATCCCCGCTTGATAACCACACCGACGCACAGGCTTCGCTGCGCTTCACCGTACACCATTGCACTGCCACTACTTTCCGCACTGCTTACACGCACCAAAAGAGCTGCTGTAATCCCAACACATCCGGTCAAACGCTGAAGTAACTCGTGCGAGAAGCGTTTGCTGAAAGTCGCACCGACCGATATGCTGTTTACGACGCCATGTTGTTTTCGACAACTGCGCAGCACATAAGATGATAAGAGAGCTCTTAGAAAGTACTTGCACTATTTTCACGGCGTGACAAAATTTTCTCTTATGTGCGAGGGGGGTGATATGACGAACAGGACAGGCGTGCCAGATGAAAAAAGTGTTTTGGCAACCTCACGGGGTGAGCTGATGTAGAGGGTATTGCTTCACAACAAATCACAAGCTGTGCCTGTCAGCCAAGCTGTCGTCTGCTCGCGTTTGTCGTCTGCTTCGATCAGAGCATGCGAAAGGGGATTCGCCTTCGCAACGCTATTATTCTCAGGTGAAGTGGTCGCTACGTCGCACAGAATACATGTCAGTGGCTCGCTCTACCTTTGAATCATGTTCGTGCGCCAAGTCAAATGGCTGGTAATTGACGCAGGGATGAATTCAGCCAAGGTTTGCTCCAGAATCGTGAGGGTTTGCATATTTTCGGTGTCATACAAAGTTACTAGGGTCATTTCATTCCGATTGCTTGCCATAATATCACGGTTCATATCGGTGTCTGAACAGTGAAGGTGAAGATGCATGATTTGTTTGTAGTTCCATGCGTAATCACGCGCACCCCTAATACGCTTTGGTTTACAAAGTACGCTTTGTTCCAGATCGTCCCAAAGTGTATCGACAGCTGTATTTCAGAGATCGCAACCATTGGACAGTTAGAGCCAATGAAAGTGCACTAGAGCACAAACTTTAGAAACCACTCACTGAAAACTTCCTCTCATTTTTATTTCCAATAGCGTGCAAAGAATGTGCTCCCATTAACCTCTTTGGTGGTAATTTCCACCAATGAGGCAAGGATCTCGAGTCGCACTTTTAATTGGATGAGATGGGGCGCAACACAACAACACAACGAATAAGGTTGATCCTATGTCATGTCGCGTTCGAATGCACCGACCATTCACGTATCACATTGGTTTTCATCCAACCACAAATCTTTACATGCGTAGTTTTATGCCATTGACGCCCAATAGAATTCTTCAATTACTGCGACTTCAAACTTATTGGACGGTGGTGGTTGTCAACACCATCCACTGCGTACAAGGGAAACAACACGCGAAGCTCAAAGCGCCGAAAGAAATAAAAACGCACCAGCAGTCATCAGGCAGCCCTTAATGGGCGTGAATTAACTCAAAACCAGCACCAAAGGGCACCAAAGTATACCGCTGCGGCAGCAGGTTCTAAGTAGCCACATTGTTCCTAAGAGTGGTCCGGACCACTCTTGGGATTTTCTCTCAGCCATGCTGTTTTTACGCACAATTTCGCTTCGTGAATCCACTTACGAGCACTTTTCGGTGACGTAAGCAAATATAGCAACTGCATCACCATCGCTGACATGTTCTCGGGCAGTCACAGCGCGCTTTATTTGCAGTGGCCGATGTGACAACTATGGCCTCTTACGACGTTTTTTCTTTTCGTGAATCGACTTACGCAACAAAATTTCTCTTGCGCAAAAATGTTTTCGTAAGTGAGTTTTGTGAATCCGGGCCCAGATATCTAGGAATGATTCGAAATGTAGCAAACACGGCTGAAGGTGGGTTCAGCTGCAGCATTTCTCGTTCGCGCAGCAGCATGTTCATCCTGTGTCTGGGCGCGTATGCAATCCCACTTTGCTTCAGCGCCACTAGCATTCCGTTGGAGCGGTTTTGCAGGTCTTCGTACGCCATGGGGTGGCGTCACAAAGGCCGAACTACATACAACGTTTTCGTTGGCCGCATACATTGACTGCCGCATACATTGACTTAAAGGGACTGCCCACCGTCCTTCACTGTTTTTCTGTATCGTGTCGCAATAAAAACCATGTCATTTGAAGTGTCCCACCTTGTAGTTGTTCCTCTCGATAGTGAATAAGACTTTCTAAAACACAATTCTTCTGTCTACATTCATTCTCCATCCATCGGTGAGATGGATGCACACAACACTGGTCGGTGGTGGTGATGACGATTGTACGGCCGGTGAAAGCGGAAAACTGAAACCGCGTACGGTTTTTGTATGTTCCGTCAAGATTTGTTTATTAATACAACAAATACATCAGTGGTCGGCTGAAGCTGGCAGACACAACTTTTGCTGCTCTTATGAGCGGCGGAGAACGCAGTGCTCGCGTTTCACTGCCGTTTGCAGGCAGGCATGCAGGCAAGCGAACACACGCACCGCCAGCAGCACCTCGTGGCACCTCATTGAACGCGGGAGAGAAAAATCAAAGACTACTCTCTGGCGCAATCTAAAGCTGCCACAAGTGCTTAAAATACAATTTCAAGTCATATATGTTTGCTTTCAAGCAAATTGAGTCTACCTGTCAGGATACCTTGTCCTGCCAATAGGTTGATCCACACTGAGCCAAATCGCTGTTGGTCGACGCTAGTGGTCATTATTTCTCGACGTTAAACGCCAAATTGAAATTACAATTCATTTTTACGAAAGAAAAGCAACTCGTCGCCAACGATGCGATGAACGATTTCCTTATTTTTGCCCCTATCAAAATGTGTTTCATAGAGATAGACAGTCCCTTTATTACAGGAGCGGAGTCGCTACGATGTACATTCTCTTGATGCAGTTTTGGCGGCATGAACCAAGATTTGCCGAGACGTCAAATCTCGACAAAACCAAAAATGAACAAGGGTGGTCGGCCTGAGTTAGAAGCGTACCACATCAGAAAAAAAGCAGATGATTGAATTAATGATCCCTTCTTTACTAATCTGAGTAATGATTCCTCCTTGACACATCAAAGTATATTTATGTGCGCGCGTCTGGGTAAACCATCTCTTCTCTTACCTATGCACTCTGTGGTGCTATTATCTGTGTGCACGCACGATTACTTGGCTCTGGCATATATATGGGTAACAGGAAGCTGCTAACGAGCGTTAGTGCTTTTCTCCACTCTTCTTTGGGGCTTGTCTCGGTGCTCGCTGAAGCTTCTATCTCAAAATGTATGGAACACCTAGTGCCAACCGATGTTTTATTGCATTTACTGACTTGGTGGCTGGCGTATAAACTTAGAAGTAGCAGGAGTACTCAGAAAACGAGGTTGCCGACGAAAATTAGCTGTAGAAAAATAGCGAAATTCGGTACTTCTTGACTCGGAGGGTATGCTTTCTTTTGTTTTAGGAAAGTGAAGTGACTGGAAATGCTTTGTGGGACAACATGCTACTCAACATGTCGTCGAATATGTGGAAGGACGAACGGATGGCGCTATCCCCCGCGTTCACTCCGAGCAAGCTAAAATCGGTTGGTACTTTGTCCAAAAGGGTACTCTTACGAAAGCACCAGCTGTGCAACGGAAAGTACCGCGTTTGAAACATTTGTACTTTACAGCTTTGCCGGAGCAGCTCAATACTGCAGTGGTACTTTACTGTTTCGCATCGCTGTTTTATATTGCAGAGTGACATATATGTGTACCTATATGGCCATAAATGAGTCATATATGACCATATATGAGTCGTATATTACTACTTATATGACCACTAATGCGAATCCAAATGATTATAAGGGATCAGTTGAACATCTTGATGTATTGAATCGTGGATCCAATTCCTTGCACAGCGGAAAATCGAGTGTGCAGGGTTGCTGCGGAAGGCAAGAAACGCTGTTCACAACTATGAAATCACGTATTCTTGTACACGAAAACGTCGAACATTATTCCCAAGCTAGTATTAAAAATATACCTTTTTGGGTCGGACCAGTTCGACAGCCGAAATCAAACACTGAAATAGAGTACACCCTCCAAATGCTGAATATTGTTCCAATAGTAGTTTGAGTTGGGCAAGCTTGTGCTACATAGTCATACGAATGCAAAGTGATTAGGCAAAAACAGGAGACACAGACAGACACAGGCGGCCCTCGTCAGTGTTTACCTGAATATTCTGTCTTCGTGTAAACCACACTGCGTTCCTCTGAGTCAATGTCGTTAATTACACAGTTCAGAAATTTGAGCGGGGAGCATGTGATTCATTCAAGCAGGTGTTGTGGTCATCGCTTTATATGTTGCAGTTTTGAAAGATTGTAAAGAAATTTATTCGTACAATCATTCCGGATCACACCATTTATACGAAACAGCTCTAAATATGCAGAAACGTAGAGCATTACTCTGCATTGACGTTGGATAGATGACTCAGGTTAGAAGGAGGGAACGGGAATGTGCTTTGCACAGCAGACAGCACAGCCATTTTACATTTGTTCATGGAGGCAGAGTGACTAGGGCGTCATGCCGCTCAACACAAATATATATATATATATATATATATATATATATATATATATTACCCGCATAGGGCGCCGCTTACCACGAGGGAGACAATTAAAAAAGACCCCATTCTTTTCTTTATATTTGATAAAGGAGCCCACGATGGTTTAAAGAAAATTTATTTAAAATGATTTGATGAACGGCAGAAATATTGCCGCTGTTTATTATCGCGACGCTTATCTAAAAGCTGTTTTTAATTTACTTACCATAGCCATCTTCTGCGACGAGGTTCTTCAAAGCCGCTAACAAGCTGAACGTAGACACCGAGTGAATGACTAAATAACGTACCGTCAAGAAACAATTAAATTAGTGAGGTGCAAACTTCTTCAGAACACCGAACACGGGTCGAGCAGCAGCGAATACACAATGGGAACAAGACTGAAGCTTGATTGTGAGTAATATTTAACTTCCTATAAACAGACGCGTGTGTACCGAATGAGGCGCGGGGTTTGGAGTGCCTAATCTTGGTTAGATGGTCCTAATAAAGGTGTCCCTTCATTTATAAGAATTCTTGCAATTTACCTGATTTGCATGAATCCATAAGCTCTAGTTAAGCCTATGAAAAAAAAACCACGGGGTTTATGTTTTTGCTGTAGCCCCTTATCCTGAAAACCATTTTGTCGATGAAGTGCATGAGGCTATAACTTCAAACGATGGCGGTCGCTTGCTTGTCTGCAAGGGGTAATAAGGTAAAAAAGATTGATTTATGTTTCTTTTCGTTTTTTGCCACAGGTATTTCCGCGGTTCGTTGAATTCGCAGAGCGGTTGCGGCTTCAGTTTGTGGAAGAAGCTAAACAAAGAAACGTCGTGGAAGTTCAAAGGTAAGCTTCTCTTGAAGGCTGTATTCAACCACTGTCATAGTGGTGTTAGTACTGGACACAGAAAAAAAAACAGAAATTTCGTAATTCATGGCAAAAATTATAGCGCATTTAGGCTGTGATTATCAATGCAATACCGAATGCATCACCTACGAAAAAATGAAAAAGAGCGACTGATGTTTTATTATGAAAGATAAAAACACGAATGTTCCCGCTAATTTATAGCAATACTGCCGCTAAATCTCGGGAAGAAAATTCGCTGCAATGTTGCTGGCTGTTACGTCACATCAATTCTAGCGGCGTATCTATTTTTGATCAAGTTTTTCATAGCTTTTGATGTAGTAACTTGGCACTTGAGATATGTCTCGCTGCAAAACGTCAGTTATTTTGCCGTTTGAAATAATCGACAAAAATATACATGTAGCATAGCCATGTTTACTTTCTGAAGGCAGTGCAAGACCTGCGTCAACCACATCATTAGCTAATGATGCATTCCAACGTGGGCTTTTGAGAAACTGCTTAATTTCCATGTTTCTAAAAAATTACTGGAAGCAACATTGCAGAACACTGCAAAGTATTACAAATGTGTCACATGGCAAAAAAATATTTCTGAACTGAAGGTATTGCTCAGTTTTGATGCAGAACGTACAAGCATCACGTATGTACGCTAGAAACAATACGGAAGTAAGAGTGCGACGCAACCTGTAGAAATGAAACCAAATGAAATGGGCTAATAAACATTCCCGATAGACCACCTCTCAGGATAATAAAAATAATCTTCTTTTGCTTAAACATTTCCACCTTTCATACTCCATAAGACCTCTCTGATATCTAAGCACTTCATGAAGTCAAAACAACAAAAGTGTCACAATAATTTTTTTTTATGTTTCTTCGTGAGCATCTAGATAACGTATTCAATATGGTGCTATATGAAGTTTTAATAACAGCATGATAAGCTTGCGCAGTAGGTAATATAAAAGTCTTCGACCACTTTCAGAAAATATTGTCAGTATAGTTGTAGCCATGCTGTCCTACAGCACAAGCTCCTGGCATGAACATATTTTAACCCAGCACACGAATACGCGGACACAAGAGATGAATGAACAAACTGCAGCGCTTGTCCCTTCTTATCCTGTGTCCGCGTAGTCGTACTCCGTGTTAAAATATATTCAAGTACTGTCACCAACTGGCCCAGCTTTCAGAGTTTCTACAAACTCCTGGGCTAGTTATGACGTCAAGTGTCAGTTTCCTGTCAACCTTACTAACATGCCTACATCGGTTTACGTTTACGCTAAATCGTATTCACACTATTTCAACGCAAAAGTGCTCATGCGCCACCTAAGAGTTTATTGATCGGAGGCATGAGTTAGGGAAGGAGGTTGACAAAACTTCCCCCCACAAACGCTCTCACGAGACTTTCTTGATGAAAAGATCTTGTGCGAGTCACGTATTTTATAGAAATGTCCCTATTAAACTGCCTGTTTTCATAATATGTATTAGAAACGACAACACCAAAAGGCGTATCATTGCACACCAATTACGTGAGATATTGTGACTAAAGAATATTTACAGGATGATTGGAAAAGTTATTACACCAGTGGTCTCATGAGTTGACTCACTCAGGCTCACTTAGACTCAGGTGAAGCTGTCAGTCTGAATCTGAAGGCTAGAGCAATATATTGGTACGTTTGAGTCTGATTAAGTTCGAATGAAAAAAAGTTTAGTGAGTGTGAGTCTGAGGGAGTTTTGCCGAGGAAAAGTTCAGTGAGTCTGATTCTGAGAGAGCTTTTTTTTTTATTAAATGTATGTAAGGAGAGGCTGGTGCCAATGCGTGGCGCCGGCTACTCGTCTTCTCTTGCACAGAAGTCAACATCGCACATTTTGTAGCAAACACAAGGCTATACATATGTACATAGCACAACACTTACACAATGAGTTCACGTTTGTTCAACACTGAGAGTCCACATCACACAGAAATGGGCCCTAGGTAATTGTACTTCTGTGTTTAGAAAAAGTAGGTAACGAGTTAGAGTACTATAGGTACTCTACTTTGGGAGAGCATGAAGCCGTCCCGTGGGTCTCACGCTTGATGAGGCCCCGCTGCCAAAAATTACGCCGTGAATAGCATAACAACAGCGTTCAGCTACGTCATGAATTGCACTTCTAGGGATGAATCACTAGGGTGTGCATAGTGGAGAATATCATTGACCCCAACGTTTTTTAGTGTATCTCTGTGGGTGTGTTTGTGTTTTTGCCGGCTGACGTTTGTTATCAAAACGGTGACACATAAATATATGGTATAGACACCATGAACAAGCTTCTTCCGCACGTTCTTCATTTCCGTGTCTGTGTCAGTGAAAAAAAGATACGCTTCCGTCCGCTTTCCGAGGCCGTATTACTATTTAGCAGATACGTATAAACTTTATCTATCCTATCGATTCGGATAATTGGGAAAACAAAAAAGCCGGCTTTGTATAGGCTCACAATGTATCTGATGCCCGCATATATTTATATAACATTTACTTTAGATCTGTCCCCTTTCTACATCCACCCATGCTATCTTTAACGATAACCTGGATTCAGAAAACTTATTGGTACATGGTCAGGTGTCTCAGAAGCTCAGAAGGCAAAGCGTTCACTGCTGCAGTTTTTCGAACATTTCATTCCCCGAGCACTATGGTCAAAGTACAAAGAAGAGCTGAAGACTGTAGCTTTTATTCAACAACCGCTCAGCGAGTGTACTAATGATGCTAAATTGTTGGGGATTGGAAATATTTCCAAGTACATTGGTCTCTACAGCTCCCAGATTGTGGAAAAATTCAATCTGCTTTGCATATTGAATAAAATCCTCTCACTGTTGTTTTTCTCTTCCTCTTGAACTGCCTTTTCTTCACTTTCCTCTCCACACATATGTGCTCTTCAATTGAGTTCTTTGACTTTTCAGGCTCTTTGAGAAGTGCTCAATGGATGGCATGGCCGCCTTCCTGTTTGGTCTTGACCTTTGCACTCGCCAATCAACTGATCATCCGCTAGTGACCTGCTGCAACGGATTCTTTAGCGCGATTGGAGGATGGAAGGTCCTCATGCTGTGTGAGCCATAATTCCTATTGTCGATGTTGCAGAACATCACTCTTTGTGATGCACGTTTTTTTTGCTCATTTGGTGAGATTGCACAAACTTTCAGGGTGATGAAGACTTAAGAACATGATGCTTGTTCAGAGTTCTACGTTTTCTATGCCACTGATTATGTCCAAAGTAATCATAAACTACTATTAATAAACACACATAGTAAGGTAAGGGAAAACAGATCTCTTACGAGGGAAAAAAGTACGAAACACTTAGATGTGTTAAGTATCACTTGCCAGCTGTCACAGCACGGAATAATTAGGTCGAGGTCTTGTTGAAAACTTACATGGTCGTCTTCAGAGTTAATAGTTCTATACAGTACGCAGTCATCCGTGAAAAGGCGAATCGAAGAAGAAAAGGTACAAGACAAATATTTATCATAAATCAGAAAAAGAAGAGGGCCTAATCCAATAACCTGGGGCACATCTGTTAAGACAATTCAAGCAGATGAGCTGGAGTAGTTGACAGATGTGAGCTGCTGTCGACTGAATACGAAACATTCCGGAGCAACATAATGTTCATGAGTCAAGTGTAAGTGCCGAGGTTTTAGCTTTTAGGTGACAGTGAGCAACTCTGTCGAAAGCGTTCGCGAACTCGAGAAAGATGCAATCAATGATTAATAATTATTTATGTCATAATGTAAATCTGACGTAATTTCTAATAGTTGAGTATCACACGATAATGTTTTCCGAAAATCATGTTTATTTACAAAGAAAAAGTTATTTGACCCAAACGACTGCAGATACGGGAGGCGATGATGCGTTGAAACAGTTTGCGAGAGATGCATGTTAGCGAGATGGAACAATAGTTACCGGGAGGAGTGCTTGTTCCGGCTCTTTAAAAACTGAAATGACGTTCGCAGGCCATTGTATAGATATAAGTTGTCTCTAATTGAGCACTACTTTCAAGTTTCCTCATAACTTGGGAGTACACTTTGTGTTCGACGACCGAACAGTGAGACACGAGATAATGCAACACAAATTAGCCCGAAATACCATCTCAGTGTGTTTCCGTTCGAGTTTCTTATGTAATTAAATTTTCACGTCAATTTAATATGAAACAGCTATGAATACTATTACTATTTTTTCTCAATTTCAGTTGCCATGTCAAGGGTTTTCAAAATGCTGCCGATAGAGTTCCCTAGCACTTGCGCTTCTCAGCAAGTACTCAATTTTGCAAAAGTCATGGTTGAGAAAAGACTGGCTTCGAATGAGGTAATCAACAACCTTAGCCGATAAGCCGAGACAGTGGTAAGGCTTTGTAGCTTTTTAGAATACTTTCAGTCAGATCATCAATTAACGAACCAAATAATCAATGTTTACTGAATAAATGAATACAAAAAAATGATGGCAGCTTCATAATAGTGGTGCCAAGCCTGGAGTAAGTGCCAACCTGGGTGGCCTTCCCTGTTTTTTTTTTGTTTCTTTATTTGTTCTCTTTCTGTTTCCATTATCTTTTTTCGTTTATTTCTTTCTATTGCTGTCTTTATGTCTCCTTTTCTCGTTCTCTCTTTGTTTTTCTTTTTGCATTTTTATGCTATTTTGTTTCTCATTATTTTCCTATTTATTTCTCTGTCTTTATTCCTTCCTTTCATCGTTTTTCTCCTCCTCGTTCTTTCTATTGCCTTCTTTCATTTTCAATTTTTTTACCTGCCTACCTTATCCAGCTCGTTCTCTATCTTATTCTTTCTAGCTCTTTTTCTTTCAGGTGTCTCATGAGCTGCACTTCACCGAGCGTAGTTCTCGTTTAAACCTCGCATCTGCTGTAGTCGGTATTAGGACTTGCCCATTTACTGAGCCCCACACCTACCTGTGAAAATTCTCACAATTGAGCACAAGTTACCAATAGCTTACACAATATCGCTGTTAAAAACGGCTACAACAATGTCTGCACCTGTAGCCTGTGTGGCTAGTTATAAATTTATTCTATTAGATTAGTTTTCTATATACATGTAAGAAGCAGAAGTGCCGTTATTGTTATAAATCTAAGCATTATAGATTAACACTGTCGCTTCAGTGACATACTTATCTCAATAAATACGTATCAAAAGTAATTAAAGCCCTGATACATTTTCAAATACACTAGCAGTACAAAAAACAAATAAAAGTAAACATTGTAGAACTACTGGATATCAAGGTACTAGAAGTGAAAAAACTCGTTCGCGTTCTTAATAGAGCTTTCCTTTTTTTAGACACACTCAACCTTATATCAAAAAACACAATTATAAAAATTCAAATGATAACATTGTTAATGGTGTGGTTACTATTTGGAAACATCGTGACTTCACTTCATCAAGAGATGAAAGTTGGGGTGAACGAGCAGTTTTCGCTACTGCGATTGCCACGATTGAATATTGTGTATTACTTGCTGCTTGGTAATTTCTAAACTTATGCTCAGATTGTAGTTACTTGAAAGTTTCACCAAACTAAACGTCGCACATATACGGTACCTCATTTAAAAAAAAAGGGGGGGGGGCGAGGAGGAAAACTAGAGCCAAAATGGCGCGTAAAGACCACACGCATTCCGTAGAAAGAACTTGAGAGAAAATAATTTTTAATAAACTAGGCCAGCACAGGGATTACTGGATGCATGAAAACAATTGTTACTTACTTTACATATTCTAAAACACTGTGAATACCTTTTGGTTGTGAGTAGTGGAGCCCAGTACCCGAACTTTGTAAGATACGTGCTACGGCCTTAGGACGTTCTGCCAAGGTTTCTGCCAAGTCTCAATTAAGGTTCTGCTAAGTGTCAATCAAGATTTAAACACTAGACGAAGTGACATTGCGACGTTCTTTCTGGAGCTTTTGTGTACCGACGAGCTCACGCCTGAAATTTGTTGCAGCGACACAACGATGTTCTTCAACTGTGTTTAGACACCATGATGGAAATGAAAAGATCAAGTGGCCGAAAGTTAACAGGTAAGTCAGTGGGTGAACATTTCGTTTGGGTGGTGACACCTGTCGGAGCGAGAAGGAAGGAATTGAGCAGTGCAAAGTCTGCTTTCTTTGCAGAGTTTTCTGTGGAATTAGATGCACCTAGCAAGTTGAAAGAGCAATTGAGTTTAATACTGCGAATGCTTTTCGCATTTAACCACCAGAAAGAACTATGAGCTTCTCTCCGCAATTTGGATGCGCCACTGAAACACCACAAAGTGCTTGTTGGATCACTCGTTTGAACGATGGCGATAACAAAAGCGAAGTCGCCGCTACGAAGAAACGCCGCTAAATACCCTAATTAAGCGTTGTAAACTGCCACCGACGGAAAGACTGAAAAACGTTCGGTTTTATCTTTCCATCATGGCAGTATGAAGCAGATTGGCTGAAGCCGGTGGCACGAGACAGTGTGATAATGCGGCTTTAAAGTTACTGTTTAGCGTCGCCCTGGCGGATAAGCATCGTTGCAGCTCTCGATGTCGGGATCTGAGCCATCTGGTTGTTTCAGGAAGGGGCCCGTACTTTGGTTGCAGTCCCCTCGGCCTGCGGCTTGTTAGCTGTTCGGGGTTAGCTTTGGTGTCTTCTTTAACACTGGGGCTGGGTTCGAGGCTTGGTGTGGGCGTGCGGAACATTAAAGACGCAACACGCCCTTCAGATGTCACGGTGCCGTGAAGTGGACGAAGGGAGCCCACTCAATGTTCAGATGCAACTACTTATTCGGCTGGAGATCGCCGCTAGAGGGCTGTGAAGTGCTGACTGGCCTCACATTGGCTCCTGCTTTCGTGGCATTCCAACTATCATCATGGCTCACAACCACCCTCATTTTGGGCATCCGCGTAACAAGCAAGATGTCAGCGATTGGCGGACCCTAGCCACCACCAAGGGAGTCCCTGATTTCGTTATTTTTGCGAGGCCACACACCCGCCCGGCTAAGCCTAACACAGAACGCAAGTCCATCGAGAGACGTGCCGTTAGCGCGCGGCGCGTGCTGGCGACGCTCGAGCGCTTCTGGGAGCATTGCACCGGCGCCAGCTCACGCGGCGTCCAGTTTGCAAGACGAGCCAAGAAGAAGAAAAAACAACCGAAACGCACAGTGATCAGCTGGACGATGATACGAACGCCATGCATTTGAACGCGACTGAAATGCGGAACGCAGAGATTTCCTGGTGGTATGACGAGAGCAGTGGCAGAACAATTGAACGTCAAAGCATTTGGATCACGACAGCAATAAACGACAAGAAGAACGTGGGGGAAAACATGACGCCAGAAGAGAAACTTCGCAAGGAAGAAACGACAACGCAGCAACACCAATCGCACCGTCGCAAGCCTATGATGCCACCCCTACTGTTCGACGACTACAAGGTCATGTACCGCCTGCAAGCAGGCCTCGAGCTAGCAAAGTGGAACAATATCACCATCATGCAAGCCATCGGAAGAGCCAGCGGTCTGTCACAGCAATATTTTGGCGAGAAAGTGTGCGTGCAAGTGCAACGCCAAGAAAACCTGATTATAGCAAGCACGGCGGAATGGGAAGACGCGAAAAAACCTGAAGGCGTCACCAGCATCCAACTTGGCGGCACTTTCTTCAACATAAACGGAAACACGAGAACGCCGGGCGACGTCTGTCGCGGCGTCATAAGCGGACTTCTGCCCGGCACGACAGAAACCAAACTCAAGGCCGGCCTTCGTGCACCAGTGAAGTACACCATTCTCCACGCCCGTATGCTTGGGCAATCATCAGCTGCAGTGATCTTTTTCCAAGGGCCGCATGTTCCTTATTACGTCTGTTTCTACAGTCTCAACTTTCGATGCAGGCCGTATCGAAAATCGGTGCAATATTGCAAAACCTGCGGCAACACGGGACACCGTCAGGATGTCTGCCCCCGACCACTTCAAGATTTCTGCTCTAAATGTGGCAAGGCCAACCAATCATCAGACCATGCGTGCGGACCCGTCTGGAAGATATGTGGAGAGGGGCATGAAACTGCAAGCAAACATCGCATGAAAAGGCTTAAACCCAATCTGCCACCATTCCGCATCCGACAGCAACAAATGGACTGGATAAAAGCACGAGACTGCCGCAATAGTCTAGGGAACGAAGACTTCCCGGACCTAGGAAGCCAAATGACCAATTTGAGCAGCAGGCACTAGCGTCACTCCTGCACAAAGCTGATCATGGCCCATACTCCGACGAAGCTCACGATCCCCATTCCGATCACGCTCACGCTCACACTCGCCCAAAAGAGTGAGCTATGCTACCCCAGAGAGTGGTTTCGAGTAGCTCCGGAGCAACAAGCAAGTGCGCGTCTTCGTCACTTGACAACGAAGCCTTACGATCGCTCCAAGATAGGGTGCACAATCAAAGAAGTGCATTACAGGATCAAGCCAGTCAACTGCAAGAGTTAACAAGCCACTATTGACAAGCTGATTCAGTAGCCACCAGAAACATCAAGACAGTATGATCAAGCTTCTTAAGAAGAAGAGAACAAGAGGGAAAGGAAAGGCAGATTGCTAACCAGTCTGGAACGACTGGTAGGCTGCCCTACACTGGGTATATGAATTTGAGAATTTGAAAGATGGAAAAAGGGAGAGAGAAAGGAAATCCAGATTGCTAACCAGTCTGGAACGACTGGTATGCTAACCTACACTGGGGATAGAGATTCGGGAGTTTGAAAGATGGAAAAAGGGAGAGAGAGGAGAGCAGGCAGATGCGTTGGGCTTACAAATACTGATGACTTCGAACACTTTCACGCGCACTAACTGACGAAAGTCCGAAAATACGCGGTTTTAGTCCACTGGCGTTCCACTCAGTGATGAATGCTTCCTTGACTTTTCAGAAATGATGGCGATCGTTAGCCATATTTCTACTCGAGCAATTCAAGTACTGCAGGCAGACGTTATGCCCACGTCCAACAAGATCTCTCGGATGACATTCATGAGAGAACGAAGCATGTTTATGACTTTACCATCTTTCTTAAGTGTTTCGTCAGTGATTGGAAAAGACACCTGAGTGGGCGTGGTCTTCTGACGTTCTGTGGTCAGTGGATGATTTGGAAGAATAGGCCATTCCTCTGTAGTAATAATTCTCCCCGTAGTCTTCTTTGAATTTGTCGGTCCTGTTGTGGCTTGACGTAACGGTGCACCAGTAGAGGTGGCGCTGTCGTTTCGAGCTTGTGAAGTCTTTGAGGTCGAACTATGTTACCGACGCTGCTGCCAACGCCGGACTGTTTCGGCAGCATCTATGTGGGTTGAATTGCCTCTGACCATTTGCTTAAGCACCACGCGCTCCTTTTGAGTTCGAGGGCAGTCTTTAGATGAACCAATGTGTGAGCCATTACAGTTACCGCATTTAAGAAATGTGGATTGACACGCATCTTCCAAATAGGTTTCTGCGCACCGGGGGCACCGTAGTGAGTACGGGCACACGGCCTTGAAGTGACCTAATTTGAAGCACTGGGGGCATCGAAGTGGCTTTTGCACAAAAGGCCAAACAGGATGTCGAAAATGTCCGACTTTGACATGGGATGGTGTGCAATCGCCTTTGAAGACCAGTTTCACACAGCGTGACTTCCCAAGGCGGTATATCTGAGTGATTTCAGTACCCTCATTTGCCGGTTTAATGAGAGTAGGCAAGTCAGCGTCGGGAATCGCAATGTCTACGCCGTATATCACACCGGCTATGGATGCGTTGTCAATCGGTACAAAGGGGCGCACTTGGTGCTGCCTAGCTCAGTCACTTGTTTGAGTGGTCCAAGCGCATTCCCGTGGAATACGTCTATGGCGAGTATATTTTTTCGCGTATTTACTCTGATGTCCTTGATTTCATTAGGTACCACACGTTCCAAAAAAGCGGAGAGTGCTTGCCTGTTGAAAAGTGGCAGGTTGGGGACTCTTCTGGCACGAAGATAATGACGTGTGGCCAGCGTTCATGCCTTGACTTCATAGTCGCTGTACTCGCAGAAGTGTGCGAGGCTGCGTTGACGATATTTTTCTTCGCTCTCTCACTCCGGACGGGAATGAAATCATCGTCGGATGAGTAATCTTCCAAGGCGGCTAAGTACAGCTCTGTGTCCTCACTGTCACCGAGTGAAGTCCCTGTCTTCCTCGCGGTGGTCGGCCGAGATGACTGCTGGCCAAGCGGTCCTTCGGAAGGCCCCGCGTCCGTGGCCACAAGACGCGGAGCCGAGGCACCAGAAAAACCTGAAGGTTTTACCAAAACAATCAGAGAGCACAAAGAGGAGCGCTTGGATACCGGAACCAGCTTCTTAAAAATTGTGAGGAGCAAAAGGACCTGATAGACAAGCTTCACCAGAAATGCGCCATCATCCAAAAGCATGATGTAGAACCGGGTGCCTTCCTTTTCTCAGCAAATGTGGAATGTGGTGTCGACGCCCGATTCCCGACCTTACAAGCAATTTCAAAGAGAAGCATCAGCACTATCATAAATAATATTGTACGGACAGCAATAGCGAGTTTCGCCGTAAGCATAAACAACAAGATTACCACGTTTGACGCTAAATTGAACGGACTTGCAGCGCAGCTGAACAACTTCACAGCATACGTGAAGAAAACCTACGCCACCAAAGAGCACCTCAATATTTCGCTAAGTGACGTTCATCCTGACAGGAAGCGGGCACGAGCAAAAGGCCGAAGTGCTTCTCGTACAGTTTCACCTACCCGGGAGCGCCAGCGAGGACCTGAACAAATTGAAGATGGCGGTCCCTAACAAGAAGGCAACAAACACGCTCTCAACTCTCAGCATCTGGCAGTGGACAGTGTCGGCTTGCATGCGCATGTGAATCATGCGCATGCAAGTCTTCGTGATAGTAAAGTGCACACCGTCCACTCATCACAACGAACAGGCACGCGGATATGCGCAAAGCTGCTGAACAGGATGCGCGCACCTGTTAATGTTGATAGCTGGCCGGCACACACTACACTATCGGAAAGGCTTGCCACTCTTCGAATTTGATTTGACACTGATAGTACATTTCAGGATTGCTGGTTTGAGCATTGGTATAAATTGATATTGTCGAAAGACTTCACACAGCTAGACTGTAGGGAAACAGTTCCTCGAGTCTTCTGCGACGTCTACCGAACACCAAAAGCTTATGTAATAACAATTGCACAAGTACTTTTGATTGCAATCTGGGCCCATACCGGAAAAGATTTCTCGATCGCAATCCTTACTGTTCCCTACTGCCAGGATGCATAAAATAATCTGGACGGAACAGGGTTTACACGTCAAATAAATCCCTTCTCCCAGAGAAGTCATCACGCGCAGTTTGCAATCGTGTCGATTCTTATCGGGCCTAGCCGTGGTTCCATGTGAAAATCCAGTGGCCCCTGAGCCTAATCTGCATCAGCCTTGATTACAATGAAAATTGTCCGGGTTACACTGGTATAGCAATTGTTCTCCCGTCTTGCAGAAGCTGAAATGAAGGACGTGGCGGCCGAGATCATGGTGTTTTTCATCGCCGGTAGTGACGGTGTAGCCATAGCGCTGACATTCACGGCATACAACTTAGCACTCTCTCCCGATTATCAGGACAAACTGGTCGAAGAAATCGACGAAGCCGTGAGCAAGGTAAGCACAAGCTCACGTAACACAGGCGCATGTACTACAGCGGTGAGCAAGGTTGGGGTGAACACTCGAGTGCGTGGCAGACGGCACTATCAGCGCCGTGTAACAGCCATCGTTGGAAACACTGTAAAAGATCAGCATGTGCGCTGCGGTTCGCTCTCTAATTCACGGCACAATGTCACGGATACGTTTGTTGATTGATTGATTGATATGCGGGGTTTAACGTCGCAAAACCATCATATGATTATGAGAGACGCCGCAGTGGAGGGCTCCGGACATTTCGACCACCTGGCGTTCTTTAACGTGCCCACATTGATTTCTTTGTGCGGTTTAACGTCCGAAAACCGCCATATGATTATGAGAGACGCCGTAGTGGAGGGCTCCGGAAATTTTGACCACCTGGGGTTCTTTAACGTGCACCCATATCTGAGCACACGGGCCTACAACATGTCTGCCTCCATAGGAAATGCAGCCGCCACAGCCGGGATTCGAACCCGCAGCCTGCGGGTCAGCAGCCGAGTTCCTTAGCCACTAGACCACCGCGGCGGGGCTTAACGTGCCCACAAACCTGAGCACACGGGCCTCAGCATTTTCACCTTCATCGAGAATGCAGTCGCCGCAACCGGGACTCAATCCCGCGACCTGCGGGTCAGCAGCCGAGTACCTTAGCCACTAGACCACCGCGGCGGGGCAATATACGTTCGTTGTCTTCTAACCGCATTTTAGATGTGGTACATCAATTGCTAGGGTCCATGTCCCACGGCGTTGACGTCGGCATCCGCACTCACGCTACGCATGCGCGACTTTCTTCCTTCCCTCTCTCTAACAGATGTCGTTGCTCTCTCCACTTCTGTCCTACCACCCGCTCGCGTTTCTCGCGCGTTCTCGCTTCTGCTGTCGCGGTATATGCGCTACTCTCCTCTCTTCTCGTCTCCTCTCCTTCAAGTGTGAATATAAAGCGGGCGCACGTATACACCCTTACTTATACGCTCCGCCATCTCTCGCCTCGCAACGCTGACGCCGGCGGCGTTTGCTAGCAAGTTTCTCGATTTTAAAAATAGCAGCATATCCACGAAGTGAATGAAGATGAGTGGGTCGAAGCGTCCGTCCGTCTGCCTGCCAACTATACGAAAGCTACTAATGCCATCTAGTGATACTCTTTCCGAGGAACATATACACACATCACCGTTTCATCAATTCATAAACTGGAGGTGACTATATAGTACTACCAGAAATATCACTACTACTACAAAGAGCAGACTAACATCCTTTGGAGCTTCGCTCCTAAAACACACTGCCTAACCATTTGCTGGCCCCCGCTATACATAGGCACTGGATCTTGACCACCAAGGTAGCGCCGTGAAAGATTTCTCCTGTGCGTTGTTGAACAATAAAAATTCGGGGCGTGCGGGTTAACTAAAGGTGAGCTTCTGGTCTCTGTATCCAATTGCAGTCTTCTGTCTCTCAGTACCTATTAGCAGCGATTGGCATGTTCCAGTAGGAAACAATGGTCTATCAATACGTGCTTTGCGCCTCCTCCGTTTTCTCTCCTCTGCAACGCTACGGTGAGCGACAGTGTTAGCGCCGCCGCCAGTTTAAGTGTTAGTGCCCGTTGCTTCGCATCTACACATGGTTGTCTTTAGCAAGACATGGTGTAATGTTTTTTTTCCTGATAAGCTGATGCATCCTGCATTTCAGGTTATTTTCTTCTTCGAAGTTGTAATGAATAAACAGTTCAAATGTAATTTGTTTTACACTCGTTTTAGCATTCACATACATATTTATACCAGATGGACCTTGAAATTCAGTATGCAGCTCAACCGACAAAAAAGCGGCTAGCAGACCACGAATACATGACGCGGTGCGTGCGGTGGAAAGGGTGAGTCACAGAGTGCATGAGCGATCTTCGCAACGAAGGCCGTTACGAGGAGCTGACAGGGCTGTAGCGACGCGGCCGCCACCACGCACCCCCGCGGTCATAAAAACCCTGCGGCGCAGCATTCCAAGCAACGAGCTGCTCTCCTCTCCATTCGTCCCTCGTCTCTTTCACTCTTGCCACTTCCGGTGCACTGCGTGTACCCGCTCTAATTTTGACTCTAGTCGACAGAATAAAGTATTGATTGATTGATATGTGGGGTTTGACGTCCCAAAACCACCATATGATTATGAGAAACGCCATAGTGGAGGGCTCCGAAAATTTTGGCCACCTGGGGTTCTTTAACGTGCACCCAAATCTGAGCACACGAGCCTACAACGATTCTGCCTCCATTGGAAAGACAGAATAAAGTAGACGTTGTTACTGAAAAGACTGTTCCGTCTCGTACAACCGGGCTCTACAAAAAGGTGACCCGTAGTCCTTCGCGCCACTGCCGATGTATTGTAGAGTCATGCACAGCAACGAGACGCACCTAAACACGGAAGCTACTTGCACGACCGATCATGGCGTCTCTGTGGTCTCCTTCGGACTACCAGCTTACTTGGACCGCAACCCTTCGATCTGGTTCATTAAAGTTACAATTCGTGCTTTTTGGCGTGTGCACGGAACAACGCAAGCACCATCTCGTCGTTTCGGCGCTGTGACCAGCAGCTGCCGAAGAAGTATCTGACCTGCTTTCCGGACCCCCCTCCACCGCACTATACAGCACTCTCAAGGCTGCTCTGCTGGAGCGAACGACGGCATCACAGCGTTCCCGCATACAGCAGTAGTTGCTCTCCGCGGAGGAATTAGACGACTGCAAGCCCAGCCAGCTCCTTCGTCATGTGTGTCAACTCATGACCGGCAACACGACCACTACTGACGAGAACTTGTTGTGAGAACTGTTTTTGCAGCACCTTCAAGGCAATGCGCGAACGGTGCTAGCCACTGCGTCCACGTTGGCCCTCAACAGTTGGCCAGCCTGGCGGACAAAGTCTTGGAGGTAGCCACGCTGTCATTCCACAACGTGAGTGCCGCTCCACAAACACCATCTGACCCTACTTCTCCCATCGACGTGCTTTGCGATCGCCTAGAACAACTGTTTTGTGTCGCGGAGCGTCATTACACCACTACACGTCACCGAAACCGCAGCCGAAGCTCTCCACGTTATGGACGCGCAGAACGCTCTCGGTCCCCCACACCACTAGGGAATATGGCTATTACCATCGCCATTTTGGACAGGACTGCGCGTCACTGCCACCAACCTTGCTCGTGGCAGGAAAACAGGCAGGCCAACCATTGAGGGTGATTACTGGTCAAGGCCAGCCCAAAAGTCGGCGGTTTCACATCATGGACAAAAACACAGGTAAGCAGTATCTGGTGGACCCTGTGCAGAGCTCAGCATTATTCCGGCTCAAACATCTGACCGAAGAATACCCCCGATCTTCTAGCTACAAGATGTCAACGGTAGCAAGATCTTCACTCTGAACCTAGGTTTGCGCCACGTGTTTCGTTGGGTTTTTCTCGTCGCTGACTTACGCCCTTGCCCTCATTGATGCCGACTTCTTTAAGCATCATGGACTGCTGGTCGACGTGAAACGGCAACGTCTGCTTGACACTACTACACGCCTTTCTGTCCATGGATGGTGTTGTTCCCCAGGACTCGAGCATAATCGCCCCAACTACAACAGTGGCCGATGACCATTTCGCAGGAGTTCTTTGAAAATTCCCAAACATCACGCAACCGCCTGACTGGACAAATCCTGCGCAACATAATGTCCGCCACCATGTCATCACCACTGGTTCACCTGTTTTTGCTCACCCACGGTGACTTGCTCCAGATAAGCTGAAAGTAGCCAGGGCTGAGTTTGAACACATGTTGGAACTTGTAATAATACGACTATCATCGAGCAGCTGGGCGTCTCCTCTCCACCTCATCCCCAAAAAGTCAGGTTACTGGAGACCCTGCGGAGACTACCGTTCTCTGAACGCAAAAACTATTCCCAACCGGTATCGCCTGCCTCACATTCAAAATTTCATACAGCTCTACATGGCACAACAGTGTTTTCCAAAATCGACTTAGTCAAAGCCTTTCACCAGATTTATGTTGCTGCACAGATGTTCCAAAGACGGCTATTTCCACCCTATTTGGCCCTTTTGAGTTCTTGAGAATGCCACTCGGCCTCCGCGATGCGGCACAAACGTCGTCGTCTGCCGTTTGTGTTCGCCTACGTTGACGACCAGCTGGTGGCTAGCTCATCCCACGAGGAGCACTTGCAACATCTCCGTCAACTTTTCGAGAGCCTGTCTGCCAACAGAATCGTTGTGAACACTGCAAAATGTGAGTTCGGAGAGTCATCTCTTGGTTTTCTGGGTCATCGCTTGGACAGCAGTGAAATTAGCCCTCTTCCTGAGAAAGTGCAAACAATCGTCAAGTTCTCCAAGCCCACATAAATAACCAAGCTGCGCAAATTTTTTGGGCTTGTAAATTTCCACCGCCAATTTATTAGGAACTGTGCTACGCTGTTGGAGCCCCTCGACAATTTTCTCTGTGGCAAAGTTTCGGAAACTGCACTACCATAGAACATCACGACGGAAGAAGCTTTTAACTCCATCAAGAACCCTTTGGCTGAAGCCACACCGCTGACGCACGAATATCCCAGTTATCCCTCAGAGCTCATGAAGGATGCATCCTGCTCTGCACTTGGGGCCATACTCCAGCAAAAAGTGAACAATCAGTTGCAGCCCCTAACATTTTTATTCAAGCGTATGACCCCTGCCCAAAGAAACTACAGCATTTTCAGCCGTGAGTTGCTCGCCATCTTTCTCGTAGTGTGCCATTTTCGACACCTACTTGACGGCCCCTCTTTTACAATTTTCACTGATCATAAACCTCTCACCTATTCGATCGGCCGAACTGACTCACTATACACACCGCGCGAGGTGCGCCAGCTCACCTTCATCTCGGAGTTTTTAACTGATATACGCGACATCAGTGGTGTTGACAACGCTCCAGCTGACGCTCTCAATGCCATCACCAGCAGTCGCTCCAAAACCTCCACCTCAACATCCTTTTCATTGAAACTCCAGGATCTGGCTGCAGCCCAATCTAAGCTCGAACACCTACGCGAAGCATCCACATCACTTTCGCTCAAACTCGTCACCTTTGATGATGTGCCAATTATTTTCGACAAATCCACAGGCACATCCAGACCATTTATAACCAACCCTTTCCGTAAGAAAATGTTCGACGCCTATCCCAGCCTTTCTCACCCCGGAATTCACGCTTTCCAAAAGCTTGTTTCTTCATGCTTTGCCAGGCCCGGCATCCCTAACATCAGGGATTGGGTTCGTGAGTGTGCATCGTGTCAGCACGCCAAAGTTCAATGGTACCCCGTTCCTCCTTCAAAGCCCTTCTTGCAACCTGACGAACGTTTCGCCGTTGTGCATATTGACACCGTTGGCCCGTTACCCCCATGTCAAGGCTATCGCGACCTACTGACATATCTAGATCGTTTCACCCGCTGGCCCGAAGTGGCTCCTATGCTCGACATGTCTGCAGCTAGCGACTTTTGTTTCTGCATGGATATCCCGATTTGGCTATCCGACAACGGTTGTATCGGACCGGGGTCGGCAGTTCGAATCTTCTCTCTTTTCGGAGCTCCTGAAACGTCTTGGTATTTCACGCCTGCGTACAGCGTCACACCATCCGCAAACGGCCACAACGTGGGATTCCACCGGCACCTCAAAGCAGCACTCACAGCACATGGCTGCCCTGACAAGTGGGTCGACTGCCTCCCGCTCAGGCTACTCGGAATTCGATCTTTCAAGAAGGACCTTTCCTGCTCCACTTCCGAGTTTGTTTATGGCACTGCGCTTCGCCTGCATGCCGATTTCTTCGAAGAAAGTGGAAGTGCCAGCCAGCTAACAGCAACAGAGTACGTCGACCAGCTGCGCGACGTCTTTCGACACATTCGTCCGCATCCTACACACAGCCAGTCACGTGCAGCGTACATCGCTCAAGACCCAAAAAAATGGCAGCATATGCACGGAGTGAATGATGGAGAGTGGGGCGAAGCATGCGTGCCGTCCATTCGTTCTTGCTACCGTCCGTCCATGCGTGCGTCTGTGTGGCCGCCCATGCAATCATCCGCCCATCCGTGCGTGCGTCCGTTCGTGCACCCGCACGTCCATCATGTGCGTCCCGTCCCTGCGTTCGTCCATGCATCCGCTCCTGCGTCCGTCCATGCATCCATTCGCCCTTGCAGCCATCCGTGCGTCCGTCCATGCATCTGTCTGTGTGTCCGTTCGTCCACATACTCATCACTCCAAGTACCGTCATCTCGCATCTTTTCATCATATATTCGTCATATAGAAGCACCGCCATCCAGCGGACATACCAAGGACTGAACGAGAGGAGGCACACGCACACTTTCTTCACGGCTTGCGCTTCGTGTCTACTTCCCACCTTTAACCACCTCGAGTTCATGGTATATACTTGTTCACTGTATTCATGGCACTGCGGCCCAACGCTCGCTAAACCTTTCTAAAACCTAGAGGTTACGCCCAGCGAGTATAACGTAGCAACCCTTTCTTGTCAGATAGTGCTCAATGTACATGCCCATGGCTGATAAGAGGAAATGAGAGACAGGAGAATTTGGCTTTTAGTTAACGCACACGCTGCGAATTTTTTATTGTTCAACAACGCACAGAAGAAATCTCCCACCGGCACCACCTTGGAGGTCAAATTGTAAGACTGGTTACACACTACGGCTACTATTACTACTGCTACGAGGGACGAACGGGTGCAGCTTTAAGGAGCTTCACCCCTAAAACAGCGACAACCGGGTTCGTGTGGTACGGCCCTGTGCGCACCCACTTCGACCACACTACTTCGGCCCCTTCTGAGCACTGGCCTGCTAACTTTGTCGTCGACATCAATAGGACACGTGGTGCCATCGCGCTCGAACGGCCCAAGTCAGCGTTCAGTGAAGCGCCCGATCTTAATTGCCTCGCCGTGCCTCCCTCCACTGGACACGAGGGCCCTTCTCACCAGTGTTCCTTCCGTCACCACCACTACACCAGCGTTCACTGGTACGACACTGCCACTGAGAATCATTCGCCGCACCAGCTTCCTCTCTAAGGGGTAGCAATCTGTAGCGACGCGGCCGCCAATAAAAACCCTGCGGGGCAGCATTCCAAGCAACGTGCTGTTCTCCTCTATGTTTCTCCTTCGGCTCTTTCACGCTTGCCACTTCCAATGCACTGCGTGCACCTGCTCTATTCTCGACTCTCTGGGATGACAGAATAAAGTAGACGTTGTTACTGAAAAGACGTGTCCGTCTCGTACAACCTGGCTCTACAGTGCCATCAGTCACGCGCGCGCGGGTTCACCACAACCGGGCTCACCGCTGTAGACTACTGGTACTGCATTTGGCTCGGTGCTTGTGGAGCACTCTGCAGAACGCCCCGGCAGCTCGTACTAGCAATTAGCTTGGTAACAGGGTACTTGGAGCACTCGTCACAGCCCTTTACGCATCGCCGGGCTTCTTGTCCCCGTATTCTAGAACGTCCCTTCACTCCACGCTTCACCTTGACTTGAGAAAATCTATGGCAGCGCTGCCTCTATGCAGAGCAAGTCGCCCGATACCAGCGATAATCTGCTGCTATCCTTGAGAAGTGCAGCGTCATTTGTAGACGAGCAGCGGTGCTGTGCTGAGCTCGTTCAAGTGAAGGACGAGATTCGAGTCGAGGAACGTTCGTGAATACGGGGGTTAGACATCTCTGCTCACTCCTTCGTAGCGTAGGCCCACCAACTCCAGCCGCTTCGCGCGAGGAGGCACGTAGTACCTGGCAAGAAGCGCTCCACCAGTGCAACCAATATCTGCGGATTGAACGACTGTTTACCGGATGCAGTCGCCATGCGTCACAACCACGGACAGTTTCGCCATCACAGTCACTGTCAGCAGCCATGAACTCCGACTATTTCGTTTCAAACGCGGAACCCTGTATGTGTTCTGGTCTTGTTTGCGCTGGCTGTATACACGCGCACCGTCACATACATGCCTATGGCGTTCACAACAATAAACACGCCTGAAAGATGCTTTCCTCCTCTGTTTTCTTTTTGTTTTAGCACACGCAAACGCTTCAAAGAAAATTTCCGCACAAGAAACGTCATACTTCAGAAACACTTGAGCTTCGCCTTCAAGATTAGAACACGATAGCGTGATCCGGCCTCGTGAGCGTCGGCTTGTTAATTTCTAGCCTTGTTTTGGTGCTTGGTGGATGCCTTAGGTATGCCGCTAGAAAAAAAAAACGCCCCCAAGCGTAACAGTGGCCGTTTCAAGCTGTCCGAGAATGAATTCTGTAGGCACAGTAGCGAAATGCCCACTAATCCATAATCCTTCTACTGCGACTCAGCTACGCACCTGTAAGGCAACACGCCTATCCGCGCACCTGTACACTTAGTTCATGCTGTTACCGATAGCGATGGTTACCTACATGTTGTGATCTGAATAGGTGGAGCTTTAAACCGACCTCTCCATGCACAATTCACTTATTTCGATGCCTGGTATGATTCTGAGCTTCTGCCACGCAATATTACATGACGACACATCAACGCGCTATACATGACATTCGTATGACTTTTTCTCCGAAGCAGTTTCAAGCACAGGTGTGGCTCTGTAGCAGAGCAACTAAATACCCGCAGGTACCAGGTTTCATTTCCATTTGAATCAAATATTTTGATTATTTCTCTATCTGCTCACAATATATGTGAAATTTTCGCTCATGGGCAACGCTTACTTTTTGATCACAGCCAATGACGCCGACCACTAATTTCCTGCGAAACGAGCTTTAACGCTGCCGCATTAAGACTTGTTCCAAGTACTCTTAGCGACCACGCCCGTCAGTTTGGCAGCAGTGTATTATGTAGCAACGTAACACGCAAAGAAAAATATTCAACGCTTACCCATAAAAATGCAGGAAAGACAGGGGCATGCGTTGCTCGAGCACAACGGGGAGCTTACGATGAAAGCATCGGCGACTATGCAGGTATTTCGAGGGCAAAATATTATGGCGCTTGCTGTAGTGATATGCGCTGTGCATAATCAGCGCAGAGCACTCCTGATCAGACTATCTATTGTGGCATCAGCTGAGGAAGCAAACAACTTCAGTGCTTGGAGCGCTTAGGCAGGAGAGCATTATGTGGGCGGCATAAGCACGAACGTCACGTGCACCACTTTGGCTGCTTCGATTGGACCACGACCACGCCACAGTGTCCATCGCACAGGGTTTGTGGAATGCTAATAAGTTGCAAGCGCCACTTGGGCTTGTCGTTGAGTGTTTCTTCACTTTATGTGCATGTTATTTGCGGCCAAAGCGTGTCATTAAGCAAGTACCAACTAGGCCAACAATAAGTATTGCTAATAATGTCCTTGAAGAAATAGTATATCGAAAAAATAAGTGTATATTTAAGGGCTCGTTCTATTTGTTAGACAAAATAATAATGAGAAATAACAGAAAATATTGGCAAGGAAAGTATAGGGGATGTTACTAGCAGTACATGTAATGTAAATGGGAAAAAAGAAATGTGGACGAAAAGATAACTTGCCGTGGACAGGAACCATTTGCTGTAACTTTGTTGCCTGCCCACGGCAAGTTAATTTTAGGGGCGAAACTCCTAAAGCCTTGGGTCTGTCCCTCCTAGCTCGTGGTACATGACCACCTAGTTCGATGACTCACTCAGCAGGTGTGGGCGAACGAACGGACAGATAGTCATTGTCTTGACTACAATCTAACGTGAATAATAGTAGTTCATACGATTATTATTCATAGTAAATATGTAAATGTGTTTTAAGTTAAACTATTGCTTCACTAATAAGACACAATTAGCCAGTTCACGTCTTATTCGTTTTGTTTCGTAAAGGTATGCACAAACGGAATAAAAAACAGTCTTGTGGCTGAAACCCTAAGTCGAAGCACCAAAGGTAGGTATATTGCCACTTTTGCGGGTACTACATGCCCTACAAAGATTACGGTATGGCCACTGGTACTTAGACTGGATCAACTAGCACGCCACTCACTTCGGTGCCATAATATCTGGCTGATTTGTTCACAATCTAGGCGGATTCTAATCAGGCCCATGCTGCTGGAAATGTGGGGTAGACCATGCTAAACAAACAAATAAAAATTCTAGCTTTTCCACGGAGTGATTCATGATGAGTTGGGTGAAGCTTCGAAGCGTTTCATCAGTGAACCGCGAATCGTCCTAAATCTCTCTAATAACGCCATCGTTTTTTCAAGTTTTCAGAGGCTGTTTAGGCGCCCTTTAAAGCTACGCTTATAAACAAATGCGACATGTGAAACTAGAACGCCAGCGCACGCAATAATTTTCTGTGTAGTATTTTAGCTTCTTGATTTACAGTAATGCATGAACTTTGCACGTCCAACATTGAGTGCGAGATAACTTAATAGTTTTTTTTACTCATTTTGCAGCACGGGATGACGTTCGAGGCAATCAACACCATGCCCCTACTCGAAGCTACGGTGAAGGAGTCCCTGCGGATGTATACACCTGACTCATTGTAAGTATACGAAGTTTGACAGCCGGTGCATGCTTTATTTCTTAGTGCGTAGAGCAACTGTCAGTTTCTCAGCGCTATAAAAGAAGATATTTTGCAGTGTAAGTTTAGAAATCCAACAATCAGAAGGTTGGCTTCAGTGAATTCTTAGCCGCAGACGAATTTAACGTCTCGTTTCGGATAGAAAAAAGTTCTTTCAGAATATGCGATGCCATTGTAAGCAATGCATTCGAACAGGCTTAGTAAATGGGCAGAAAAACCATAAGGCAAAATTTCACTAGTAGAACTAAAAGTCGTCACATTTCGACAAGCCCGACTGATTGATATGTGGGGTTCAATACCACCAAATGATTATGAGAGATTCCGTAGAGGAGGGATCCGGAAATTTCGACCACCTGGGGTTCTTTAACGTGCATTCAAATCTGAGTACCCGGGCATACAGCATTTTCGCCTCCATCGAAACTGCAAGCCCCGTCAGGTGGGATTTGATCCCGCGACCTGTGGGTCAGCAGCCGAGTACCTTAGTCACTAGACCACCACGGCGAGGGGTCCATGAAGCACAAGCTGCTACGATAATACATTTCTTAGCTCTTCTCATTTGCAAGTACATTAATACGCATCGAACATTGCGGTAGGATTATATTTTTTTCGCGCTTGCGTTATTCAAAAAGAACCACGAAAACCTGAGCAAGACGTTTTGTTCCATACCTTGAACAAATGCAATCATATCCCTCCAGGCAATTGTTTTAACAACCTAGACAACGCTGTTACTCAGACATTTGATTAAGGCTAACGTCTCCGTAAGAATAATCCAAAACACCTTCTAATGAGATTATCAATAAGTGGAGCGGTGAAAACTATAAACATTTGATTTTTTTGTTAACACTGCTGCCTTGGCGAGAATAGATTCATGATTAGGATTTAATAACGATCGCAAATTCAAGAAATATTCAAGAAAAAACATACACACTCAGCACTCTGTACGTCTGTTTCTTCTTGATTGTTTCGTCTTTTTGCGCTGGTAACTCTGTCTTGATTTTTCAAACTTAAACATCTGATTAGTTTTTTTTTTTCAGCCGCACTCATTTAGTCACATTCTCAAATAGTTGTTTTGTGTTCCCAATACATACTTGATTCTTCCACAATTTCTCGCTGCAGAGTGTTCAGTTACGGAGGACGTCATGTGTGACGGATCAAACTTCATTTAGTCTCGCATAAAGTCGGAGCAAACATCGCCGGTTGTTATCTTCTCCTCTTCAGCTTGACGAGGCGCTGCAACCAAGAAACGACACTGCACGGGATAGATTTCAAGCCCGGGATGTGCATCGAGATACCGTTGACAGGCGTCCATTACAACCCGGAATTCTTTCCGGATCCTTACACATTTAAACCGGAAAGGTAGGTTGTTTTCTAATATTAAGGCGAAAGCCTTGAATGGTCCATCAAGTGCCAAATTTGACAGTCGATGCCCCGCGGCGTTGGAAACGAGTAAGACAAAGCGTCTTCACGTGATAACGTCACCGCATGACGTCGTCACGTTGACGTCGCAGATCACCAAAGTTTGTAACGTCGTCATGACGTCACACTCGTTGATGGCTTCATACAAAGCACCATAGCTTGGACAAAGGTATTTTGATCTCGGAGGCATTGCGAAACCAGGTGAGGTGGCTCCAATCTTGGAGGAAGTACATGACTACGTTAGCTGCAGAAAGATTTTCAAGGGTGGCAGGACAGGATAGATACGTGAACTGAGGAAAATAAAAGACGATGGCTTTAGTCTTCAAGTCGTCTTAAAGAAAGGAATACGAGTCCCTATGATATATATATATATATATATATATATATATATATATATATATATATATATATATATATATATATATATATATATATATATATATATATATATATATATACACGAAAACGCTAAGTGGGAAACCGTTGAAGAGCGTTCGGGACAGGTTGTTGACTTTTGAGCGCTCTTCTTTTCTTATTTTATTACAAATGTTTTCTGTTTCGTATACCACCCGATGCCTGTTCTGGACCTTTTCTGTGATTTACTTTTGAAAATCATTGGTGAGACTACTGCATGCTTTCAACACACTCGAAATATTATTATGTCGCAGCTGCATACAGTGGCTTGCAGTAAAAGCGACTGATTTATATGCTGGTGTTAGCGGCAGTCTATTTCTACAGTTGCGAAGGTGCTGACACAATCTTTGACCGTAGTCCGACCTAGACTTATGACATTGATATTTATAATAAAAAATCTGATTCACATAGCTGCGGTAGATAAAAACAAACAGAAATGGTTGTTTTAATATCTTGATGAATAATAATTAAAGTTTTTTAACTTAGGGTAGTAGTTTCTTCTCAACGAAACGAGCATTCATAGGAGGGCTCAATAGGAAATATTCCTAAAAAAGAAATCGGCAGAGTTGCGAAATTTTCTCTGAAGTGTTGAAAGAGTATCGCTAAGGTTTTTCATCCACTTACTAAAAAATATATTACTTATTTATTTTATTATTTATTAGAATACCCTCAGGGCCCGTAGGGCCTTACAGAGGGGGTGGGTACAACATATATAACACACAAGAAAAAAAGACAAAATAAAGAAACAAGTATCAGATGCGCAAATCAGGAAGGCAACATAAGTCAACTAAAAATGTATAAGAATTCAAGCACATACAAGACAAAGATAGATAATGGAAACTGCGTATAGTTACAAGCATTGCTGAGAAATTGCAGTCTTGAATAACAAAGGGTCTGTTATTGATACAACGGAAGAGGGAAGGTGGTTCCAATCGGCGGCTGTTTTCGGTAAGAAGGCTGCTGAAAAGAATTTGGTGCGGCAAAACGGAATGGCAACCTTATGCTGATGATCAATGCGCGATGAGTGGTATGACGGTTGTGAAATGAGGTCTCGCTTCATTGATGGATTGTGAAAAAATATCTTGTGAAAAAAATGCAGTCGCGCCAGTTTCCTCCGGACAGTTAAATTGGGTAGGTCAAGGTTAGATTTCATTTCTGATATGCTAGCAGTACGAGAATAATTAGAACAAATGAACCGAACTGAGCGGTTCTGAACAGATTCTAACGCGTTAATTAAATTTTGCTGCACGGGATCCCATATAGCGGACGCGTACTCAAGCTTTGGGCGAATTAGTGATCGGTATAATAGATTGAATTACTGATTGAAGTTTGTTCACAGGATAGACACAAAAAGAACAGGAGTGTGCCATACCACTTCTGACAATAACAAAATGTACGACAGATATCGTGGGATTCAGTTCTGTCTCTCTCTTCTGCCCTCCGCGTCCCTTTTTCTGCCACAGACTTCTCTGCTACCTAAGTGAGCAGCTAGCACTGGCAATCATGCCTAAGCATTGTGTCCACATCGCAGGTTCTTGCCGGAGAACAAGGACTTACTCAAGCCGTACACTTTCCTGGCTTTCGGCGCGGGACCCCGGAACTGCATAGGATTACGCGTTGCTCTCGTTCAGGCTAAGAGTGTGCTCGCCTGTTTGCTGAGGGACGTCCGCTTTGAGCGGTGCGACGAGACAGCGGTGAGTTCTGCGTGTGGTACCACAGCCATTTCGGCACGCAAGAGCAAAGTAAAAAGCCGAGTAAAAAATATATGAAATTTTCACTAGGCCACGAAAGCGGTGGAACAGCAATACTGGACGATTTTGAAGATTGAGCTTGTTGTTTCTGGGCCTTAGCTTAGTGATGCAGGAGTTTCCCAGATGATGCAAGAAGTCGTTGGTAGGATTTAGCTAGCTGGTGCCAAGTTGTTTTTACGTTGATTTTCATCGCATAGAGGTTGGAGTTACACCACAGGCAGTGACAAACACGACATGGCCACGTCATCGTTGGTATAAACTTCCCATCGATTCGAGGTCTTCTCGCAGCCACGGTTACCTTTCCCGTTCCGTAGTGTTCTCTCGTTGTATGAACTCAGGATATTCGGCTCGCCTCTGCCGCTTCGCAGTCACCGATCGGGCTGTTGCCTTCTTCATTTCATTGAACTAGTGACGAGTAGCAGGACTTACCCAATTTCTGTGGCACATACCCATTAATGATGACAATTTTTTTACAGTTCGCTTAAATTTCTGAGGCACATGGCTAAGCGTCGCGTTCATTTTTAGTGGACCAGTCGGTATTCACTCCGATGCTGTGGACTACATTCATTTATGAATACGATAGTTTATTGGTACTAAGTGCCCAAGGAGAGCTTTGCTAAGGGGCTTCGCGCCAACCTCGACCACATATCTGGGAATGTCTCACAGCGACACACACCGTCAAACATGGCGCTGATACTACATTTAGGATAACACCACCAGAGCGGTGGGAGGTTAGGCTGCTCGGCGCGGGCCCGGATGACCAACTCTGGGCAGAAACGGCCAAGACCCAAGGTCTAGCCACCGCCTGAGAAAGGGGGGCTCCGGGTAGAGCTAGTCTCCAGGGCCCCGCCTCCCTTGACCCCAGCAAGGATAAAAATATAGTTTTTTCTCTCTCTCAATCTCGTTGTTAAAACTTTGACACAAGCCTTGGATGACTATCGCAATCCTCATAATGCTCTGTGTCTTTGGAGAACCAAAGAAATCTAATGGGCACATGAACAGTTCTTGCAAATTAAGCTGCTGGAACTGCGAGAAGTAACTGAGGATACAGAATACTAAAGTGGTTGCTTGGGCATGTCGGTACAACGTATTGGGGCTACGGGGTGCCTATGTCACTCTAAAAATAGCAGCATAGACATTGCAAAAAGGCACACAAATGACAGCGCTGGCTTTCAGCTAATATTGATCGCCTGCTGAATACCGAATATCAATGCATGCCAGGGGACAAGGGACGACGACGTCATTGAAAGGGATAGCATTAACTTGCTGCTACCAGACAAAACAGAAGTTTAAGGCAAGATTGAGATCTCAATCGATGTGAAGTCTTTGAACAGAGAATCTCGCTAGAGCCAACATTCCTATAAGGTGCCTGAAGAACTCTTATTGAAGCAATGGCCCCAGGAATATTTTCTGTTAAGTGTAATGATGAAAAAAAACGGCAGCGGAGCTTTGGCTCTCGCGGTATAGGCCAGCACGAAGGAGAGGAAGACGATGGAAAAATAGAACAACCGGTCTGCACTCACGGTGCTGTATCGGTCTCTCTTATTCCATCACATAACTGATCCGTCACTTTCTCCTGCCACACAGCATTTGTTAGCAGACAAACCCTCTCCTTTATCACTTGAGTGATATTCAACTAGAGTCAGCCAGAATAACCAATTTGTGTGTTAGAAGAGAGGGGAAGGAAATCTTTAGACGGGTTGTGACAACTCTCCTGACTTTAAGCGCACCATACATTCATTTGAAAAATACTCCGCAGGAGCTAACTGCGACGATCATCGTAAGCGAGTAGCTGAGATATTGCAGAAAGCTGCTCGCTTGAATATATAAACGATCAGTTTGCAAAACCGTAACCTTCAACTATAATATTCAGGTAGCATTTATCAGTGCTACGCCTTCTCATGTATACAACACCGAAATAATAGTTGATCTGAAAACGACTCATCTTCGTGACATGCACAGGGTTTCTTCGCACCTTCTTACAAAACAGAAGTGTTCAAATGACTGGAGATATGAAATATAAAGTATTTTGGTGTACTTTTGCGACACATCTGTAAAAAATGCTTCTCATCTATTTGAATCAGTCTTTAAGCTCTACTATCTATTATAAAAATAAATCAAAAGACGCATCAAACTCATTCAAGCAACTTGGTTGTATAGCATCGTAGGTTTCTTGCTTACCAATATTGTGCTTATTATAGATTCTACTTTCAAGTTGGCGAGAGTCACATCAAAATCATTGAATTGATTAAACAAGTTTTACTTCAATCATTCTAAGAAGTATGCACAGTAAACTCCGTTCTCCTTGATTGCAGGTACCCGTCAAGTTTGTTCCCCAGCGGCTTCTCTTGGAACCACACCCAGCGGTGAAGCTCCGCATCATACCACGTAGTTCAACCGTGCAAGTATAGCCGTACTTGAGTAAACATAGGATCATTTGCTAAGATGTGTTCGAGGTGCAGTTGCCTATGGCTTCATAACTGATGCACGCCATTAGTTACCTCCCAGCCTTTCACTCATTTTATTCTCTCTATCGCTAGCAATGTATCAAAACGTTCTTCAACAGTGTCCACAAGCGCATGTGTTCGGGTCTCTGAATGTAAAGGGACTTTTCATAGCGTCTCCATAGTGCACCTCATAAATGAACACGCCATTGCAAAAGGTAATTTTGAACAGTGTGTATTTTCCAGCTCAAAAGATTACCGGCGTGAATGAAAGTTAATGTTTTCCGTGGGGGGGGGGGAGGGGTATCAAAAGTATTCAGGCCACTGTTTCATGTAATTCTATGGAAGTGTGGCCCGCGAAATTTCGACCAGGCCTGCACATTGTGCCGTTGAATTGCGTCAATCAATGTTTAGAGTTCTCTGTATAACTTAATTGCCATGGCTGACCTCAGATTATCGAAAGTATGAGTGAAGAAGGTCAAGTCAATCCCAGTAACGAAGAATACCATATATGTATATGGTTACCCAAATAATGATAATAATAATAATAATAATAATAATAATAATAATAATAATAATAATAATAATAATAATAATACGACGCTGTTTCACCACCTCTATGCATTGCGTCTGTTGCCTTCTTCCGCAACTATTTGCATATGAGAAGATCCATTGGTTACGCTTTATCTTGTCATGAAGACACTAAGAAAACTACCACAGCCAGTTATGGAGAAGTATATTGCACTTCATCAAGGTATCTTCTGAGCAACACAGCCATAGAGCAAGAGAAGCGAACTTTTTAATGATGACAGTAGCACATGTCAAATAAAGCGTTTGTGGACGCGGGGCTATATATGCTGTTAATGCCACAGAAGTCGTCAACGTGAAATGAGGGAAGATTATGTATATTCTGGCCTAGAATTTCTCGTAGAAGTGGACATGACAAGCTCAATTACTGATTCTTGGAAACACGCTACAGATCTCCAATGAAATAGGCAGGCTAATCACGAGTGAAGTAGAAGCGTTGTGACTTGGAGAGATGTGTCATTTATTATAAAGAATCAACACGCAAAGTTTGAAACGAAGGAAATATCAGACACTTTAATGAACATCAAATGCGCACTGAAACATATCTTTACACAGTCAACCACACAACAGTATTGCGAAAATTTGTGAAAATGAGCACCAATTAGCGCTACAAATCACACAACCACTGTACATATTTAAGTTAAAAAACAAATAAACAAAACAGGCACACATGTTTCATCATAAAACATCAATGCCAAACATTTCGACAGCTCCGGTGGTAATAAATAAAATAATCATGATGGCATGCTTAAATAACTTCGTGATGTATAGCACTCGCTTCACCCTATAACTCCTGCGAAAAAAGAGAGAGAAAGTGTTCAGGCTACCAGTGTGAAGCCCACTCAAGGCAAGATAAAAAAAATAGCTTAATACCAAGCGACCCGACTCCCTATTACCCTTTCCAATACAGTACAAGAGATCACAGCTTTGTGTATGGCCAGCTTAAGAGTGTGTCAGCCTCTTACATTATAATGAGTGTCTGGAAAAAACAGGACACAATTATTGCCAAGCCGTGCCAAAGCCTTTCTACCAGCCAGCCTCTTTGTTTGGTCCATAGGCAGCGTGGAGGGCAAACTGTTTGAGCAATGTTGCCTGCCCAGACATCTCAGATGTATTGCGTTATCTTGAGTTTGAAAGGAGGCAACGCGACACCTTGTTTTCAGAAGTCAAGGCAACATCCGTGTATAAAGCCGCTACGACTACCTCAGAAGCGAAAAGTAGACTGCTCCAAGAATTCGGGGCTGCGTAACTTTAGAACGAATAGGCGAAGGGATGATCCAGAAAAGAAGTCAAGAAAACGACAGAATCGTGTTTCTGAATAGCCTACGCGTGTTGGCCCTGCGAAAGCTTTCGAAAAAAAAGAGAGTATATATTATCTAGAATTATGATCGAACAAATTTTGATAAAAGAATGAGCAGTCGTCATGGTTACTTGAGTAGTACTGTCGATTAACACAACGAGGGCATTTTTGGGTTGTGTAGTATTCGCATCCTGGTGTGACAGATGGAGGAAATGTTGAAGCCATAACACAGAATGTACAGTTGAGCAGCAACGAAGTCTTTTGCACTCATTAGGATATTCATATTTAACTGTACCACACATGCATCGTTAAGACAATGTTCTGTAAATATTTAGGCGTATCTGTATGGCACACCATGCAGGGGCACTTCCTAACAATATAAAATATAACAAGAAAATTGAAAAAAGAATTCAACTGTAGCCAGAAAGTTCAGCATCATACTTAAAGTGGTTCAGGTCGCGGGTTCGATTCCCGGCTGCATTTCCGATGGAGGCGGAAATGTTGTAGGCCCGTGTACTCAGATTTGGGTGCACGTTAAAGAACCCCAGGTGGTCAAAATTTCCGGAGCCCTCCACTACGGCGTCTCTCATAATCAAATGGTGGTTTGGGGACGTTAAACCCCACAAATCAATACTTAAAGTTGTTGCCGACAGATCATGCAATCTGTTTTTCTGGTTCCGGGAGCAGTGTTTCTTCTGTTTTGTGGTAGGTGTACAGGCCACAGAAGTGTGTACTTGAAGCAACGTATAGATTATGATAACAGGTAATGCTTCAGTGAAAATCGTGGTTCTACTGCTTCACCCAAACAACACCACATTTGTACTTTCCACTATAAACAACATAGGCTTTCAAACGATTACCATACGAAATTGAATGAGATCGTTTATGAATGCCGTACGAGTCCAGGCCATTGTTTTTCAAGCGAGCGTCAACTACATTGAAGGCAACTTTTCGAATCCATTAACAAAAGGTTGGTTCACAAACGATACCGATACCGCCCTTTCCCACTGGTTAGTTCACAACGACCTTTTTGCATAAGCCAATATTAAGTACGATGCACCGTAATGATAATGCGACCAAACTCTGAGATAATAAATGAACAAGACGCCTGCATTACTCTTGTAAGGCACCACCGACTTCATAGTTCAATGCCAGGTGTTAAACGACCTCTACATTGTGGACAACCAAAAAGTATCCTGCACAGCAGCATGATATCCCCGTAAACCTGATTAGGAGTTACTATAGCGCTAGCTAGTTAACCTGATTAATTCAAGAGATGACAATTATAGAGGTAACAGCGGCGGTGCTATATCGAGTCGATTCAACTCCTACTTTTGGCATACGCGAACAACACATATCACAATGCGCATTGAATGTAAATGAGCTTGCGCAGGGGAAGAACAAAAACGCATAAGAACCTCTTAAGATTTTAAGAAGTGATTGTCCCTCATATGATTTATAGAGTATGCCATACATGCAAACTTAACACTTTGCTAAAACGTGGCAGTCACAGCTGTCATCTGCTTCTTTGGTTTCATCTCGGCCGTTATCACAAATCACCACTTAACAAGAATATTGAGTGGTGATAACTAGTGAACTATCACCTCTTAATAAGAAGTAACTGCCGGGTAGGAAACGAGTTAGGCTACATTTTCACGTCGTACCTTAACAAGAATTGCCTGGTCTAATGAAGTCAGAAGTTTGAATCAGCTCCCGACTTACGTTGACCGAACAGAAGGCTTACTTGTAACATCGAAGTGGCCAGGCCAAGACGTTGAGAGCCAGCGTGACCAGGTGGTAGGGCTAGAAATCTCACAGGTTCTCTTCAACATTATAAACTAGGCTACTCAAGGTAACAAACAATTTTGTGGATCATGAGTACTGAATTTGTTTCAGCTCCATGCTACACAAAAGATTCGTTAACGAGTTCGCAAAAAGTTGCGCGAGACACCCTGCACTTTCTGTGGTTCCACTATTCATGGCAACTATTACGCTTATATTTATCACAACAAAATTATACTTGATGCTTAAGACGTGAAAGAGAACCAACAAGTCCATTTAGTTTCACTCCATATTTTTATTAAATGTTGTTTCAACCTTGACAAATTGCCGTCGCAGGCCTAGTATAACATTGACAACCCTATGCACCGGCTCTAACATAAGGGCGACGAAAAATGCACTAGTCATCTTCTCCCACGGCAAGGCGGAACGAATTCAGTGTGTAAGAATAAACGGCACTACACTTTCTACTGGGTTACAGTGGCGGGCTTGCCGCATTGTGGTAGCCGTGCCTGCAAACCTGACGCCGTGAATCTGCTGCTGTGATACTTTAGACACGGAAACAGTTCACGTATAGGGCGCATGCTCACATCTGAATATGCGTCGTTTCTGGGTAATGACAACTACATTTTTATACTCAGCTTACTTGATATCGTAAATAGGCAGTACTGGTGGCGTCTACGTTCCCCAGTGACGAGTCTGCTGGACATTCGCGTAAATAGACGTGACTCTGAAATAAGACACACGAGGTGCAGTGTCCACGCAAAAGTCCTACCACAGACCATGTAATATACAACCTTGTGTACACCTCTTCTTTGTCTATGTTGTTTTAGCGCAGTCACGCACTATGTACTAGGTATACACTGACTAGCCCACAGGAAAGCGTTACTGCACGTACAACCCGGAGAAGTTATTTTTACATCAGCTCTCCAGAAGTATAAACTCTAACAAGTGGCTTTTTGAGCTGATGATTACAAAGCTCGAACATTCCTTGGAACTTTTTAAACTGCAAGGCTGTATTTCGCAGAAACCGGAGCATGTTTGCTAATCATTTTGTTGCTATGAAAGTGTATGCGAAATTTCCTTTCATATCATGAATCTTCACTACCTTCCAAGCTTCGGAGAAACCAGTTGACAATCGTAAGAAAGTATATCTTTATGTATAAAACTAATCAGGCTGATTACATAATAGCTAATCTCATTATGTCACACCAGCATGTAACATGTTTTTTAGATGCGGAAGCATCTTATACTCGCGCCTTGTAGTGCGCCGTCCGCGCCGTCCGCACCGCTTCTCGAACATTCGACAGCTGACGCGCGCGCATGCGCCGTCGCGCCGTCGCCCACTCTTCCACCATCTGTGCATCCCTTCCTCCTCTACACACCGCGCGCGCTTCACTCCTCCACCATCTGTGCACCCTTCCTCCTCTACACACCGCGTTCGACATCTACAATTCTCCCGATTCTCCAGTGGACGCGCATGTGGCGTCGCGCTTCGAGAACATTCAACAGCTGACAGTGCATGCGCCGTCAGCATATATACTCAAGGTCGGCGCTCGCTCGCTCAGTTGCCGCTCGTCGGTTGGTTTGTACGGCGCGTCGACGTCCAAGGTCGCGGTGAAATGAATTCCAACGAATCCACAAACACAATGATCGACGTCCCTTCGACCAGCGCCGCCCTTTCGCATGCGTGTGTACGTGTTCACTCATTTAACACCCCCTCCTACAACCACGTTAACCAATTTAGCCATCGACCCAAGTAAGTCGCAATTTAACACCCCATTTCACAACCACGTTAACCAATTTAGCCATCGACCCAAGTAAGTCGCACTTTAACACCCCGTTAACCAATTATATGCTCCGCATCCTCCTCAGTGTTCCCCCGAGGGAAGCTGCGGGCAATTTTTTTCTTAAGGTTTCCGACACAGAACAACGCTCTCTGTGGCCCAACAGACCGAGCTTTATTTGTGGAGCTCGGTTGAAAGAAGAAAAATATGGCACCACAACATGCAGTAGCTCCTATGGCACGAAACTATTAATGCGAGAAATGGGTCGGCGGCACTGGAGGTTTATTAGAAGTACTGCGACTCATATAGAATTTCTTTGGTTTTCCTGGTTTTTCTATAGAAAATGACTGGATTGGTTACGTTGAATAAAAGAATACTGCTGAACTAGTTTAACAGTACTATATGAATCGATCATTTGAGCATAAGGCACTGCCCTTCCACATTTTCTCATAGAAAACTTTGTCAGTATGTGTAACTGCATGGCAGTGGGCAATCATTCTAGACTATGGTCATCGATACACTCTTCTTTCTATTCAGTATGGCATGTTTTGCAAACCATTAGCAAAAAATTTGTTGAGTGATAAATTACTGTTTTCATTTATACTTGTGTTTGGGACGTCAAACCCCACATATCAACCATTTATACTCGTATGACTCTATTATGCTTTATAAAGAATAAAACTCGGCATTAGAATGAAGACCACGAAGCGAGCTCAAATAAGACCACACTTTGATATGCACCTATTTCACCTACCGAAATGGTGCATGGTGTAGCCTAGAAAGCACCGCTTCAAACTTCTTTCAATCAACACTGTCAACGGCAATTCATTGAGTAAAAAAATAAATCTGGAAATGTATCGAGAATGAACAATGATGGAATGACAAGAGAATATACAACTTCTAGGTAACAAAAACGTCTTAACCCTCACTGAGTACGCATGCGATTCAAGTTTTCTTGCGTACAAAGCGAACAAGAAAGAACATAAACGGTTATGGGAGTGGAGTGGAGATGAGTTATATGGTACGAAACGGGCACGCCCTCATAAATATCGTTCAGCACTAAGCTCCCCCAAGGAGGAGATAAAAATGGCGCAAGTGAAACTGGTAAAAAAAAAACATAACATAACTTTGAATCTCGCTGCACCAGCCAAGTGAGTCACTTGACGGTCACTGGCAAAAACAATACAATGTTCAATGTCTTTGGTCATGGCCTAAAATAGAAGTCACAGCTGACCAGATATCATTCCAGCCAAGCTCGCAAAAAACTCAAGATCAAAAACAACAGAAAGTAAAATGGTGTTAACACTGCTCGTGCCATTCTTCCTCGTTGGAAACTGTTCACAATGTCATTGCATCGTCGAGAGCTCTACGATGAAGATGGTGAAATGGCGAACAAATGTTTTTTTCGCCGCCATAATTCAAACGTAGTAGCCAAGGAAAACAAAACTTTTGACTAGAGCACGGCAGTAAACATGGAATTGGCGCCATCTTTTCGACCATTCACGACGCAGCAGTTGTCGGAGGAGTCAAAAACGCAATATAGTGCGAAAAAAAAAGAAACACAAACACGATCGCGGTACACGCAACACTGCATGCAAACATATGGCACGGAACACGCAGATCGCCGATACTCCTGGGTCCCGCATCATTCACTTTTGAAGGAGATTCTCCGCGTGTTCTGTCAAGCGTCGCACAGCTTTCTTCCAGGCCGAGGTCTCGATTGAGTCGTACAAAAGATTCAGCCCGGTGAGCTTTGCGGGCCCACCACGAGATCAGTACTGCTTGCTTATCGAAGCAGAGCCCACAATATCCTCGCCATGCCACGTTTCTTCAGCGTTAGGCCACGGTGAGACACATTGACACGAGCCATCAACGCTTGCTCCCCATGCAGACGTTGGAATGGCTAACCCAGTGGTTCCTCTGAAAAAGAAAAAATCGGTTATATAAAAGACATATCACAGTCGTCTTACTGTTTTGGAACCTCCAGTATTTCACTTTTTTTTTCTTAAGAACGTATGGTCTAACGCAATGTGGCTTAAGAATATGGGCTGTGCAAGCACATGAATCAGCGAGAATCACAGTCGGACGATCGAAAGACACAAAAGATGTACGGCATACTATAGTTAACTCTCATGCGATTAACCTTTAGGAATTTTAAAATGCTTAAACCACGATATGAATATGAGGCAAGCCGCATTAATCTTCCCTGACGGGAGGTACATTAACAGGCATGTACATACACGCCTGTTCTATTTCACCCACATCGAAAGATTGGCGCCGTGATGGGAAATCCAAACAATGCCGAGCTTAGCAGCGTGACGTTTACTGCGGTGCTATCATGGTGGGTAGTGGAGTGAATGGGCCTCGTGCTCGCACACTGAGTGCTTCAATCCCGCTGCTCTGCTCAATATATAGCAGTTACAATATCGATTTAATTCGCGAGCGAGAACACTTGTGCTAGCCAAGCGTGTTCTTTGCTCAGCACAGAGTGAAAGCAGGCCAGTGACATTTACATTGACGATTCAACAGGTTACTGTCAGCACGCAGCTTCAAGCGAACTATGCTATTTACGTAACTGGCCGTACAATAAATCTTGCCCTTTGACTAAAATTACGACCAACATACTACTTAAAAACAACTTCAAAGCTTACAAGCGTCCTAAAGTAGTCAAAGATTTCGAGGTTTCTATATTTAGTGCGCTTCCTCAGCAGACCCAATTCACAAAAATGGGTTAATAAGCATGTCTCAGCACATATTCTGCTTTAATTTCATCGTTACATGCTAAAACTAGCATGTGAAATTAAAAACTGCGACTAAAACTTTACTCTATGCCACATTTAACGAAACAATCGTTTTTCCGGCGTACTGCCTAAACGAGCACATTCAACAGTCGTATGAAGTGACGTGGATATTACAAAATATACAGTGAACATTCGTCAATTACTAACTCGCTAGGAATCTAGCTGTCTCTAAAACACTCATATGTGCACCTGGAATTCAGGAGTATATTCGTATAACAATATTACGCCACAGGAAGAGACTTCCAACACCTTTAAGGCATGCTAAGATTCATTATAGCCTCTTGTTTAGCACACGCAAGGTTCTCACAATATTAAGTGAAATGCCTTGTTACGGTAGCAACGAAGCACTCTTAGAAGCAATCACTTTGCCAAAGTTTGCATTAGCCGTTAGGATTCGTGTAAGCAGTTACACTCACTTAAGCAATGTTCACAGTGAAAAACAATGTCCACAATATATTGCACTCGGCAGCACACGAGTCAAAGTTTGGTCTGCTTGAGTGGCATCACGCATGCTAAGAAACTTGAGTAAAAGAAGAAACGACATGCACCGACCGTTTGTCATTTCTTGTCTCTTAGTTTTCTGTTGCGCGATAGTACAAGCCATCCCATCAGTTGCCCAGTTATCTAAATATTTTTTGATGATACCAAACTTGAAAAAGAACTAACGCTGTAGCCCTCGTTTTATTTGGGTTCTATACCTCCTTTCCAAATTATGATTGGTTGACCTCAGAATCAAAGTTTATTGGCTCACGAATCCATCCCCGGAAAAAACTAGTTGAGATCGTCAGTGCGAGCGAGTTATAAACATTTGTCGCACGCTTTAAGCGCTTTCTCGCTTCTTTCGTGCCGATGAGCATCCTGGAAGCTACACAGGAAGGGATGACGCGGAGGAAAGAAGCGACATAACACTACTACTGCTTTAGTGCAAAAAAACAAAACAGACACAAAACGCACACACGACAGCCGCCCTGTTTTGTGTCATTCTGGTCTCCGTTTCGTATCTGCGCATCAGCATGATTACTAGCAAGCACCAGCTAGCGCAAGAACAATCCTTGTGGAGGAGCGTAACGTTCGGCATGACCTCCAGCAGAATGACTTGTCGGGCGAGTTGGTTCATTCACGACTGTAGCTTACGGCGCGAAAATGACGCTTGTCCTTCTCTCGTGTTACTTTTCACACCATAAGCTACGTCAAGACTTTCGGCATGGCACATGAAACGCGAAGGCTCTTTCCCGGCGTTATCTCGGTGCGCGCTAGCGTCTTTACTGTGTCATTTTAGCACACTATAGGGCGTAGCGGAAAGAAGAGCATCTGGCCCAAATGCCACGGCTGATTTATGTGACATATCAGCCAATATTAGCAACCTGATGAATTAAAAAAGATGTGTTGTATGACGCTCTTCCGAGGAGAGTGAGGACGGGCCTTTGGGAAGAGAGAGAGCACTTGAGAAAGCATCAACTCCACTTGTCAACTCTGCTTGCATCACATACAAATAGAAATTCGAAATTATCCGAGTAGACCCCCTATATGAGTATCAGCTGCTTTATCATCATCATCATCATCATCATCATCATCATCATCATCATCATCATCATCATTATCAGCCTGACTACGTCCACTGCAGGACAAAGGCCTCTCCCATGTTCCCCCAGTCAACTCAGTCCTGCGCTTGCTGCTGCCAATTTATACCCGCAAACTTCTTAATGTCATCTGCCTACATAACCTTCTGTCTCCCCCTAACCCATTTGCCTTCTCTATTAATCCAGTTAGTTACCCTTAATGATCAGAGGTTATCCTGTCTACGTGCTACATGCCCGGCCCATGTTCATTTGCCTTTCTTAAATTCAGCTATGATATCCTTAACCCTTGTTTGTTCCCTAAACCACTCTGCTCTCTTCTTATCTCATAAAATTACACCTACCATTTTCCTTTCCATTGCTCGCTGTGTCGTCCTCAATTTAAATTGAACCCTCTTTGTAAGTCTCCGGGTTTCTGCTCCGTAGCTAAGTACCGGCAAGATACAGGTATTATATACCTTCCTCTTGAGGGATAGTGGCAATCTACCTGTCATAATTTGAGAGTGCTTACCAAATATACTCCACCCCATTCTTATTCTTCTAGTTACTTAAATCTCGTGATTGAACCCTCTTTGAAAGTCTCCAGGTTTTTGCTCCGTAGCTAAGTACCAGCAAGGTGTAGCTGTTATAGACCTAATTAGGACAGGTAATAACCGCGGAGCCTAATCACGAGACTGAAGTAACTAGAAGAATAAGAATGGGGTGAAGCACAATTGGCAATCACTCTCAAAACATTACAGGTAGGTTGACACTACCCTAAAGAGGAGTATCAGCTCCTCTTGAGGGTTATCAGCTCCTCTATGCGTTATACAGTTAAGAGCACTAATCCCATCAGACTCTCTGCGAACTTGCTAACCAGCCAATAAACTCACCCAGACCGATACACAGAAGATTGGGCAGTTCTTCGACTAAGCATAAAATAAAGCCTCCAAACACTTTCTTGTTGTTTTCTTCAAAAATAAACAAATAGTAGCTATGCGGAGAAAACATACGTCACTTTACTTGAAACGCATTGCTTGCTGTTTTGAATGTTAACCTTACTTTTGCGCTACTTGAAAAGTGTTTCGCACTGATTTCCTATTAGTTACAAAATCCTCATTTTCATTTTGTTTTGCTCTGTGTATTTCTATTTGGATATTGCAACAAGTGTACTCATTGAAAGTCATGGTAATGTTGACGCAGTTATTGCATGGGAAGATGGGAGAAGTCAAGCTGCCCCAAAGTACATTTTATGCCGGCATCCTTCTTTTTTATGAATGTTGTGTTTTCAAGTAGTAATAAAACTTCAAACATTGTCTTTTACCGCACGACTGCAAGATTTTAGTGAGCTGTTCACAGCAGCATCTGCTTTTCACTGCGTGTTTTTTCATAAAGCATGATGGTGTTTAGGGACCTTTTTTTCGCTACCACAACCACGTAATCCTCAGTTCACAATGTAAGGCTGTTACTTTTGCAGGCTCCTATTCATTGCAAAACGTCACTGCTTTCTTCCACCACGTACTTTTCTTTATGTGTATTACGCGGACCGCAGTTAAGTCCAACACATCTGCGATACGTACAGGCTCCAAGGCTTAACAGCAGGAGAAAAAACCGGTGTCAAAAAAGAAAAGGAATACAGAATGCTGCAGGTTAAGTGCAGCAGTGATGTTAAATATGCCTGCACCTTCACAAACATGAATATTTTATAGGTGTTGAAGATAGACTATTTGAAACAGACGAAAAAAAAGAAAGAAAATAAAGCGTTAAAGCGACAATGTGAGGAAGAACATAAGTGAATCAGAACATACCTGCGCAGCCTGAATGAGATGGTATGTAAAAAAAAAGCGAAACATTCCTTAAGTCTGTGCACCATACAATCAGTGCATGTGCAGCATAGTTCCAGAACAGGTGCAGAACAAATTTACAGATGAAACTCAAATAAAATCATCCCAAGTAATGTGAAAGCATTTACAATACTAAGACCCACGAGAAAATGGAGGCTTATTTCCACTTCCACGTATCATTCTGTTCAAATCTTTTTTTAATTAATTGACTGCATCGTACAGAAGTTAAGCCCATTTCTTAACAGAAAACAAATTAAATACAATATGAAAACATGGATCCTGATGCCAAAAAAAAAAGAATTCTGGGAAGGGAAAAACTAATTTCCACCTCAACAATTTTCACTGTGCATCAAAGGTTATCTGCACATTTATTCATTTCATTGTATCTCAATTTACACACGAGTTAACAGGCTTTGAACCATAGTGCTATAACTTTATGACTGTGGCTTTGCCTCGTATGGAGAAGGTGTTTCATGTCCAGCTCTTTCATTGCATAATGCTATGCTCATGTTACTACGGTGTCTTGCGCTATAGAACAAACGCAGGCACAACTTTCTGCTCCCCCATAGTAAAGTACAAAGTACTGAAGCGTTGAATACTTCTTCTAAACACATTGAAGCTTTCGTTGTACAAACATGCTACGACACTGAAAATTTGTTGCACAATGAATGTGTAGGCCTTTTTTCTCTTTATTTCTAGGTTACTTTTCATTTGAACACGGGTAACCACTTTTGACGAGTTATTCCCAAGTTTACTGTCATATATATACTTCAGATTTACTTTATCACTTTCACATTGCCCTGCTATGGAGTCGACATCGTTTACTGTACTCGCCAATTTGGAAATCGGCAAGCATAAATTTATATTATTATATTTTAGAGCTCGTTTATTGTTACACAGCTCAGCCAATCTCATTACTCTGATTTCATTACATAAAGAAGGAAAACAAATGTTCAAGATGCTTCGCGCTGTATTTGTGCTTTCCATGGCAATTTTTACGGCCTGTAACTTAAACGCAGACTTTGTGAAGAGAACAAAGCACGTACAAAGGCATGAGCCGTCTGCTGGTGCCTGTTAAGATAACTAGCTTTTACTTATAATGTTTGCAAGGGCCGCAGCAACATACACAGCTATCAATATTTCCGGTAAGAATTTTTAGACACTAGCGATCACACGGGCACTCGAAAATATACACTCACATGCAAGGGCAATTAAGTACAAAATGCGCCACGTCCCGCGCGGCTATTGAGCACATTTACAGTGTAGGTAGGCTTTTCTTTCGGGCACAAATGTTTTGTGACAACAAAGAATTACCGTATTCTACATGCAATCGACAAAGGCTTCTGGTCAGGATAGTGATATTCTATTGCGATAGCAGTCATATTGATGCGTGTCTAAATGTGTACGAAAACGATGATAGGGGATTTAGTGGACACCAGGTAGTGGTCCTCTAGCTTTACTCGAGGACGAAGAGGACGATCTTGCGGCTCAGCTGTTGACTGACTTGACTTGCGGTGTTTAACGTCCCAAAACCACAATATGATTATGAGAGACGCCTAAGTGGAGGGCTCCGGACATTTTTCACCACCTGGGGTTGCAGCTCAGCTGCTGAGAAAGTCGTCTATACAGGGCAGTGCATATACCTATTTTTGGTCACCTGATTTAGCTTCCGGTAATCCACACAGAAACGCAGGCTGCCGCTCTTTTTTTAACGAGGACCACAGGCCACGCCCAGTGGCTCTGTGAAGGCTGAATGGCGTCCTTTTCAGGCATTCTGTCTACCTTGTTGAAATTTCGGGTTTGATGGCATCCCACCGCTGCGACCACTGTTACGAATTCGCTGTGTTTCGATGGCAACTGGTAGCCGAGAGAGGCGAGCAGTAGAACGTACATCGCTGAAGCCTTCACCCAGAGGTGGAATAGGGAGGCAATCGTTGTGAAAGCGGTAACAGGTAGGAACGTTTACTATAGCAGGTTATAGTTAGTACAAAGCCGGCCAGCTCGACAAAGTCGGCTGGGGCAAAACCCTCAAACAAGTGGCCGGCAGCGGCCTTAAATACGTTGTTGGTCCTTTCTCTGAGACCAGTTCCTGGTGCTTGGCGGAAGAGGCGGAACTTTCCCCAGAACTGCACGGTGGCTTGCCGCCTGCCTGCGTGGAACTTGGCGCTGGGAGAAGGGACAGTTCGTCCGGAAAAGCGCTGGTTCTCGTGGGAAGAAGCGATCCCGAACAAGGACCATGCATGTGGCATAACAACCTGCTGTTGTATCGCTTCGCGTTCTTTTGGAGCTACGCGACTAAGGGTTCTGGTGAATAGGTCTCGCCGTTTCCTTGGTAATTATTAGATGCATGTAGTAGAGGCGTGCGGCTAACTCTTGATGTTGTCGAAAAGCAGTCTTGGAATTCGGCCAGTAGCTCAAGGAGTCTGCGTCGCTCGTCTTTCGGCAAAGTAATGCTAACGTCCAGAACAGGCGCTGAATCAAGATTTAGCGCCTCGTCGAATACCGCCAAGCAGCTTTCGGCATCTACGACATCGTCGAAATAAGCGACACCCGTGCCTTTTGGAAGGTGCCGGCGCTCAGCACTGAAATTGATCAGCAGCAAGTCCGTGCGTCCAACAGAAACTCTGACGATACCTCGTGCGACGGAAATACTGAGGGTGAAGAGAAGCGAGCTTATTTGGTCTGCAACTCCTTCGGCGTCAAACTGGGCAGTGGCGGCCACAGAAACTAGCATGCATGATCTAGGCGGGACAACCGCATCGTCATCAGTAAGATGCACTTGGTTTGGTCACGCCTCTGGAAAATTGAGTAAGCCTGAACTGTTGCAAAACGCAATGAAACTCTCTGGGATGTTGATGACGGCGCCATATTCTCGTAAAAAATCCATGCCAATAATTACATCTCTGCAGCATGCGGTGATAACGACGAACGACGCAGTGAAAGGAAAACCTCTGATGCCAATTCTTGCTGTACATATTCCAGAGGGCATCAATATCTGGCCCCCTGCCATTCTTATTTGAGGGCCCGTCCACGGCGTCTTCACTTTTCTGAGGCTCTCAGCGAGGTCCTGACTGATAAAAGAGAAGTCGGCACCGGTGTCGACTAAAGCAGCCTCTTTCTGGCCGTCAAGAAGAACAATAAGGTCGGCCGCCACAATTTCACCACTTTTACGGCTTATCGGCTGTACAACATCATGCAGTGGGGGCTTTTCGTCGTCATCTTTATGGCCTGCAACCTTGCCCTGGAAGTCGCCGCCCTCAGTTTCCCTGGCGTGGGCTACTGTGACCTTCTTGTATCAAGGTCCGCGTAGGTGCGGCGGTGCGACAAAGCGAACGCGCGAGAAACGGAGAGAGGGATTGACGTCCCAGATCAGGCGGGTGAGTAGGCATTGCCTCCTCTGCAGTAATACAGTCGTCTTTAAAGTGAGAACGGGCTTTATTGAAAGAGGTGTCATCGCGGTGTGAAGTGCATTCATCGTTGGCACGTCAACCGTCAAACCAAGGTTGAAGAGGACGGAGTGAATCACCTCGATGCCAGCAAAGACGGGCAATATGGCCTGAACCTCCGCAGTGAAAGCATAGTGGACACCTGTCCACTGTGCGCCATGCATCTGTTTTTCGGGTCGGTGGACGTCTTAGCATATCCCATGGCGTGACTGTGGATGGCGGGTTGTATGGCTGTAGCATGGGCAGTTGTCGCAGTGTCTGCTCTTGCAGCGGTGACCAAGGGCTATTGGCACCTGGCAGTACGGCGTCGGCATAGCGGGTGGTGGACGTCGGAGAACGCCAGCGTAGCTCATGGGGCGCTGCTGAGCATCAGGTCCAGCCGTAGAAAACGCTTGGTGGATTTCGTCACGTACGACTTCAACGACCGACGCAATGGGAGTTTCAGCAACCGCAGTCCGTAACTTCTGCAGTTCTTCACGAGATATATCCCTAATCAAGTCTGGCAAGGAGCTCTGACTCTCAGACCTAATGGCGGTAGCATTGATTGAGACATTGCTGGCCATGCGGTCATATTGCCTGCAGCAGTTGATGAAGGGCCCGCTCGATAGCCCTGGCCTCCTTAATGAAGTCAACCACGGTACTTGGAGGGTTGCGCAGTAGCTCGGCGAAAAGTTGTTCCTTAACACGGCGCATGAGGTAACTCAACTTTTAATCTTCCGTCATGTGCGAGTTAGCTCGACGAAAGAGACGAGTCATGTCCTCGGCGTACATTGCAACGGTTTCGTTGGGTTTTTGAACCCGTAGCTCCAATAACTGCAGATCACGGTCCCGTCGATCGACATTGGCAAAGGTATCGATGAACTTCTTTCGAAAGTCGGGCCCAGCAGACAGATTGGGATTCTCTCTTCCCATACCAAGTGCGAGCACCATCGTCAGAGTAGAAATAGGCGCGAGAAAGCTTCTCCTGTTCCGACAACTGATTCTTCTTGGAAACATGCTCGTAGTGGTCAAACCAGTCATCAACGTCTTCATGAGGGCCGCCACTAAAGCGATTGGGAACGAGGGGTTGAAAGATCGTTACGTGAGATTGGTGCGTCGGAAAGCTGCCTTGGGGCACCTGTTGCGGGCTTGAGGTTGAGGTGAGCGGTGCCTGGGAGGTTCCGGCGAGTGAGTGCGCTGTGGCGCGAGGTTTCGTAACCGTCAACTGAAGCGACGCACAGGAGTTACAACTGGTGACAATGAGTCTGGACTCGATGAACGGCTCTTAGTGAGATTGTGGAGCATCAGGCAGGGTTGCGGCCCAGCACCTTCAACAGTGTCGCGGTACAACGCGAATAAAACGCAGATACACCTTGGGATGACGAAAGCAGCGTGTCCTCAACAGCTGAGCCACAAGATTGTCTTCTTCGGCCTCGAGAGAAGCTGGAGGCCCACTACCTTGTGCCCCCTAAATGTCCCATCATCGTTATCGTCCACATGTAAACGCGCGTCAATATATATATATATATATATATATATATATATATATATATACACGGCGGAAACTGCGCTAACCTCCCCTTTAAGCGAAGCGAACATCGCCTTTCCGGCCGCAGTCGTCTGAGCGGGAGCTTATCTCGTGAGCGAACAAGGAGGGGGGGGGGGGGGCACTTATGATTTCCGTGGGAACGATCAGTGTGCGGCTCTTGCCCCCACCGCAGGCGGGGGCTTCTACGCGATGCACTTTAAGCACAAAAAAAAAACGGTTGCAGTGTCAGTTGCTCACCTGACACTGCGGCCCGCAGTACCATATGTTCTGGCAGCCGGAGCACATGTACTGGGCAAGCTGGCCACACATCACACAAGTGTTGTTCTTGCTCTGCGGGTTCTGCGGCACCGGAGGAGCCTGTAACAAAAGAAAATAATATAGAAGAAGTAGGCATTGCATCGTAGCTCTAAGTGTTAAGTTAAGAAAAGAGGTATGAATGCGGCTGACAAAACGCCTGCATACACTGCAATACAAATGAGAACATCATCATCATCATCGACATTATTCGCCTATTCAGGTCCACTTCAGAACCAAGGCTTCTCCCAATAACATCTGTTTCTGTTGTCGCGTAACTTCAGAGAACGATCCAAGCAAAAAGTAGCCCACAATTGTTACTACTAATATGCCTAGATGTGCCGGTTAAATCCGCCTTTGCTTCGTTCATTCAATATATCTTAATCTGCGGGTAGGTGTCTTATTTCGTTTAGCTACCACTACGCTCCTCTTTATTTAGGATTTCCCGCATCCAATAAATGTAACGCCGAAATGTGCAAACTCACTTTATGCCCCATTTAGCATCTGCCACAGTACCAGAACTAGCTTGTCGGTGACGCCGATGAGCTGTTCATCATAGTAAAGAGAATAAAACACGCACGGGCACATTTTTCCGAGGTACATAAATCTAGCACGCAATCATGGGTGATTTCACCCAGTCGAAGAAAGAGTAAGCTCTTTTTGTTACCTGCAATCCTTGAGAACAATGGAAATACTAATAAAATAATAATTCTGTGAACATACCAACTATAAACTTGTAGGAACTGGAAAAATTGATCATGTATTACCTAACAACGAGTTAAGTTGTATTCTTCAAAGAAATGTTAATGACCTAGTCCTAACACACAGACAACAGAGGTACACCGAATGCGTGGAACGAGCACATGCAGCTATGCAAGTTATTTGAGATGCCTCAGCATGTCATAAAATCTTAAGATCAAGCAAGAAGGTCTTAGTCTGAATGCAGTGACATCCTTCCAACTGACATTAACAAGATTATCACGATGTATTGAACAATCACTTAGGCTAATGAGTGCGTGAAATTTATCGCTCAAGCGGCAGTCCTTTTCAGTTCGCAATCGAGCAGAAAGTACCTACGCAGATATTTATATTTGTGTCGTTCGTTTCTTCTTGGTTATAATAATTTGTAGCGTTTATAGTCCCAAAACCACTATATGATTATGAGAGACGGAAATTTTGACCACCTGGGGTTCTTTGACACGCACCCAAATCTACGCACACGGGCCTACAGCATTTTCCCCTCCATCGAAAATGCAGCCGCCGCAGCCGGGATTCCCATCCCACGATTTGCGAGCCAGCAGCCGAGTGCCTTAGCCACTAGACCACCGCACCGGGGTTTCCGCTCGCTTGAACATATGAAATACAGAAGTATAAGTCCAATTTCTGCAAGTGGCTTTTGAGATTGCACTAATTCGCGGAATAACGAAAGCGCATCATATAATCAACTTCGCATTGCCAGCCAGCACATACTCCTTAAAACTAGATATATTTAGCCAGGACGCATGTACGTTGGCTGAGGTGTTATGATCGATGAGGATTATCTGAAGCAGTAATGCATATGCGCTTAAGTTAAGTGACCACACCAAAGCTAATATCAACATCCTCGTTACAAAGAAAAACAAAAAAACGCTCTAAAAAAGTTCTTTTTTTTCATAATGACAGTACTAGTATGCTCTACTGCATTTTCAACATGTAATATACTGAACAACTAGCTGTTATTTCATATTCCACGTTCTCAAATATCAACTTCCATATTTATAGAACTTTCAGAGTCAAAACGCTCGTCACAACTTAACATAGTTGACAACATAATAACCACCCCGACTAACATGTAAACAGACAACGATTTCTCGACTGTGCACTAAGGCTTCTTTTTGCAACTACAAAGAACGTTATCGCGGTTCCTGAAGATAGTTACGCAATTACCTGTGCCGACAGAGCCTGTTCCTGGGGTGGCGCCTGACTAGCCAGCAACGCTGCATGGGCAACAGGCTTGTCACCGGGTCGCATCATGTGCCTGTCTTTCGACATTTGATGTATGACTGGTTCCTCACGGGATGGTCTCTTAGCAGGAGGCTCCCTCCCTAGCATAGCGGCGCCTTCAGCCTCACCCACGCGTTGCTGCTGCTGCTTCTCAGAGCCACTCCACGTGGGATGCCCCGGATACAAGCCGTGCTTCGCCATCTGCAGAGCATACTGTCCGTGGAGACCTTCCGCGTAGTTGCTCCAGGCGGCGTTGCTCATTGCGGGATTTAAGGGCAGGTCTTCTGGTAAGACACGCCTGTTGGGAAATGAACCGTACGTTTGGAAAGCGCTCTGAACACCAGTGGGATAGCCAGGTGGCGCGCCCTGAGCCTCGCGGGACTTCATGGCATGAAGCCATTGCGCGTGCTCTTGACTCAACGGCGCGGTGACCTTCTCAGACTCCCTCTGGCGCTGTCCCGTCGGCACCATGGTGGAACGCTGGGAAGACGTGCTGCGCATTTCACCGTTAGATTGCGGTAGGCTAGGGGCACTACCAGGCGAGTATTTTCGCTTGACGGCAGGTTTTGCCGCTTCCATATGGTGAAGGCTCGGGTGCTTGTTCCTATCGAGCGAATAGTACGGGCGGCCGTAACCTGGCACCAGTGGTGAGTTGAGCGGCTGAGGACCCAGCATGGGCGAGAAATCTCGTTGCAGCTCCATATTTCGCATGTTGAACATACCGGCTCCCATAATTGGCATGTTTAAGGGAATGTTGGGATGCGAAGCAAGTGACAGTGGTGGTCTGGCCTGTTGCGGAGGATGTGAAAGTGGGTAAGGAATAAGTCCAGGGACTGCTGGATGTCCAGGTGAAGTTTTCGCAAGCGGAGAGGACAGAGCTGGGGGCGACGTCTTCTGCTGGCCAGATCCACCGACTGATGATGGCCTTTGCTTCGGAACAGCTTTCGGATCATCTACAAGGGATGCTTTCTCTGACTGTGAAGAAGCTGGTCTTTGTCCCTGACGAACATCAGCAGCCGTACCAGGATAGCGAACGTCCTCCTTCGAATACGGCTGTGGCTGTTCGAGCGACCGCTTATATCTAGCTTCGAGTTGCGTTAAGGTCTTAAGCTTTTCTGTTCTCGTTTGCACCACCGTCTCGTATTCAGCCTCCTTTTGAGCGGCTAAGGCATCCAAGTATTTCAACTCGTCTTTTAGCATTTCCATTTCTGTTTTGAGACTGCTCGTCTGTGAAGAATGGCCGGCTGATTCTGGTCGTTGTGTGTGGGGTGAAGTTGCTGGAGGCTTCGCGTTGCCTGGAGCAGTCGGCGGTGCCCCAGGCCCCATTCCTTCTGATCGGCTGGCACCGATTTCTTTGTACGAAGGTTCCGCCTTGCCATCTTTTAGGTGAAGACTTCTAGTCGCTGGGGACATGTTTTTATCAGAAGGATCAGAGTTTTGTTTTGGCAATTGAGGAACAGCATACGGACCCAGTTGTTGAGCGTGAGGAGTCATTCCATACGCTTGTTCCATGGTTTTGTAGCGCTGCTGAGCTTGGTAGAGTTCTGGCCTGCCGTTGCGAAGCGGCGTGTCACGTGTCAGAGCTGGAAGTGGTTGAAAATTCTGAACGCCTGGTTGCGTTTGATGTGCACGAGGCAATGGGTAATACGAACCCGCTGGGTGCATTTGCTGAGGAGGACGCGAAATCGGTATCTGATGTGATACTGGCATTTGGTGCAAGAGCTGTCCCTGGTGGGGCGGCAGCGGTGGATGGGAAGGCTGCCCTTGGTGTGAGTAATTTGCCTGGTGCGACGGCGGAGGCTGTTGCGAGTGAACCGCTTGTTGCGTAAGCTGGGCTTGATGCGATGACTGGTGCTGCAGATGCGGCTGATGCGACGAAGTTGATTGGTGCTGCGACAGAGCTTGATGGGGAGACAGGCCTTGGTGGGGAGGTGGAACTTGTCGTAGCATCGGCGAGCGCTCAGACACCGGAGGCCTATATTGTGGCGGCATCTCCATGCGATTCGGCATCATCAGCGACCCTCCTGAGTGCCTTCTCTGGCTCAACTCGGGCGAAATCTGTGACGGAGCGAGGTGTCCCTGTTGTCCTACAGGCCCACGAGCGTTCATCATTTCGTGGTAGCGACGTTCGTCGAGCCATCTTTGATGATCAGACATGGTAAATGAATGAGGCTGAAAGAAGGAATAGTGGTCCCTTGCTGTACCATACATTTCGGCTCGTCTGGCTGCATCGCTTAAGTTTATTGGTTCAGGCGCCCCCGCGCGGTGTTTTTGCGCAATTGCGGTTTGGGTCACATTGTTGTCCGCGGATCTCGATCTCTCTGATACTTTGTCAGCTTCGGTCATCACCGATGTTCTATGGTCTCCTCCACTGTGTTCGGATCCCGGTGACAAGCTGTTCCTGGACACTCCGAGATAGAGCACATCGGAGTCGCTCGACTGCTCTTCCGGAGCTGCCCTTCCCTGAGCAATGGCGTCGGCTTGGGATTTGGAAGAAAGCCTCGCCTCGCCTTCTACTTCCTGCATGCCCTGTGGAACGCACGTCATCATCGACGCAGTAGTCAGTCCGCGCGCACCCACCGGCATCTCAAGCGCCGAATTTGAGCCAGCCATATGAACTTCCAAAGGATACTGCGGTCGAATAAGAGCCGTAGACGTGATCACTTGTGAAAGGCGAGGGTCGCTCGTATAAGTGTCTGGAAGTGCAGTGACAAGAATTTCTCTTGGAAGTTCCTGCTGCACCATATCCTGCGGTTGCTCTTCACCTGTAATGGCCAAAAAGATGCACGCATGTCAATTTCCACACTCATGAAGAATTTATTCCCACATAAGGATGTTAGAATTAATTATTCGGACGTAGTGATATACACACACTCATTATTTCTACGTTTCAATTGAGAATACTTGAAATAGATTGCGCAATGCACACGCATATGACCAATGCGACATCTACCCGCCTTCACGGTACCACGATGAATAACACGGCAAACGATTGGTTTGATTTCCGGGGTTTAACGCTCCAAAACCACCATACGATTATGAGAGACACCGTAGTGGAGGGCTTTGTGAATTTCGACCACCTGGAGTTCTTTAACGTGCACCCAAATTTGAGCACACATGCCTACAGCATTCTCGCCTTTATCGACCCGGCGAAACGCAAGAGAGATTTTTGGATAAACACTGACTATTCACACAGCATATTACTTTCTTGATTACTTTCATAGACCTTTCTCGATTGAAATTTATCACAGTCCCAATGACACTTCCAGCTGAATAATACAATAGGGTTATTCTTTGTCACTTCAAGCTCTCGGTGATCTTTGTTTTTCAATACAGTTGTGCTAAATTAGGAATCTACCAAACATGTCTTAGATTTTCATACCTTCAGATTTGGCCTCTTCTGGTGGAGCTCTGAAAGACAAGATAAAAATGCGTTACTGTAGTAACAGCCCTAATACGCGTGTTATAAGAATGCATATGTCAAGAAATGTAGAGCTAACACTCTCATAAAGATGTCCTTACAGCGAAACAATACATAAGGTGACGTGCCTGGCAAAAAAGGTGTTTCTTTACCAAAGCAGCTCACCAATACCAAATAGCTCTTGGACAAAAAAAGCTTCGTAAGATCCTAATATGAGTAATACCAATGTACTGGCATAAATGTAAGAGTGTTCTCAAAAAAAAAATCCTAGAGCAAGCAGGCCTTAGAATGGTCATGAGAGTGTTTAGGCTATAAATAACTGAAGCTCACTTATTGAACCATGGGCCCCATTCACATACCCTGTCTTGCAATATTTAATACTCTCAACCATCGATATTGCCTAGAAAGTCTATATCATTCTGCTACTCACGGGACGGCTTAGCGCTCTCCCATAGTAGGGTACCTAGTACTCCAAATCGTTACAACCACTTTTTTTAAACACAATTTGCGCGTCCAGTCTGTAGAACATTGCAATCGCGAAGTAATAGCGTAATGGCCTCACAACTCATAATCTCACTGAACAACTTCAGAACAGAGAGGGTATATATAATTCCCTATTATCATGCCCGCCTGTGTGATCCCTGATACTTTCATGATAAAACAAGCGCTAAAAATTACACACACTCAGAGAGGACACAGACGAGCATTTACTAGCAACTCAAAATTTTATTTCGAAGCAAACACTAATACGTACATAACACTAATAAGCGCTAGTAAGCGCTCCTCTGTGTCCTCTCTGAGTTTGTGTATCTTATTTGTTTATTAGTGTTCACTTCAAAATAAAATTTTCAGTTACTAGTAAGCGCTCTGTGAGTGCGTGTAATTTTTAGCGCTTGTTTAATCATGAACCTTCACCAACACGCCCTACTGGAAGTCACCCTGATACTTTTCCAAGCTAGTTTTTTACAAACGATCAGCATCAATGGACTTTCGTAAAGACACGTCTAAATTAACCATTGAAATAAAAACTATAGACCATCTCTCTGAAGGAAGCCCTGATGGGATGCGAAGCAGCAGCGGTCCGCATGGCATTAACCCAGCTGAAGCGGGTGTCGATGCGGGTGCTGGGAAAACTCACTTAGAAATGGCAGCGCAAACACATGGGCAAAAGAAAGACAGTAGAGACAAAGAGCGCTCTTTGTCTCTATACTCTTTTTCTTTTCCCCATGTTTTTGCGCTGCCCTTTTTAAGTGAGTACTATGAAACAGCTAGCCCAAAGCAAAGTACTTCTCTGCAAAAAACCAGTATATATATATATATATATATATATATATATATATATATATATATATATATATATATATATATATATATATATATATATATTAAGTGTGAATACACTTTATAAGCGACCCCAAACCATCCACCGCCGTCGGCGGCGTCCGCAGTCTTCTCTCTCTCTCTCTCTCTCTCTGTATATATATATATATATATATATATATATATATATATATATATATATATATATATATATATATATATATATATATATATATATATATATATATATATATATATATATATATATATATCGGTGTCAGTGACGCGCCTTATATCCAGATGGTAGCGTTGCCTCTGGGACATCCATCGCAAGACCCGCTCTCGACGGGAGACTGAGAGAGAAGGCGGGCGCGCGAGAGAGAGGGGTGCGCGCGCAGCTGCAGCGAGCGAGGAGAGCGGAGGAGCGACACCGATATCAGCGTCGCGTCCGTGGCTTATTCGGTAGAGCGTCACGCTGCGGCCCGCCAAGTCCTCTTTCTTTTAAAGATAGAGAGAAGACTGCGGACGCCGCCGACGGCGGTGGATGGTTTGGGGTCGCTTATAAAGTGTATTCACACTTAAAACGGTTAGAAGCGAAACTCGGTGTGGCGTTTACTGAGTAAGCGTTTGTTTAAAACGGCAAACACACGAAAGGCTGGACGCGTTGAAGACGCTTGTGCTCGGCTTGTGCAACACCACCTAGACCATTCACTGTCAATAGTCCAGGTGGTGTTGGCTTGTGCGGCTCGCGTATCGTCGGCGTTACCTGCGCGCCGTCTGCATTTTCGAACGCGATCGGTGTTCTTGACCCGCACCTCGTTGGTGTCGCTGGTCTTCCACTGCCAACGCTTCCATTCGGCTTCCTTGGCTCGTGCTTCGTCGGTGTTGACGTCGCCATTCGCGAACGCGACCGGCTTCGCTAACCCTCGAAACACCCGTGACAGCCGCGGAAGTTATGCGCACGCCAGCGGAAAGCATACCACAACGGCGTCCCTCTCATCGACATTGTCGGCGCCGCGCGCGCACCCGCCGGTCAGCGGCTTCTTCTCGCTGACAGATGGAGAGAGGGTGGCGCAAGTGAGATGATGCCGCCGTGAGGAGTGGGCTCGAGCGTTGCGAGCGGTGGAGAGGGTGAAGTGAGCGAGAGCTGACACGCAGCAAGCGCACGGCCGGCGAGGGAGAGAGACGTCACCGCACACTGCTAGGAGGGCGTAAGCTACTTGTCACCGCTCTAACGCCAGCGGCGGAGGGAGCGGTGCGAACGGAGGGACAGCGTTTCACAGGCTAGATTTGATTGATATGTGGGGTTTAACGTCCCAAAACCACCATATGATTGTGAGAGACGCCGTAGTGGAGGGCTCCGGAAATTTCGACTACCCGGGGTTCTTTAGCCCCAAATCCGTGCACCCAAATCTGAGCACACGGGCCTAAAACATTTCTGCCTCCATCAGAAATGCAGCCGCCGCAGCCAAGATTTGAACCCGCGACCTGCGGGCCAGCAGCCGAGTGCCTTAGCCACAAGACCACCACGGCGGGGATTTCACAGGCTAGTCGAAGAGCTGCTTCGCATCTAATAAATATTCGCAAAAGCTAATGCGGTTTTGGGTAAAGGCATGGTAAAAAGGTACGTGTTCCTGTCCTTATGAATAGGGAACAAGATATCTTTTCCAAATGTAAACTTTATTCTGCAAGAGACATATCTCACATGAACAAACGGTCAAGGAAAACGTTGCACATTCTTAAGCGACGTTGAAGTACTCTGAGGTTACAAAGCTAAATAAACCTAGGCAACAAAGCTAGCTCGAAACATGTTGAGAGAGAGCAAAGCAATCGAAAGACGGCGATGATAACAAGAAGAGATATTTGTTTGACTGCACCATTTCAGGGAAAACGGAAACAGGTGAAAGAGCAGGAAAAATATGAAGGCACCACAAGGTCACTGGGACAATGGCAATTTCCAACAACACAAAATAGTTGCTATCTATATATCGATTCATTTCAAGGCCAAACAAGCAGAATTAAGGCCTACTTTTCTTTACCCCTTGCATGGGAGTTTCAATGAATAGCATCATTGTTTAGCGTTCAACTAAATATTGCTGGGCACAGTGAGACTAACAATTTTCCACGAGAACAAGTAACGACAAGAAAATGGCACGGTATTATGCCAGCATCAGCTTTTGCATCAGGTCCACGCATTCAGCTTCAGCATTATCGACGACATTGCGATTTGCCAGGAGCACATGCGTTCTTGTGTTCCAGCACGACGTCGTTCAGTCAGCTCTGAACCTTTGCACATGATAGTTCCAAGGGCAGGCTAGTGGCGCCAATTCGCAATGTATACTCCAGAATATCATGTTCGCTAAGCGGCGTACAGTAACATAACGAAGTAACTGTGGCGCAAACAGACCGACGAAAAAACTAGACAAGACAGCATAGGGCGTCAGACTTTCAACGTGCTCATTTTAGGGGCGAAGCTCCTTAAGGCGTGGGCTGTGCGTCCCCTGTATGTAGCCACCTCTCGTTCAGTTCTTGCAGTGTTCACTAGATGGCGGTACTTGTAGCTGACGGCATTAAGTATTACGCTAGCCACCGCCCGATCTAAAGGGTACAGCCATATCCGTCCGTCCGTCCGTCCGTCCGTCCGTCCATCCATCCATCCATCCATCCATCCATCCATCCATCCATCCATCCATCCATCCATCCATCCATCCATCCATCCATCCATCCATCCATCCATCCATCCATCCATCCATCCATCCATCCATCCATCCATCCATCCATCCATCCATCCATCCATCCATCCATCCATCCATCCATCCATCCATCCATCCATCCATCCATCCATCCATCCATCCATCCATCCATCCATCCATCCATCCATCCATCCATCCATCCATCCATCCATCCATCCATCCATCCATCCATCCATCCATCCATCCATCCATCCATCCATCCATCCATCCATCCATCCATCCATCCATCCATCCATCCATCCATCCATCCATCCATCCATCCATCCATCCATCCATCCATCCATCCATCCATCCATCCATCCATCCATCCATCCATCCATCCATCCATCCATCCATCCATCCATCCATCCATCCATCCATCCATCCATCCATCCATCCATCCATCCATCCATCCATCCATCCTCCATCCATCCATCCATCCATCCATCCATCCATCCATCCATCCATCCATCCATCCATCCATCCATCCATCCATCCATCCATCCATCCATCCATCCATCCATCCATCCATCCATCCATCCATCCATCCATCCATCCATCCATCCATCCATCCATCCATCCATCCATCCATCCATCCATCCATCCATCCATCCATCCATCCATCCATCCATCCATCCATCCATCCATCCATCCATCCATCCATCCATCCATCCATCCATCCATCCATCCATCCATCCATCCATCCATCCATCCATCCATCCATCCATCCATCCATCCATCCATCCATCCATCCATCCATCCATCCATCCATCCATCCATCCATCCATCCATCCATCCATCCATCCATCCATCCATCCATCCATCCATCCATCCATCCATCCATCCATCCATCCATCCATCCATCCAAAAGATGCAAGATGTTATAAACTAGACGGCGGTACGTGTAGTTGATTATGAAAGATGCGAGGTGTTATAAAATAGGAATGATGCCACATATGGCGCGTGTCATCGTTCGATATAGTGCGGCGACGTACGCTAGGGGGAGCGTTGCTATAAAATTGAGTGGGCAAAATGTACGGAGGATTCATGGTTTACCAGGTTTACCTCCGGAGCTTCGCCCACTCATCATCATTCACTTCGTGGATGTGGCGGCACTTTTTTTCGCTTATCATCCAAATTCACATATTTCCGAAAGCGCGAACGTAGCACAGTGGATGCAGCACACGCAAACTACCACACAGAACTATCCACGAAAACTATCGCTTAGCACTTTCTGAATAAAAACCTTCACACTTGTACAGAGAGACCGGAGGGACACTTATGCAGCCATCTTCCGTATGTGATGTGCTTCGAGCACTTCACGGGCTAACGTTTCTCTGCGCCTGCCTATCACACGCACTGCCCTAAAAAGTGGTGTCCAGCAGCTTGAAGCACAATCATACCCGCAGGTGTGAACCCACACCACCTCTTAATCAATAATGATTACGAGTAGTAAAAATGTTCACAAATGCGGTTTCATTGTGGTTCGCGTGGCTGCGTACCACTGTCTTTAGAAGCGCGTGTGGTAGAGAGGAACATAGAAACATTCGCACACGAAGTGTTTAAAGTGTGTCGACGATGGCTACGTCAGTGTTCCTTCTGTCTATCTGTACAAACGTGAATGCGTATGTTTATATAGTGCTGGGTGGTGGTTTTCACAGATAGGGCTGTGTGATAGTTAACATGCGCTGCGCCCTCTCACCGTGCGCATTTCCGAGAATATATCTATTTGCGCGATGCGCCAAAAATGACCTATCGTTGGAGGTCTGGAAACATGCACAGTCTTCTCTCCTGTTTTCCTCACTCTCAGTTGGCGCCACGATCCTTTCGCTGAGCTATGCACCATATCAATGCCTCACCCACTGTTACTTCAGATAAGAGTGTAAATTTATATGACTCCGGGCATAATCGCTGGACACCTGCAGGCATTTGAGTATGGTTTCGTCATACGTTTGAATAATGGCTTACATCTCAGTGGCTTCCATAACCGGCGCCTCCTCGCCAACAACCTCCTCGTCACAGCAGTCGTCTTGTATCTCGGACATGGAACGGCTCAGGATATCGGTGCCCGGAGGATAGACTCGCTTTGGCTCCAGAGGCGATGCAGGCGCCTTCTGTTCCGTCCTCTGCAAGAACGATTACATTATCACCAATGCTAACATAGTTCCTGCGTTACTTTCTCTCTTTGCAAAGACTCCAGACATACAAACACAGACATTCAGTGACGTCAACTACACACGCCACCCCGGCGGTCCAGTGGTTACCATCCTCGACTGCTGACCCGCAGGTTGCGGAATCGAAACCCGACCGGAGGCGAAAATACTCGAGGCCCAAGTACTTAAGTTTATCTGCAGGTTGCAGAAACCCACGTGGTAGAAATCACCAGAGCCCTCCACTACAGCGTGCCCAATTATCGTAGGTTTTAGGGCGTCAAACACTTGTGATTAATACTACGACGACTACACAGAATCAGCTGACATGAAATAGCTAGTGAGCTTTTAATAGGAGACATCGGTGTATCCAGGGGGAGCGGGGAAAAAGTTAAGGGCTAAAGCTCATAAAAGTTTCATTTTTTTTTTTCAAATTTACATGTGTATACACACACGCTTATGAACAAAAACTGCACGCATATATGTAAAGGCTGAGAGAAGCCCTCCCTTTAAAAGTTTTTGGCTACATATTTAATAGGAAGTAAGACTCATTAATGGCATACACATTCACTTGAATCGTAGTTCACAAACGCTGACGTCTCCGGAAAGTATCGTATTTCTGACAGCGAGTGGGGACGTAAGCTCCATTTTGCAGACAGTTGCAGGCCTTATCGATGACGTCGCACAGTAAAGAAAGCAAGCAGTTTGTCTTGGAATTACAGGCTCTTATCTGAAGCAGCGCTGTATTCTGGATCAACAAGTTGTTGGTCGTAACGTAGGAGTGTCTCATGAATTTTAAAGGTGTGCGAATATTCAAAATTTTAATAAACGATTCCAATAGCGTTCTATTCAATTCGACACTCAAATAGAATGGTGCACATTAGGAATAACGAACAATTCTTGAATACTTTTGGATAACCAGCGACGACAAATCCATGTTCAGAGGAGTGAGACCGTGAAACAGCGAGGAGTAACCTTTTTTTTTTGTTGTTTTCCACATCGCATCGCATAGATGCATGCAGTCCATCTACCGATGATGGATCGTAAAATGAAGGCAGTTTTTTAAAGTAATAGTGTCCTCGAAGCGACAGTGTGACCAATCCGCTATCTTCCCCGTGACATTCTCGAAGGTATCAAGTGATGTATTTTTCTGTACCTTTTCTAATCAGCCTTAATTCTAAGCTCTTAAAAAAGTACCTATTTGAATAGTGCAGCCACTGCTGCGTTTGTGCCTGCACTTAAAAATATTTCCAATGGTCACTACTGTACGAGTACTAACTCACCTAAGTTCAGATAAATATATTATTTTGCCAGTAAAAAATAGCCATACTGTTCCTTATTTCAAGCTTGTCAATACTTGTTTATAATCGAGTGTTGTGCAATCATCTGGCTGTATCAGAATTGGTATCTTACTCTCTAAGGCAAAAGGGTGTTAAAAGGTGTGTGGTTTGTCCTTTTGTTCGGGGAATATATAATGGGGCTACCAGAGCCATTATTATTGCTATAGCAATTTTATGGACACCGTCAGCTAGATTTTGCCGCCGGTGTCGACTTCGGCATTGCCGTCACTCACCGAATATATATATATATATATATATATATATATATATATATATATATATAAGGGAAAGAAGTGTATACCTAAGGGCTCGTTTTTCAGTGTTTTGACACAATATTAATAAGATCTAACAGAAAATAATGCTAAGAAATGTATATGGGAAGTTATTAGAACAAATGTAATGTAAATAAGAAGAAAGAAAAGTGGGCGAAAAAATAACTTGCCGTAAGCAGGAATCGAACCTACGACCTTCGAATAACGCTCTCAATATATATATATATATATATATATATATATATATATATATATATATATATATATATAGGTGTGTGTGTGTGTGTGTGTGTGTGTGTGTGTGTGTGTGTGTGTGTGTGTGTGTGTGTGTGTGTGTGTGTGTGTGTGTGTGTGTGAAAATGCAAGAATGAGAAAAAAAAATCCAGAAAAAGACTCCGGCGCACGGAATAGTAGTTGGGTCCTATGAATCGTGAGTGCGAGCCGTGAACCACTGAGCCACTTAGAAACACGTCCTTCAATGTTCAAACGGCATGCTATATTTATGTACCGCTTACCGCTGCTGACGGGAATCTCGGGGGGAATCATCGTGTTTTCGACACTACCAGCAAGATGGCGCAATGCGCGCACTGACGCCACATCGCGCGGCGGCGCACGCTCTAATCTCTCACGCGTACTTTGCCCCGCTTAAAGGAGGCGACGACGCTCCCTCGCACGCCCTTATCTCGCGGTGAAGAGGATCGCACGTCTTGGCTGGCCTAGGGCTTTACCTGGAACAATTCTGTTGTAGTTACCGGGCGCACCAAGGTCACTGCAATCATTGCAGTCTCCGTTGGCGAAAAGCGCATGCTTTTCAGACACAGCGCAGTAACAACTGATACGATTATTCGCGTGCATCTGTAGCCGTGAGTAGATTTCGTGCGCCTTTTGTGCGTGAGAAATGCGAGGCATGTTTAGATGTGCTTTCCATTCTCCGCGCGACCTTTCAGTTGTTGCTATCGCGTTCATTGCTTCACCTTTGCAACAAACTGTGAATTTTTTTTTCTTTATGGACTAACGGTACCAGGTCTAACAGTTCCCACAGGCTAGCTCAAAGAACTAAGATTTTGTTCTCACACTTACGTCTTAGCGGGTAACCGTTAGTCCCCACAAATCACCTCAAAGGACTAACGTTATTTTAACATTTACACTTTAGCTGGGAACCGTTAGTCTCCAGGTTTACACCTTGCCGGAAACCGTTAGTCCTCACAATTGCACCTCACCGAACGAACAGTTTGTCCTCTCAAATGCTTCATTAAAGTGAACTTTTTACCCCAATTCAGATATTATTTTTCTATTCACTCTATGCCAAGTCTAATACTGCTTTCGTCTATTTTTCTTCGCAGTGAGCAACAAACGGCGCGGAAAATAAAGCGCGAAAATTATTTAGTCATCCATGTGTCACTGCTTTCGCAGTACGCCACTCAAGGGTTGCTTTGAAAATTCTTGCATTTCTAGTGGTAAACCATTCGAAGAGTACACAATTTTTATTCGATTTCACTTCAGTGTCATCACAATTCGATTCACATCCCAATCATATTCGATTCGGTTTCAAGATTCACTACTCGCCGACCCTTTCCACATGCATCGATCAAACTGTTTTGACGCACACACACTGTATGTTAGTGAACGCGACGTCCTATGGCTTTTTCGGTGACGTGACACGCCGCTCTTACGAATGTCCTTCTAATGCGTGTACCATAATGCACACAACGAAAATTTCGCACCTTTTGACACTTATCATCCCGCAAAAACCGTGGTCCTTCGTATCATTTCATGATATTAACTCTGCGCAACCAGCCAGTTTAGGTCACGAAGCGCACTCGTGTATCAGCCTCGACACGGTGTTTTGGCAATAAAGTAGGAAGTATACCGCGTCAGATAGATGGAAATGTACGCAAAATCGCGGATACATTGTTTCATGATAAGGTCAGCCGCAAAGTCCGCGAGCTTCTTTTATGCCGAATTTGTATTGTCATTAAGTCCCCCCAACGAAAGCGGTGAAAGAGTACATTTAGTTCTGCATAAAAGAACGAGTTCTGGAAGGGTCATCCATCTTATTTATAGTCAGAAAAGACATATGGGATTTTAGGTATCAGAACAATGACATCATTACGCGACGCACGTTCCGTACATTGGCGGGGCACCAGATTCAACTTGAGTACCCGAGTTCCCTTGACATGTGCATATATCAATGAACACGAACCTTGTTTTTTTTGGTTATATTTGTTATTTCATCTCCATTTATATGTCATGGCCGGGAAAGCTTGAATCTGCACCCTGCGCGATTAGCTTCACTTCTTTCTCATCACCGGAGTCCCGTTACGCTTGCATTAATGTTACAGCAGCCGAAAATGACACGCGCGCCATCGAGCTTAACAGCGCCACACCTTCCTTGTTGACTAACGTGGCCAGTAATGCATTTTTTCTCCTTTAAGTAAAGAGTGAACCGCTGCCAGAACGCTGTGTGATAGCCACCTGGATGCGACACTATCTCAAAGCATAATATTGTCACGGGGTCGTGACGTGGCCGAAGACAGGAGACTTCGTGTTGGGATTTAACTGTTTATTTGGGCGAACCTGTGCCCGGTAAAAGGAAAGTCCAATTACAGCAGCAGTCTCGCACAGACAGCAGTCTCGTACTGATAGCGGCGAATAGAGCGTCGGCCTTCGATCAACAACTACTGACAAGTGGCGAAGCGCGTCGGCATTTATAATCTTGCCATCGAATGTTCTAGCATTATCGCTGGCGGTGGCGTAGGTTCCAGAACAATCTGTACCGTTCGCACAGTGGGCGTGATCTTATCGAAATGATCTACTACAGTCCGGAACCTTCTGGAAAACTGCAGGCGCGGTTTGCGCTGAGAATCGTGTGGTGTTTTGGGACGATAACGAATACTTGGGAAATGGAACGTGGCATTGCCCCCCTCTGAAAAAAGGCATCGTCCCGATGCTTTAAATAAAGATGAAGGTACAATAATAATGCAAGAAAGTACAATGAATAAATTACGATGAAACAGGAATACAAAAAGAACACTGTTTCAGTTTGTTAACGCGCATGAAACGGCTTGAGGCGCGCGACATGGACGACTTCAGGTCGCGATCGGCGTCGTTGAGAGTTCGTGATGCCGTCGGGGACAACCTCGTAATCAAGTGGGCCGAGACGTCGAACCACCCTGTACGGTCCGAAGTAGCGTCGCAGAAGCTTTTCACTTAGTCCACGTCGGCGTATCGGCGTCCACACCCAAACACGTTCACCGGGCTGGTATTCCACGAAGCGTCGTCGAAGGTTGTAACGGTGGCTGTCTATCGTCTGTTGATTCTTGATACGGAGACGCGCAAGTTGTCGGGCTTCTTCGGCACGTTGAAGGTACTCGCTCACATCGAGGCTTTCTTCGTCAGTGACGTTGGGTAACATGGCATCGAGCGTCGTTGCCAGGCTCCTTCCGTAGACCAATTTGTATGGAGATATCTGCGTCGTCTCCTGCACCACCGTGTTGTATGCGAAGGTCACATACGGAAGAATGGCGTCCCACGTCTTGTGTTCGACATCGACGTACATTGACAGCATGTCGGCGATCGTCTTGTTAAGCCGCTCGGTGAAGCCGTTGGTCTGTGGGTGGTACGCTGTCGTCCGGCGGTGGTTTGTTCGGCTGTATGCCAAGATCGCTTGAGTCAAGTCGGCAGTGAATGCCGTTCCTCTGTCGGTGATAAGGACCTCCGGAGCGCCGTGGCGTAGGACGATATTTTCGACGAAGAACTTAGCTACCTCGGATGCACTGCCTTTTGGCAGGGCTTTTGTCTCGGCGTAGCGAGTGAGGTAGTCGGTAGCTACCACGATCCACTTGTTTCCGAAAGCCGACGTCGGGAACGGCTCTAGTAGGTCCATACCAATCTGCTGGAAAGGTCTACAAGGTGGATCAATTGGCTGCAGAAGTCCCGCTGGCCTTGTCGGCGGTGTCTTGCGTCGCTGACAGTCCCGGCATGTCTTCACATAACGAGTGACGTCGGTGGTAAGACGTGGCCAGAAGTACCTTTCTTGTATCCTCGCGAGCGTGCGAGAAACAACGAGGTGCCCTGCCGTGGGATCGTCGTGTAGGGCCCGCAGGAGTTCTGGTCGCAGAGCTGAAGGCACCACAAGGAGGTACTTAGCTCGAAGCGGTGAAAATTTTTTCTTTTGTAGAAGACCGTTTCGTAGGAAGAACGACGCAAGTGCGCGCTTGAATACCTTCGGGACTTCGGCGGTCCTGCCTTCGAGGTATTCTATTAGAGCCTTAAGTTCCGGGTCGGCCCGCTGTCGTTCAGCGAAGTCGTCTGTAGTTATCGTTGCCAAGAAGTAGTCGTCATCCGGGTCGTCAGGTAGCGGTTGGTCGACAGGCGCACGAGAGAGACAGTCGGCGTCGGAGTGTTTTTTGCCGGACTTGTAAATGACAGTAATGTCATATTCTTGAAGTCTCAGGCTCCATCGTGCGAGGCGACCTGAAGGGTCCTTCAAGGTGGCTAGCCAACACAAGGCGTGGTGGTCGCTCACAACTTTAAAGGGCCTGCCGTAGAGGTAGGGGCGAAATTTCGACGTAGCCCAGATGATGGCGAGGCACTCCTTTTCTGTTGTGGAATAATTTGCTTCTGCTTTGGATAGCGATCGGCTGGCGTAACCAATAACCCTTTCAAGTCCGTCAGCCCTCTGCACAAGAACGGCGCCAAGACCTACGCTGCTTGCGTCAGTATGTATTTCTGTCTCGGCGAATTCGTCGAAATGGGCAAGTAACGGAGGCGTCTGGAGGCGATGTTTAAGCTCCTGGAAAGCGTCTTCCTGTGGCGTTTCCCACTTGAATTCCACGTCGGCCTTGGTAAGGTTAGTGAGAGGATCGGCGATGCGGGCGAAGTTTTTCACGAACCGCCTATAATAGGCGCACAGGCCCAGAAATCGGCGCACGGCCTTCTTGTCAGTGGGCGGCGGGAAGTTGGCGATGGCGGCTGTTTTCCGCGGATCGGGACGAAGTCCAGACTTGCTGATAACGTGCCCCAGAAACAAGAGCTCCTCATACGCAAATCTGCACTTTTCTGGCTTCAGTGTGAGTCCGGACGTCTTGATGGCTTGAAGTACAGCTTCAAGGCGCCGAAGATGCTCGTCGAAACTCGAGGAAAACACGACGACGTCGTCCAAGTACACAAGGCAAGTCTGCCACTTCAATCCTGCCAGTACTGTATCCATAACGCGTTGAAAAGTTGCAGGCGCTGAGCAAAGGCCGAAGGGCATCACCTTAAACTCGAAGAGGCCGTCCGGTGTTATAAACGCCGTCTTCTCTCGGTCTCTTTCGTCGACTTCGATTTGCCAATAGCCAGTCTTGAGGTCCATTGACGAAAAGTACTTGGCGTTATGGAGCCGATCAAGTGCGTCGTCTATTCGTGGAAGAGGATACACGTCCTTTCTTGTGATTTTGTTCAGGCGGCGATAATCGACGCAGAAACGTAGGGTCCCATTCTTTTTCCTCACTAACACCACGGGGGACGCCCATGGGCTCTTGGACGGCTGGATAATGTCATCCCGCAGCATTACATCAACTTGTCTCTTCATGGCCTCACGTTCTCGCGTCGAAACCCTGTACGGACTCTGACGGAGTGGTCTGGCATTTTCTTCGGTTATGATGCGATGTTTCGTGATTGGGGTCTGCTGAATTTTCGATGACGACGAAAAGCAATCTTCGTATTGCAGGAGCAGGGCCTTCAGCTGTGCTTGCTATTGTTCGGAAGTCTGGGATTGACGTCGAAAGCTATGGGAGGGGCTTGGTTCCTCTGAGCAGGTTCCACAGAATCGGCGAGGGCGAAAGCACTGGTGGCTTCGACAATTTCTTCGATGTATGCGACCGTTGTTCCTTTGTTCACATGTTGGTACTCATTGCTGAAATTCGTGAGCATAACCGTTGCTTTGCCTTCCCGCAGCTCTGCAATTCCTCTTGCGACGCAAATATTTCGGGTGACCAACAGATGCTGACTGCCTTCAACGACGCCTTCCAAGTCAGGTGATTTAGGAGCGCCGACTGAAATGATGACGCTTGAGCGAGGCGGAATGGTGACTTGTTCTTCCAGCACATTCAAGGCATGGTGTCCTGACGGCGTGCGCGGCGGTAGTGCTTCTTCTGTGGATAACGTTATCGACTTTGTTTTTAGGTTGATCACAGCACCATGGAGGCATAAGAAGTCCTTGCCAAGGATGACATCTCTCGAGCAACGCTGTAGGACTACGAAGTCTGTAGGATAAATACGGCCGTTAATGGTGACTCTCGCTGTGCAGATTCCTGCAGGCGTTACGAGATGACCTCCAGCTGTGCGGATTTCTGGGCCTTTCCAAGCTGTCCTAACTTTCTTTAACTTCGCGGCGAACGACCCACTGATGACAGAATAGTCAGCTCCAGTATCGACGAGAGCAGTCACACTGTGGCCGTCGATAAGAACGTCGAGGTCGCTAGTTCGCCGTCTCGCATTACAGTTAGGGCGTGGCGTCGGGTCACGGCTGCGTCGGCTTGTTCCGCTGCTTCCATGTTGCGTCGTCAGGCCACCTTCGGTAAGTGAGCTTTCGCCGTCAGGGCTTTGCCTGGTTGGCGTTGTGTTCGGAAAGCTCCGTCGCGGCGTCGTCGTCGTCGGAGGATCTTCGGTAGTTCGTCGCACAGCAACCGCACCTCCACCGGTTGCTGCCCTTAGTTTCCCGGATACGGGCTAGGAGACCGGCCCCGCGTTAGGCCGGAGTACTGCCGGGGGTGCGGTGACATGCGGCGGCTGGGCGACGGCGAACGGGAAGGACTTCGCGGTCTCCATTGAGTTTCTGTCAGGTAGTCGGCGATGTCACGTGGCCGTTCCCCTGACTGCGGACGTGGTGCATCGACGGCGAAGCCACGCAGTCCCATCTGTCAGTACTGGCAACGGCGGTAAGTGTGCCCGGCCTCGCTGCAGTGGTAGCACAGTGGGCAGTGGTCAGGGGTGCGCCAGACGTCGGTTTTCCTCGGAGCACTGCGCTGGCCCGCTGGCGAACGGTAGGTCGTCGGTGGGGGTGGTGGCGATGGTGGTGTCTGGCGACGGAAGTGCGACGGGGCGGCGTTTCGGCGTGGACGGGGAGGAGCGTTGTGGCGCACTGCAGCGGCGTAGCTCATAGTTTCTGGTTCGGGCAGTGGTGTTTGGGGAATTCGAAGCGATTGCCGAACTTCTTCTCGCACAATGTCGGTGATCGAATCCACTTGAGGTTGCGCCGAAGGCAACAGTTTGCGCAGCTCTTCCCGCACGATCGCTCGGATCGTTTCACGCAGGTTGTCGGAGTCACTGGCTTGAGCAGCAGCGCATTCTGGAGTCAGGCGACGATTATACTGTCTGGTGCGCATGTCCAGGGTATTTTCGATGGTGGTCGCTTCGGCTACAAATTCTTGGACGGTTTTCGGTGGGTTTCTTATCAGTCCCGCAAAGAGCTCCTGTTTGACCCCTCGCATGAGGAAACGAACTTTTTTCTCCTCAGGCATGTCTGGGTCAGCGTGACGGAATAGTCGGGTCATTTCTTCTGTGAAAATGGCGACATTTTCATTTGGTAGCTGAACCCGGGTCTATAATTAAGCAGCGGCCCTCTCTTTGCGAGCGACGCTCGCGAACGTTTGCAGGAACGCGCCGCAGAAAACATCCCACGTTCGGAGCGTGGACTCCCGATTTTCGAGCCAAGTCCTTGCGGTGTCTTCCAAATAGAAGAACACACGACGCAGCTTTTCGTCATGGTCCCAGTGGTTGAGGGCAGCCACATGGTCGTATGTTTCTAGCCAGGACTCCGGGTCTTCGAACGATGACCCATGGAAAATTGGTGGTTCCCTAGGTTGATGAATGACGATCGCGGGCTGGGACGCTCCGGTTGTCATTGTCGCTTCAGTCGAGGTCATGGTCTTGGTCTTCCGCGCTTTGTCTTGTAGCAGGCCGTACTCCGGTGGGAGACCTTGCTGTCGGCGGCTCGTTCGCTGCTCTTGGTTGGCGTCGGTGTCTTCTCCGCGAAGGGGGCTGGGTTCACGGCTTGACGGGGGCGTCCGGTACATGAACGAAGCAGCACCTCCACCAGATGTCACGGGGTCGTGACGTGGCCGAAGACAGGAGACTTCGTGTTGGGATTTAACTGTTTATTTGGGCGAACCTGTGCCCGGTAAAAGGAAAGTCCAATTACAGCAGCAGTCTCGCACAGACAGCAGTCTCGGACTAATAGCGGCGAACAGAGCGTCGGCCTTCGATCAACAACTACTGACAAGTGGCGAAGCGCGTCGGCATTTATACTCTTGCCATCGAATGTTCTAGCATTATCGCTGGCGGTGGCGTAGGTTCCAGAACAATCTGTACCGTTCGCACAGTGGGCGTGATCTTATCGAAATGATCTACTACAGTCCGGAACCTTCTGGAAAACTGCAGGCGCGGTTTGCGCTGAGAATCGTGTGGTGTTTTGGGACGATAACGAATACTTGGGAAATGGAACGTGGCAATATTAAACAAGGCTCATCGGCGGGCGTTTACTGTTGCGTTAGGCCTATAGTACTAAACTCACCGAAAAACTAAAAAACTTTAACAAATAAACAAAGGTGTTTTTGTGTTCTTGAAAGCATTCAACAAGTTCTCGGAAAGCGGGGTCCCCGGCCGTCGATCACATGACGGCTGCCTCGATGATGATGATGATGACGACGACAACGACGACGATGATAATGATGATGATGATGATGATGTGTAGGGTTTAACGTCCCAAACCGCTATACGATTATGAGAGATGCTGTAGTGGAGGGCTCCGAATATTTCAACCACCTGGGATTATTTAACGTGCACCTAAATCTGAGCCCACAGACCTACAGAATTTTCGCCTCCATCGAAAATGCAGCCGCCGCAGCCGGGATTCGATTCAGCGACCTGCGGGTCAGCAACCGAGTGCCTTAGCCACTAGACCACCGCAGCAGGCCACGGGTGTGTGCATCCGCCGTTGGACAGGAAAGCCGCGGACATCTAAAGTAGTATCTTTCTACAGTATAGAACCAAAAAGGGGGATTTGATTGTTAGACAGAGCATTATTTAGATCAGACAGACAAGAAAACCAAGGGACGTATAGGAGGTGTTGTCTGTAGTATTTATTATGTAAATGTGACGAACGTAAAATGGGCGAAAAGATAGCTCACTGCTGGGCGGCAGCAAACCTGCGACTATCGAACAACGTGTCCGAAGCTCTACCTTCTGAGCTATGACGGCGGTCATCAATAACACCGTCAACTTTATGGGGTATATATGCGCTTTAGGCCTGCAAGTGTTAGCGCCGGTCAGTGGGCACGAAACGCTCTTTTTCGGCCTGGTAAAGTGGCATATCACGTGATTTTTTCACGAGCTGACAGCTGACCTATATTGCCTGACATGCTACACAAGAAATCCAGTGTGCCAGACTGAGACCCTCACGATGAGGAACTGAACAAGCAGAATTTCAAGGGCTCGTTTTAAACACTGTAGTCTTTTGTGGGATACGTCGACGCAGAAATTTTCGTTTGTCTGTCTGCCGGCCGGTCTGTCGGTCACACAATTATGTTTGAGGTTGGTCGGCCAAAGTTTAATATTTGATGAACGCCCCGTCATTTTGAACATGTTGCTGCATTCATACTTGTGAACATTGTAGATGTTGCTGCATTCATACCTGTGAACATTGTCGATCAGAAGGCAAATATTAAGCATGTGTGCGGCACAACATGAAAACGTAATTATTAGGTGATGTGTTTTTTACTAGAAAATACGTACACAGTTAGCTGTACACAACCAAGTGTTTCGTAGGCTGCGCTGAAAACTAGACGCAATGCAAAAAAATAAAACAAGATGGCTGGCAGCATAGGCGTATCAGCAGGGAGGGCACAAAAAGCTGAGCACCCCCCCCCCCCTCTTTAGACAATAGTCAACTTGGCTGCACGCTGGGGAAACCAACAAGTAAGGAAAGGTTTTCCGTCGCAGCAGTAATAACCCAATTATGTTCTTACGGGATAATGACAATGTTACGAGAAATGTTACAAATAGTGAAACTTCACCAACATTTCTGCGGCAATGATTTTCCTTTTAGCTTCTTTGCAGTGCGGGCCGCCTATGCGACGTTTTCACGTCTTGTGCTGTAGTATTGCAGAGCAGGTAAGCGCTGAACAGGGGCCTATAATATTTCATCACTTGTTCATGTTTTAAATGCGCAGCATTTCTTAGCGAACTTCGGTGACTTTGAGCGTATCAATCTATCTATCTAGCTATGACCTATCTATCTATGACCTATCTATGTATATAAAACCTATCTATCTATATAAGACCTATCTATCTATATAAAACCTATCTATCTATCTATGACCTGTCCGTCCGTCCGTCTATCTATCTTTCTATCTTTCTATCTTTCTATCTATCTATCTATCTATCTATCTATCATCTATCATCTATCATCTATCATCTATCATCTATCTATCTATCTATCTATCTATCTATCTATCTATCTATCTATCTATCTATCTATCTATCTATCTATCTATCTATCTATCTATCTATCTATCTATCTATCTATCTATCTATCTATCTATCTATCTATCTGGCCGCCTACGACTTATAGCTCTCCTGGCCGTTTCGATAATGGTATCGATACCAAACTTGGTATGGCATGACATGACTGTAAGAACACATTTGACTAGTCATAACGTGAAAATCATGACATGTATGCCATGAATGTCATGGTTTACATTTCATGGTCCTGTAGCTCTTGCGGTGGTTTTGTTCACATGGCAAGTTGAAAAACTGGTATGGTATGGCATGATTGCATGGCGAACACAAGCGGCAGACCCTAACATGAAAATCATGACATGTAAGCACATGACTACCACACTTAAGATGTTCTCGTGGCCATTTTGCTAGCTTTGCATATACCTAATAGGTATTACGGGACGTGAAAGAATGACGAGGGTATATTCGTCCCTCGTAGTAGTGCGTAACATGTCTTACACTTTGACCTTCAAGGTGGTGCCGGGGGGAGATTTCTCCTGTGCGTTGTTCATTCATTCAAAAAACTTTGTGTCCTGAAGCCCGGTCTTTTCAGACCGAGGTGGGCCGCGTCCACGTCGGTACTGTCAGGCCGAGCCTTGTGGCGTCATCGTGGACCTTCTGGACTGCCCGTAGTTGGTCTTGATAAGACGGGCTTCGCACCATCATCTGCCAGTAAAGTCATTGTTCTTCGGGGTCGGCGAGAGTCGCGGGACAGCCCGCCAGCATGTGTCTGATCCCAATGATGTCACCGCACGCGTCCCACGTGCCTTGAATTTCACTGTCAGGGAGAATTTTATGTAGAAAATACGGAGTGGGGTAAGTTCCGGTTTACAGTAAACGTAGCGTGACTGCCTGAGCCATGTTCAATTTTGCGTGTCGCAGTGGGAACGGCCTACGCCCCAAGTAATATTATTTGTGATGTCGTCGAGCCATGTTCAATTTTGCGTGTCGCAGTGGGAACGGCCTACGCCCCAAGTAATATTATTTGTGATGTCGTCGTAAGGTATTAAATTATCTTCATAGCCCCCGGAATGGTAGTGATTGTTGAACAATAAAAAATTCGCAGCGTGCGCGTTAACTAAAAGCCGAATTCTCCTGTCTCTTATTCCCCATTAACAGCCATTAGCAGCCATTGGCATGTACATTGAGCACTATCTGACAAGAAAGGGTTGCTACGTTAGACTCGCTAGGCGTAACCTTTTTGGTTTTAGAAAGGTTTAGCGAGCGTTGGGCCGCAGTGCCATGAATACAGTGAGCTTGTATATATCATGAACTCGGAGTAGTTAAAGGTGGGAAGTAGACACGAAGCACATGCCGTAAGAAAGTGTGCGTGTGCCACCTCTCGTTCAGTCCTTGGAATGTCCGCTGGATGGCGGTGTTTCTATATGCGGAATATATGATGAAAAGATGCGAGATGGTGGTACTTGGAGAGTTGACTAGATGGACGAACGGACACACAGACAGGTGCATGGACGGACGCACGGATGGCTGCACGGACGGATGCACGCATGGACGGACGCAGGGGCGGATGCATTGACGAACGCAGGGATTTACGCACGAATGAACGTGCGGACGCACGAACAGACGCACGCACGGACGGACGGATGGACGCACGGGCAGCCACACAGACGCACGCATGGACGGACGGAAGCAAGAACAAATGGACGGACGGGTGCTTCGTCCCACTATCCATCATTCAACCCGTGGATATGCTGCCAATCCTTATGCTGCCAAAGCGGCAGCATAAGGATTGTTTCTTTGTAACAGTAACAGACAAGTCAGCATCAAACCGCAAGTAGGTAATACCGACCATGTCAAGCAGTTGTGTACGCCAAAAATATGCCAGCAGTGCGTTTATGGGAGCTAGAAATACCCTGTGAATATGCTGCCACGGCGAAGCTCCTTATGACTTGGCTTGAGCGTCCCTCGTTGTAGTGAGTATCCACCGGTGGCACATACCCGAAAGAGCGGTTCTTAGAATGTCCGCTGGGTGGCAGTGCTTGTATATGATGAATGGAGAGTTCATGGAGAGTTCAGTTCAGGCTGTCAAGGTCGATGGACGTGTTTTTTGAGTGCTCCGGATCGACTGCGCAGATAAGTGTTTTTGCATGTTTTGAGCTTGTCTTTATAATTATAAGGCAGTGGTTGAAATCTTCGTAGCACTTATTTATGGTACGGCTTTTTCGGGGGCCAGTCACCAGGTATTTATTAGTTAGTGCGGGTGTCTGTGTTTGAAATTTTTTGTTGTTTTTTTTTCTTTTGCCACCCCGTGGAGGAGGTGCGCGTACATTGAACACGCAAATTTTTGTAGTAGGGCTTAGACTTTCTTTTTTTTTCGTAGTGCAGGGCTCGAGTTTAGTAATTATCGAGTATAGGGACAATTGGTGTCAGGAAGGCATGGTTAAAAAGACTGTAAAGTGTTCAGGATGTGGAGTGGGTTTGAAAGTGGACCCAAGCGTAGAAGCGGATGGAGAAGAGGCTGACGCGAAGTGTAGGCAATGTAAGGTCGAGGAAAAAATGGAGAAAATGATGGTTGCCCAGAGTGAACTGCTGATGAGAATCGCCGAGCTCGAGACTGCGTTGGCGACAGAGCAAGAGAAAACGAGGGCAATGGGAGAAAGACTGAAGTCCACCGAGGAAGCGCTAGCGAAGCCGAACAAAGAAGTGACCTACCGAGAGAACAGCAGGGAACCGGCAACCAGAACGGTGGAGAAGGAAAAGCAAGCAAGTTTGGAAAAAACAGGTTTAGCCGGTTCAACTGTCGCAAGGCCCAGCTTCAGCGAGGTAGTGGTGGGGCAGGGAGGGAACAAAGCAGCCGGCGTCACAGGTGCAAGTAGCCCCCAGGTGCAGAACGCTCCAGCTGAAAAGTCACAGCATGTGATAATCGCCGGGGACTCAAATTTAAATCGATGCACAGAAGCCATCAAAGAGAGGGTAAGAGGTGACAAGAGGGTTGCAGTAGGGGCGTTCCCAGGACGCAAGCTGGAAGCAGTCATGAGGCAAGCGAGCGCAAAGCTCAAAACGACAGCTGATAGACGAAACCTCGTGATAATTTCAGGTGGTTTAAACGATGTCTTAAATGAAGATGCAGCAGGACTAGCAGCCACACTGGCGAAAGGCGTCGATGACATGCGCGCCACTTCTCCTAAGGTACAGGTAGTGATATGCACAATACCGGAGGTACCGGTGCGTGATAGCAACCTGCAAAGAGCGGTGGTCAACGCAAACCAAGAGATATGGCGGATGAGTCGAAAGAAAGGCTTTGAGGTGGTGGAAATAAACAGAGAGGTGCATAGGTGGGGGGGTTTTCAACGAGACAGAATTCACTTCGATGGGCGGCTAGGTCATGAGGTGGGTTGGCGACTTGCAGGACGCGCAGTAGCTTTTTTGAGGGGCAAGCGAGCCCTTCGGGGTGCAGGATAGCTAGTAACGAGGAAAACAACCAGGGAGACTCTTCGACAGGTGGTATGGACAGATATGATTCCAAAGTGGCACCAATATCTAAGATAGGTAGAGTCCGGGGCGTAAATAGACGTAGCCACGAGCGCCTAGCCAATTCAGACATAGGGTATATTAACATGCAGGGTGGTAGGAACAGGCTGAAGTGGGAAGAGATAGAAGAACAGCTAAGGGAAGAGAGGCCGATGGTATACGGTTTTGTAGAAACACATCTCAGGGACATGGAACAACCTCCGAACAATCAGGACTACGCGTGGGAATATTGTAATAGAACAGAAGGAAGTAGAAAGGGGGGTGGTATTGGGGCATTCATTCTTTAAAGTACAGACTGGCAAAGGGTCAAGCAGGAGTGCAAGGAACATTTATGGCTAAAAGGGAAAGTGGCAGGTCAAATGACACTCCTTGGTTTCGTGTACTTGTGGACGGGAGCAAAGGCCAGAGAGGAAAACCAGGCAATGGTAGAGTGTATATCAAAGGACATTCAGGAGTTAGGAAGAGAGTGCGAGATAATTATACTAGGAGACATGAATGCGCACATAGAAGATATAGATGGGTATACTGACCCGACAGACAAAATGATCATGGATATGTGTGAAAGGCTTGATTTGATCATTTGCAACAGTACCGAGAAGTGTGAAGGGCAAATAACATGGGAGGTAGGAAGGCTTCAGTCGACGATAGATTATGCAATGATGTCACATAGGATGTATGATAAGCTCAGGAGAATGCACATAGATGAAGGTGGCTCCAGAAGTCTGGGTAGCGATCACAAACGTATCAAGCTAAGTTTTGGAAGAGCAGTGAAAGTGGGAAGGAGACAAGATGAGCAACTACAGGAAAATTTTTATCCAGAAAGGCAAATTGAAATAGCCACTAAACAAATTGAGAAAGTAATCACGGAGGATAATAAGACAGTGTGGACATACACGAATCTAATTAGACTCTTTGAGCTAGAGCTTGCTAAGACGCGTGACAAGTCACCCCGGAAAAGAAGACACAAACCCAAAAGTTGGTGGGATGAGGAAGTTAAGAGAGCCATAGCAGAACGTCAGGAAGCCTCTAGGGAACACAGACATGCTAAGCAGTGGGGTGAACCGACAGATGATGTTGAAAGAAAATGGGCAACCTTTCTAAGCTGTAGAAGGGATGCATCCCTTCTGATCAATGAAAAGATTAGAAGGAAAGGAGCTCAGTGGCTGCCAGAAGTACATAAAAAAGATAGAAAGGCAGCTGCGAAGTTTTGGAACCATCTAAACTCCCTCAGAAATGAGACGAGCCTAGAGCAGAGTTTTATAACTACAGCCCAAGGTGCTAGGCTAGAAGAGGATGAAGCTATTGAATATATAAGAACAAGGGTGACAGAAAAATTTCAACAAAGAAGTACTTTATGCACCACAATAGACAAGGACGAATCAAGTGGTGCAATGGCTCCATTCTCCCAACAAGAGTGGGAAAGGGCTGAGAAAAGGGTTCCTTGTAGTACATCGACAGGCCCAGATGGCATTCCAATTAGGCTGATAAAGACATTAGGTCTGAAGTCTAAGCAGGCTTTGAGAGAGGCAGTGAGCACAATAATAATCGATGGTGAAGTTCCCAATGGATGGAAACTTAGCAGGATGAGCATGATCTATAAAGGAAAGGGGGACAAAGCTGACATAAACAACTACCGTCCTATAACAGTGACATCAGTGGTCTACAGGCTGGCGATGCAGATTATAAAGGAAAGACTGCAGGCGTGGATAGAGGATGAGGGGGTGCTGGGGGAACTGCAGAATGGGTTTTGGAAACACAGGAGGTTGGAAGACAATCTGTTCTCACTGACGCAGTGCATCGAAATAGCAGAAAAGGAACACAGGCCCCTGTGGCTAGCATTTTTGGATATCAAGGGAGCGTACGATAGCGTGGTTCAAGAGGAATTGTGGGGAATACTGGACACACTAGGCGTGGAACATGTAGTCACTAATCTTTTAAAGGGTATCTATAAAGGTAACAAGGTAGTTATAAAGTGGGAAAAACAGGTATCCAAGCCTGCAGAGGTAAAACGGGGGCTTAGGCAGGGGTGCCCCCTGTCACCCTTATTATTCATGATGTACCTACAAGGATTAGAGGCAAAATTAGAGGGAAGTGGACTGGGCTTCAACCTCTCTTTAGTCAAACAAGGAAAACTTATTGATCAGGCACTACCAGCATTCATGTACGCAGATGATATAGTGCTAATGGCCAACAACAAGGAAGATTTTCAGAGATTGATGGACATCTGCGGTAATGAGGGAGATAGGTTAGATTTTAGATTCAGTAAGGAAAAATCAGCAGTCATGATTTTCAATGACAATGAAGGTAGTGAGCTTAGAATACAGGAGGTCACGCTAGAGATAACAGATAAATACAAACATCTGGGCGTATGGATAAGCAATGGGACCGAGTATCTGAGGGAACACGAAATATGCGTGATGACTAAAGGTAACAGGAATTCAGCAGTCATGAAAAATAGGGCACTGTGGAATTACTATAGGTATGATGTTGTGAGAGGAATATGGAAAGGGGTCATGGTCCCTGGGCTGACGTTCGGCAATGCGGTCTTGTGCATGAGATCAGAAGTTCAAGCAAGACTAGAAATTAAGCAACGTGGAATAGGTAGGCTTGCTTTAGGAGCTCACGGGAATACACCAAATCAGGGAGTACAAGGTGATATGGGATGGACATCATTTGAGGGTAGGGAAGCTAGCAGCAAGATAAAATTTGAGAAGCGATTGAGAGAAATGGGGGAAGAGCGTTGGGCTAGGAAGGTTTTGAGCTACTTGTACATGAAAAATGTCGATACAAAATGAAGGAAGCGAACCAGAAAGTTGACTGGTAAATACTTAGAAAACAGCAGGTGGCCAAACCAAAAAGAACTATCGGTTAAGAAGAAAGTGAAGGAAACGGAGACTGACATGTGGAGAATGGGCATGATTAAGAAGTCCGCACTAGAGATCTATCGAACTTTTAAGCAGGAAATTGCCAAGGAAAGGATCTATGATAATACTCGGGGTAGTTCTCTACTGTTTGAGGCCAGGACGGGAGTACTGCGAACCAAGACATATCGGGCCAAATACGAAGGGGTAGACACAGTATGCAGTGCGTGTGGAGAGGAAGAAGAAACTGCCGAACACTTGATAATGTTCTGTAAAGGGCTTCACCCTATAGTTCAGGATGATGGCGCAGAGTTTTTCAAAGCACTGGGGTTTAGGGACCAGGAGGGCAAAATAAACTTTAAGCGGGTAGACTTAACTAGAAGGAGGTTATCTGATTGGTGGCTAAAGTCAAGGCACGAGTGAAAATTAAACTTTTCACTGCAAAGTACGAATCCTCAAACTCACTTTTTAAGGAAAAAAAAATAAATATAGTTTTTGGTTCATTAGGTATTACGGCTTGGTGGCGCTGGCCACCGCCCGATCTAAAGGGTACAGCCATATCCATCCATCCATCCATCCATCCATCCATCCATCCATCCATCCATCCGAATACATGATGAAAAAGATGTGATATGGTGGTACTTAGAGTGTTCACTAGATATACGGACGGAGGGATGGACATACAGATGGACTGACGGACTGATGGACGGACAGACAGACAGACAGACAGACAGACAGACAGACAGACAGACAGACATAGGAGGCGGACGCACAGACGAACGGACGAACGGGCGGATGGAGAGACAGGGGGACGGCAGCACGAATAGACGTACGGACGGACGTATGGATGGACGGACGCACCGATGATCACAGGGATGGACGGACACAGACGGACGCTCGAACTCACGCAAGCAAGAACGAATGGACGGACGGAAGCATGGACGGAGTGACGGACGCTTCGCCCCACCAATCATCATTCATTCCGTGGATATGCTCTGATTTTTTTATTTACTCTGGCACAACTAACGAGACAAGTTTTCTGCTTCAGCGTTAGAAAGTGATAATTGAAGTAGTCGGAAGTTTCTTGAGAAGCAATACGTGATGCTGCTATTGCTATGTTGACACCGACTGAAAAGGTGAATATATACATCCTCGTTGACGCTTGGCACATCTCCATCCCGGCGACTAACACCCATGGTAAATTTATTAAACGAACTATTGTGGTATCTGTAGAAAACATAATCAGAGAGAGAGCGGCGCGATATCAAGGTCAGCGTCGCATATTGGCCGCTGAAACTGGGCAAAGGGCGCCATTCCTCGTTGGTTGGGGGGGAGGGGGAGTGATTTTCAAATGAAAAGAGAAAAATGAGCCCCGTAACTGTCTCCCACGGAAGGACACCTCAACTGTAGCTCACGAGGGGTGGAAGTAAGGAGGGATTAAAAGGATAAGATTAAATGGTATAGAGAAGGAGAGACCGGAAAGAGAGAGCGAGGCGCAGGGACAGTGACACACGGAAGTAAGGAGAAGATAGGAAAGATGGACACGGTCGCACGAGTCCGAGGACGGGGCACCACTCAGTGAGAGCTCTTGTCAGCGTCAGGAGATGGCATAGGGCGAGCCAGTCGGCCAGAGATGCGCTGTTGTCGGAGATCGCGAGGGCACAACCGGTCGGCCCGAAATCCAGCGAGCGAGTCCCCATTCCTCGGCTTCTTAAAGTGACTGAACTTTGTGTTATCCAAGAAAGCGCGTCGTGTCACCTATATATATGTATATACATATATTCTGCCTGACGAGTGAGCTAGGTGTGCCCCCCCCCCCCCCTCTCGAGAAAAAGTTGGTACGCCATTGGCTGGCATAAGGCTATCATCTTTCAGCAACATTTGCAGTTAAGCATGCAGGTACGTTTTTCGGCAAAGCCCACAGATATGATATCAAGGAGTTTGCTCCTAAAGCTCGCGCTCTGTCCGGCGGCTGCCGGCATGTACACCAGTGTCCGCTAGTCTACACTTCTTTGGCTGCCGCTCAAGGTCACCACTTCGGTCACCTCTTCTGTGATTCAACAATGCTCACTAGATGGCACGCCGCCACCCAAGGCCGCCCCATAAGGGACATGTGGAAGATGGGAATGCTTACGAAACCATCACTGGAGACCTACCGAACTTTTAAGCAGGGGATGACAAGGGAAAAGATCTACAATAATTCTCGGGGTAGTTCTCTGCTATTCAAGGCTAGAACGGGAGTATTGCGGACCAAGACGTGCCGAGCAAAATACGAACGCACAGAAACGGTATATAGTGCGTGTGGAGAGGAGGAGGAAGCGGCTGAACATTTCGTAATGTTCTGTAAAGGGCTCCATGTTATAGTAAAAAACTGGCGCCCAATTTTTCAAAGCATTGGTGTTTAGGGACAGTGAAGGCAAAACAGATTTTAACGGGTAGAAATAACCAGGAGGAGGCTAACTGATTGGTGGCTACAATCGAGGCGCGAGTGAAATTCAATCGTTAAACATACATTGATAGTAATTGAAGTTATGGCACGGTGGCGTGAGCCACCACCCGATCTAAAGGGCACAGCCAGATAGATCCATCAGTCCATCGTTCGAGCGGTCGCGTAGGCTCCCTACAACGCATCGGTTTTAGGTGGCCCGCACAGTCGCCTCCTCACCACTGTCCACTTCACTCTCGTCGCTTTGAGGTGTCCTCACATGAGAGACAGTTATCGTGCTCTCCAGACCCCACTTGGTTACCTTTCCGTTTTTTTTAAGACGATAGTCTTTCTTAGGGACCTTCGACGGAAAAATTTTGGTCTTTCTTTCTTTCTTTCTTTCTGTACATTTTTTCGTTTGTCGGCCTTAACGATACCTCAAACGGCACCAAACGGCCAACCCCATCCGCAGCGCCCACCAATATTGCTCAAGGTTTAGCGTTCATAGTTGTGCGATTGTCACTTAAGAAGCAATTATTGCGCATATCGGAGGCGCCACAACAACGCTTCGATGTTTTGTATGTCTGCCTTTATACTAGAAGAGGCACACGCAAGTAACTCTAAGGAATGTAGCGTTTAATCACGCTGCGCTGACAGTGCAACACGATGCTCAAAAAAGTGTTCCCAACGCTTTGCTACGACGTCACGGTGTTGGCACCTGCCCGTCGCTTTGCGTTCTAAACCTTATCACCTCCGAGACGGGAGCGCATCTTTCTCCGCGGGCTGCACGCCTTCGGTTTTGAAGATAACTGCCAGATGGCACTTGTGTCTAACATGCCTCGATGCGCTCGTTCGCCTCCGCTACACGCTCGAAGCACTATAACGCAGCGCCTGCAGAATACCATTCACCAATTTTCTTGCGCAGAACATCAAATAAACGTTTTGTAAACTCTCTCCAGCCGCAAGACTATCGTCTTTCGACGACATTTGCGGTGTAACGTGCAGATTTGGAACCATTTTTTTTTTTCCTAAAGAATCATCCCCCCTCCTCCTTCCTGTAAAGACGGCAGCACGTTATAAGTTACTACGATGAGTACTACGCACGGGTATTGATAACCTCTCAAGCCCCCTCACCTGTCCACTTTCAACCCCGTCGAAGAACGCCTGATAGCTGCAGTACAGTAGCAATCTTTTAGAGAGTGACCACGGGTGCGCGTGGCTGTCAGTACTAGTAGTGCCATTAGACGACACGTCACAGCATCTGAGCGCATGCGCAAGCGGGGTAGCTTCACTTCACGCGCATAAGGTCATCGCAACGCTCGATTGCCGTCTGCTAGCTGATTTTCGGCCTTCCTGCTGATCCTATTTTGATCGCAACGAAAATTTGGGTGCTTTAAGTTCAAATGCCTTGTCTTTATGACTGCCGTGTCACTTGGTTTTCGTTTTTTTTTCTGTTTTTCTGCGTTCTTGTAGTACAACGAATAGGTGATGGAACGCAAACACCCGAACTGCTATTTGGTGCCCGTTTGAGGAAAGACTGGTTCATTTATTGAAGGTCTGTCAGCAATCCGAAATAGCTTCACTTAATGTTACACTTGCATTTTGCCGCGTCCCCCTTTGAAAAACGAAAGAACTGCTACCATTTTGGAAGGTATCAAAAATAGTGACCCAAAGTTACGATGCCCTCGAAGATTCTGCCATTATTGGTGAACCTTGCGTTTGTTCGCAGCCGCCACGTAAACAGGGTTTCGCTAATATGTGAATTCATGTATATTGCCGCATATTTTCACAAATTCTCAAGCTTGCTGAAGAGCACTGTGATCCAGCGATTTTTTATGCGTTCGTTCAATACTTTTACAATGTGCACCAGCGCAATGTATGCTGGAACACGAAATGTGGATCTGAGAAAGCGCCCACTGAAGATCAACGATGACCCCGAAAACGCCAGCCAGAAACAATAACATATTTTTAAGTTCACTTGCATAACGAGTGGAATGTCAGGGGAAGTCATACATTGTTGCCACTTCGAGGCACACGGCTTCCCTACTTCCGTGCGCGTGCAGCAGACGACACGCTCTAGCTCGCCTGACGCAATGCGCGCGAAGGCAGAATTTTGGCCACCTGGCCGCACTGCACGCGAGCGATACTTCTGGCTGACCCCGATTAACAGCGCTGGGAGCTCCGAAAGCGACGCGCTGCCGTGGTCACTCTCAAAAAGATTGCGACTGTACGTCCACCATTTTATGAAGCTGAGGCGTTTGACTCGCGGAAGTGACCAGTATGGCACAAAGGGGCAGGCGGCTATCGTGCCGATCGACGTGGCCAACACTGCTCAGTGGCGGCCGCGGAACGTGCCCGACAACGCTGCCTTCGACGTAACACATCATGCGCCGACTCGTCGACAAGCCTTCCTACAGAAATGGTCTCTCAAAGAAGCACACCGTGCACCTTCGGGCAAGCTACCCTAGGTTATTCACTTTGTGGATATGGCAGTGATTTGTTTTTTGTAAGACACTTCAATAATTAGAACTAGCAGAAAAAACCTTACACTGTTCTTGGTTTTCTTCTCTGATTGATTGATTGATTGATATGTGGGGTTTAACGTCCCAAAACCACCATATGATTATGAGAGATGCCGCAGTGGAGGGCTCCGGAAATTTCTACCACCTGGGGTTCTTTAACGTGCACCCAAATATGAGCACACGGGCCTACAACATTTCCGCTTCCATCGGAAATGCAGCCGCCACAGCAGGGATTTGAACCCGCGACCTGCGGGTCAGCACCAGAGTACTTTGGCCACTAGACCACCGCGGCGGGTCGGTTTTCTTCTCTGTCAGTTCCAATTAATGCTATAGTAAGTGAGCCGCGTGCATGTCAAGCTTCTCTGGCCACATTTTCCCGGTAGGTCAACGGGCCCCTAGCCTACATTGTTTGGCTCGTTAGTTCACTATTCAGCGAAGCACTTGTCACAGTACAGTCGTGAACGCTAGCGTTGGGTGTACACGCTTTGCGTGTCACTCGCCTTACCTCAGATGCAGGGGCAGCGATCACCGCAGGCGCCTCTCGGGTCACGAGCTTAGATATGGGCGGTGACGCGTCGGCGAAGTTGCCGCCACCGTGGCCCATAATCTTCTGCTCTAGCCAGTTGAAGCCCGGCAGCTCCTGGGCGAGCCGCTTGTAGCGCGACTCGTCGCCATGCTGCTCACCGCTGCTGCTGCTGCCCCGCCGATGGTTGTCTTCCGAGTTCTTGCGCTGCTGCTTCTTGCCGCCTGGTCAGCCGAGAGACGAAGCTCGAATTCACGGGTTGTCCACAATAATCAGGGTACGGGTGTGGCTTACGATCGCACTTCTTTTGCTTGGCACCACATTAATGGGAAGCAACAAACAATAATACCAAGAAAGGTAACGTGAAAAAAAAATTAAGTGGGCGAAAAAAATAACCTTGCGCTAACCTAGAGATAACTTGTAAAGGCACCAAACCTGCGACCTTCGAATAAAGCGTCCGAGAACATCGGACGCGCTATTAGAAGGTCAAAGGTTCAGTCCCTGCTGGCGACTTGTTACCTTTTCGTTCACTTATCTTACTTCACAAATACAACTACTCCTAATAACATCCCGTATACATTTTCGGCTTACTGTCTCGGTTGTCACTTATTTTGTGTCTAACATAGAAAAGAACCCCTTAAATTTACACTCCTTTACTACTCATCTTCTGCACAACCTACTAGATGTACCATAAGGAATTTATAGGCTACAGTGGATGTGTGTTTATCTCGAGGCACAAAAGTGGTCCACGGGGTCAAGGTAAAAGGGGTCAAACACGGACAATGGTGGAAGGAAGAGCGCTCTGCGTCTTCTGTCCGCGTTCGTTAGTGCCCTATCAACCCCACTTCGCGTCAAAATGCGCTAGACGCACGAGGTCGTTCACATCTAAAATGAACCCAACACAATAGTATTCAAGACATCATAAAATCTGATGTTCAGGGCACAATTCCAAAAACTATTACAGCGTTTATAGACACACGGATTAGACGTCATATAAAGGACAGATCACTAGTGGATTAGAATAGAGGCTCTAGTTTTCTTACTTTCACCAGGTTGAATACTTTTGATGTGCTCAACTCGGATGTGAAGGACCCTCTACATTGGGTCGTTATACGATAACAGTAAGTATAGTGAGGAAAATAAAAAAAAGAAATACACAGGCTGAGAAGGCAGTTTGGATTGTTGAGTCAGTGGTCAGTGGTCGAATCACAGAATACTTAACAGCACGACACAACATTTTCAACATGCCTAATATTATAAGTTTCGTGATACTGTTTGATGAAGTCTACACAGCTGAAGGCTAAACTTCTGTCTCGTTACACGGGACAGAAATTTAGGTCAATTTTTATGGCATTTCCTTAACAGATCATCGTATGCTCCTCGAACAAAACGATCCGTCTGACTAAAACCCTCCAAGGTTGTGCACCGGCGAAATAGTAGCTCGCGAGGCGAGGAGGTTGCGTTGACAATAAAGACACAACAGGTTCGATTCGATGACCAGTCTTTAAAATGTTATCTGAATGTGCGCGTTAAGAGGTTTGTCTCTTTTTTAGGGGGGGGGGGGGGAGAGAGATTTTTGCGTTGATATTGTCGCAAAGTCCAGACAGAGGGCGCAAGGCGATGATTGGGGTGGGGGAACAGCAGCAGACCAGTCTAGAGCCTTCTTCTTCGTGTATTTTGTCTGTTATTTGAAATCGCAGGAATATACCGAGTTATCACGGCGTCCACCACCACTCAGACAAAGCAATACGATTTTGCTTACACTAGATACCACTGGCTCTTTTCGCACCCGTAAGTTTGAAAGTCCGTCATTTTTCTTGTCGATCGTGTACCACACACATTTTTTGCCAACCTCTGTACCAGGGCTGAAATAGTCCCGACAGCGACACGCAGCTTAAAAAGAAAGAGAATCCAGTGTTCCCTTCGGGATAGGCCGCAAAAATATCGAAACCCCGATATCGAAGCCACGAGCGATCAGAGAAAAACCCCTGTTGTGGAAGGCGTTTTCGCTGCTGTCCCATTTTCCATTACCTGGCCACAGCGGTTGCCACTTGCACGGTACAGCATACCAATGTCACACCACATGCAGCACACCACGCCTAACTGGCAGATGAAAGCTATTAAATGATCAAGTATACGCTCAATGTGATATACTCGGTTCAATATGATATACGCGAATATGGAAATTCACTTTACCAAACCACGCTTGTCAACCAGGCAAGATTCCACAGTACATCCAGAGGCTTCGCCCGCTTCGTCAGATGGGACTCCAAGAGTCAATATCAAACAGTGTTTGGTGAACCGGCGCCGGCGATGTGTAAGACCAGACTGACTCATGCGACAAGACTGATCCTCCGTCAGGTGGGAACATTCACGCAACCATACGCGCACTGCCACAAAACACGGTCATCCGGTCTTTGTCGGCGACGAGACGGTGGGTACGATTCGAGAACCAAATCCGTCGTATTCCACGCGTCCGGCTTTGAAACGGTACTCCTCTTCCACGAGATCGATAGAGGCACGCATTCGGCCTCCGGGTTCCCAGGCTACTTAGGTGACGACGACGGCTAAGTCGCGTCGTGCCACCGGTGCGTGCGCTCATCTCAACCCGAGTCGCCAGCGTCGACTGTCCCGGAAGACGAGTATCAACGCGACACTCCTACCTCTAGCTACCGTTCATTGTGGCTGCGCTTTTGTTTATATAGCCTCAGTATGTGAAAGCCGATGCTGCATGCCGAAGCTCGTGTATAGAGCTACGTATAGTATAGCGGTGATGAACTGTCGAAACCGAAAGATTGCACGTGAATATGAGTACACTGTGGCACCAGATGCAGCCGCTTCCGCTGCATCCATGCTCGATGAACAAAAAATCGCAGGGTCTCTTATGCATCGGCCTATAAGACTACTCGAACGAAAAAGTCATCTTCCTTTTATTCTCAGATGATGTACGAATCCAAACCTAGAGTTAGCGAATATACATAATGCTTTTTAATAATCTCGTGAGGACAGAGCCATCCCGTACATTGTGAATATTTGATAGCCGTATCTTGAAATTGGAGGGACTGGCTCACAGTGTCACATTCCGTGTTATTAAACAGCGTAAAAAGTCCCTTGCTGTTTCATAAGGTGTTGTTCTCTCACGAACAGTAAAGCGGAAAAACTTAATTTACAAGTATTGGTGTCTTATTCTTCTCCTCACCATTCACTTGATTCTTTCTATGAGGAACACTTGCGAACGAAACGAAAATACCTTTAGCGAAACCGAGTGCAAAACGCTCAGACTCAGTATGACAGATCTGCTTGCTCCGATTATGTCTGTAAAAAAAATGCGTGCACCATGTAGGGCCATACAATAGCATGTACGTAACTGAATAACCTGTTAGAGCTAGCAGTATAAGCAGGGACTACGATTATAAGCGACGTTCGGAGTGGCCTCATTGATGTCCTCTACTTTGACGGAACTGCAGAATAGTCATATAACCCGAGACTGGTTAGCACAAAACAACACCTGCTAATGTCCATTCAATTGCTGAAACTCTACAACTGGGAAAGCGGTGCCACAGGAAAGATATACACGTGGTACATTGAACGCACTCGCTTCTTCGGCGCTCGCGCGATTGCCTTCCGAAAGCAATTGTCTACGCAAAGTATCCCGACCCTCAAAGCACAAGATCTCATCCACAAGAGGATTAATTTGACGTCACACATGGCGCAGAAACCAACGCACACATACACTTATTTGACAGTATTCCAAACCAAGATCATTAATTGATCACAATGACCAGGGTTCTGTGGCAGCAGTCTCAAGCACATCAGGGAAGAAGTTTTCCCCAGAAATTTCGAAGGGTGTAAATACAAGCTTAAGATTAAGGGAAGGGACGTGAAATTTCATTATCCTCAAGTTCTCGGTCTTCCCATTTTCAATGCGAAATCCATGTTTCAGTTGCGGCATCTATGGCGCACTTAGAAAACAGAAGCTAGGGCACTGGCACTAGGAGCTGGCAAATCTCTGAAAGCACAGTGCCACTTGTTAAGACTGCCTTTTTACATTACTAGGTGGCGGTAGGCAAGGCACGCTTGCTCTGCGCGAGCAAAGTTGCTATTTATTGGTTCCTATGGTACACTTTTCAAAATTGTCAATCGGAGTGCTGGACGATCTATCGAGTGTGGTAGGCGTTGATCTTAAGCAGCTGCCGGTGAAGCGGAGCAGATGCCGGAATTTTCACCACCACCCACCTTAAGGAGAACCCTGATGAAGACACATTCTTCAAAAAATAACCGGCATTGCAGAGTGCCGTAAATAGCCGCTTATGCAGCTAAGATAGAGATAACTGCACCCAAACAAACAGTCCTCTTATTTTTCCCAGGTCATGGTACACAGGAGTGGTCACTGATGCCATCCCGGACGTTCAGTGTACAGCGTTTAAAGACAATATCACGCTCCCAATTTCAGTGAAACCACCGGAAGGCACCGGCAGACTACGCACTATACTTATGTCACCCCCCTTTCGGTATGAAAATGAGAGTCGAAACTCGATATAACCAACTCAGATACGACCAACTAAGATACAACAAAAATCACTCATAAAGCTGTTCTAGCAGATAGCCTTGAAAAGAATTCGGTGTTGCGCATGGAATTTTAGCAAATTTACAGATATAGTGAATACATATCATGTCATATACAACTTGTACAATTACACGGAAGAAAAGCCCAGACACCTTTCGCACAGTCGTAGCCAACAAGAAACTAAATAAAGCAACGCAATACATGTCACCTACCGACCTCAGACACGTCAAGATAGATATTCAAAGTCCTCCGTAGTGTCCCCGCTTCCAGGACAAGCGCCGCGCGCTTCCTACATAAATACACAGCACAAACAGTCTCAGCACCACCACTAAGGTGGCGATATAGTGGCTTTGTCTTTGGCCTAGCTTCTCTTCGAACGCTACAAAGACGCGAGAAAAAGGAAAAGAACGACATGACGGGAAACGTACGTGTAAGCGACGCGGCACGTGCATTCTTGTCTTCCGATTCCACAAGTTAAGACGTCAAAAGGAGACCGATCACGACCTTACCGAGTCAGACATAGTTAGAGGCATTAATTCCTGCTCAGCATGTGGTAGCCTTCGAATGACGTCATTATCAGAGAGAGAGGGTGTTGACCCTTCCCGCGACATAAATAGCACCACTTCAGTGCTTTCAAAATCTACACTTAACGCTTAGCATTCGGCAAACAACACACGCGCTTCGCTTTCCAGGAAGTTTTGAAAATATTCCTCGTAACTGAAAAAGGGCACGGCATTCTGGCGTAGTAGCAATGCAGATGCGAAAAGAAACTAACGCATTTCAAGAGCGCCCAACTACGCTTGAACTACTTCATGTGAACTTTATAGTTCAAAAATAGGAAAACAGTAGCATTGGCGGTGGCTTATGAAATAAATAAAAACGCCGCATCTATAGAAAAAGACCGCCAAAACTGACACACACGACATACGTGACGTCTGCAGTTAATTCAGATAGGACGTTTCGCAAGTGCCACCGTGGCCTTCAGTAGCGCTGCTTAAAACACTCAGGGCTGCAGCTGTAGAACAATCAAGCCCGCGTAAAAAAAATAGCAGCATATCTACGTAGCGAATGATGAGTAGGGCGAAGCTGCGGAGGGTTCCATCGGAAAACCATGAATCATCCGCTGGCCGCGTCCGTCCGTCCGTCCGTCCGTCCGCCCGTCCGTCCGTCCGTCCGCCCGCCCGCCCGTCCGTCCGTCCGTCCGTCCGTCCGTCCGTCCGTCCGTCTGTCTGTCTGTCTGTCTGACGCACGGACGGATAGATCGACGAACGCAGGGACGGACGCACGAACGGATGGACGCATGGATGAACGTAGGCACGAACGCATGGATGGATGGATGGACGGACGGACGGAAAGATGGACGGACGGATAGATGGATGCACGATTGAACGAACGCACGGATGAGCAGATGAACGGACGCATAGAAGAACGCACGGACGGACGCATGGACGGGCGAACGAATGCACATATGGACGCGCGGGTGGATGCACAAAAGGACGGACGGATGGACGGACGGATGGACGCATGGACGGATGATCGAATGGACGGACGCGCGGATGGGTGGAAGCATGAACGAACGAACTAACGGAAGCACGAATGGACTGACGGACGCTTCGCCCCACTTATCATGATTCACTCCATGGACATGCTGTGATTTTTATTATTTATCATACTACGAGTGACGTTCTCTAGTATCGTGCCATTTGCATTTTTCAGCGTATATACATGTCGTTATATGTACAAGTACCGCCCTCTACAGCCGGTTCAAGAACGAACGAGAGGTGGCTACATAAGATTCGGATGGGATGCTCAGTCCAGGCCTCGAGGAGCTTGGCCCCTAAAAAATTGCCCTGGTTGAGTGCGGTTAAACCAAACTTTCCCGCAGAAGCATTGCACCCTCTTGCGGGAAGCAACGGCAATGTATCCCCATTTAATGGGACAGAATTCGAAATATCTAAGCACTCGAACTTGCCGGCTGGTAACTCTCACAAACCGACTGACTGGGCTGCGCGTCAGAGGACAAACCCACTCTGCAATGGCACGTTGCGATGACGACACTCGTGTGATAAAAAAATTAACGTTGGTTGAAGATCAAGTTCCAAGACAGGCACAACTTCATTGGCTGGGTGTGTACCGGAAGTAGCCGATATGTCCTCAAAAAATATTGAAGGAGACTTCGTAAATTGCAAAGTGCGTTCGGCGAAAGCCACGCGCCGTGTCGCTTCCGTTCCACTTCCCTGGCCTTCGTGCCAGGTGAGACACATTACCTTGCAGCATGCCCATTTGTCTATTCTTCTTCTGGCGTTTCCTATCACGGGACTCCACATTCTTGGGGCGCCTCTCCGAACAGCTGGCGGTCGAATCATCACCTGGCCGCTTGGAAGCCATCCGACTCTAGACTGCTGCAACGAGACGTCTGACGAAGATGCGCTGCCGAGCGCGCCGCTGTGCCATCACACGAATGCTGAGAAAGTGCAAGGAGGGCAGGGACGGACGGACGGTCGGACGCCACCACTGTGCCAGTGCAAGGGGTGAGGTCACTGCTGTGGCAGCGACACTGTTGCATTGCGCCACTTTGCCCTCAGTGACTGCTGAGAGAGTGTGACGGGGAGAAGCGACAACTGGCTCCTTTTCAGGGCACAGGCAAACGGACGGACACCACGAGTATGAGCCATTAAAGACTTTCGCCTTAAAAGATGGCAAGTTGCACGGCTTGACAGGCGCAGCCACAGCTCTGTTGGAACGGCATCGCAGGCGTATGCTGCGCAAGAAAACGTGGGTGGTAATTCCACGACAAACACGTCGTACTTTCGTTATGCTGACTGTAATGCTTTCCTCTCAAACTATTAGTTCCGCAGAAGTCTGCAAGGAGCGGTAATGTTCCTGAATGGGAAAGGTTGCTTTCGACACCTCTTGGTAGCACAGAGGTGTACGCGCAAGAAAGACTGTAATTTTTTTCTGAATTGAAGGTTCCTGCTTCACAAGAACATTCATACTGTACCGGGATTCAAACGCGAGACCAACACCTACACGGGGTGGTTATTGTACCATCTGATCTAAACAGGAAGGTTTAATGGCAGCGCGAATGAGTACCCTCACGTTGCCTTGCCCTTCACTTATTCTGACGAGAAGCAATACAGCATCTTATTGATTCCCCAAGCGTTTTCACTAGCTTTCTGGTTCTTTCAGTTGGTAAATTTTCCAATCCTTCTTTCTGCTCCCATTCTTCTCATTGGACCATTATCAAAATATACATACAATCAATCATACGTTAGTTAAACCGAGATTGACGGATAATCACGAAGGGAAAAACTACACGAGATCAACCAGACGTGATTCTGCTTTCCTAAGCTGCGCTATAGGGTCTTTAGCCTGGATATAATTGGACACTGGTAGGCTGGGGAAATTTTGTTTTTCTTCTTTTACATTGACTCACCTATAAACACTTCAATCAAACTCTTTTGTTAACTGTTACACAAAAGTACGCTAGATGTTACGCGTTCGTTGCAGTACCCACGTCTTTTGTCATTTCTTTTTTTTTTCTGTATTCCAACGCCTCAAGCCTTCAAAAACAGCAACCACAAGTCCACCGACGACTTCTTTAAAGTGAAAACACAGTCACACTTGCCCGCATGTTTCCCAGAACGCGACTCAAAAAAAAACTATTATCGTGTATTAATCAGTTCATATATCAGAAGCCGTAGATGCTAACGCAAACTGAAGAACGTGCTTCGTGGCGTGCTGCACGAAAAACTGGTTTACTGTACACAGACAGGTAGCTCTATAGAGCAACCTATCTGTATTCAGCAGGAAGAACTGGCAGAATTTCTTTTTCTCTTATTGTTCATCCATGAAAATTGACTTTTTCATTTCGCCATGCGTACCATAGCCCAGCAGCATGCATAAATACAATTTCCAATGATTCATCTGAATAAGAAGCGTATCATGTGCATATAATTTAAAATATAAAGTCGTGTACTTGGTATATAGCATGTTTTGTATGCTCCTCAAGCTATTGCGATACTGTTATGTTTATTTCCGAGTTTTATGTTGTTTTGTTTAGCACACTTTGTTTGCCTTCAGCTGGAAATTGATCACACGGAATAATTTGTATGAGCGAAACAAATACCGCACTCTTGATAGATTAAGCGCCATTCCCTTAGTTTGTCCCTTTTGCGCCCATAACACTACGTTTTAAAGAAAAAAAACTGTTTAGCTTATTTTCTCGCTGTTACTTGTTTTGGTTTATGCACGGCTGCCTCTCAGAAAACGGAATCCCTGTCGATTTGTGTGACATTTTTTGTGGCATATTCTGACGTTAAGGCAGAATTCTTTTTCTATAGTTTGTGCTTTAGATGTGTGCTACGAGACCAGTGTAGAGTATCGGCTGTCATCTAGTCGTGGAAGTGGTCCCAGTTACCAATAGGTGCTGTGTGTCTGCACTATGCTCCAGTGGGATGAACAGATGCGTGCCATCATACTTATGAAGATCTGAGAGAGTACAGCTGGAATGCTTTCGTTTAGTACTGTCAATCAGATTTCGCTACAGTGACACAACCGCTATGACCACGTGACATATGATAATAGACTCTGCCAGGTACTGCAGCGCAACGTTGAATTCCTTTCTAAGCATCACTATATCTTACCTAAATGAGAGGACTGAGCAGGCGGCTGGCAGAGGCGAAGGTGTCAGCTGGTCCGTAGCAACCTTTTCGACGTCTCTTCATCCGAGCTGAGCCTGGTAGTCCGCGTTGCTTCCACTTTCGGCAACGCCGGCGTCTACGTCCTCTTGAGAAGCGGATGCCTTCCAGCGGGACCGTCTACGCGGACCATTGCGAAGCGGGGGCTGTCGTCGCCGTGGGAGTCGACGCATCATCGCCTCGCTCGTCGGCAGAGGGTCGCCTGGGACCCAACCTCGCGGCACGCCAGCAGACCTGTCTTCTTGGTTGGCGTCGCCGGCACTGGGCGCCACGGCATTCTCGGGTCTCGGGTTTGGTCGCCTTCCGGGTCCTCCGGGCACCAGGGGGCTGGCGACTCACCCTGGAGAGGCGTCAGCGGTGGTGGCTGAACCACGCCCGTAGTCGCCGCCTCTCGAAGAGTCAGCGGACGTCCGCCTTCTAAGTAGGCCCTGCGACAAAGAGTGTTGGCGGTGTCACTATACACGCATCTGAGGAAAGCGATAGGTGGTGACAACTCTATGTAGGTCGGAGGACTTGCGGCAGAACTTCAGTCTCAAGTTAAAGAGAACTTCAGAACTGTATAGGTGGGGACAAACGCCAATCAAAATACTTTTCTACCTGTTTTCCTGCACTACAAGGAAGGTTCGTCTGTCAAGTTAAGATTGCAGGCACAATGGCTAGATCACTTACGAAAAACATTACAGTGACGGCGAATGTCAGCCCGTTCTATACATTCAAGCGCAATCAATAAAAAATAAATTAGCATTGCTGTAAGCGTCTACACACTTCCTGAAGGTTGACTTGTCATCATGTCAGGAAAAAATGTTACCTTTTTAAGAAGGCAGAGTTGCAAACTACAGTGCTGCTACTTTATTGACATCGGACTCTAACTAAACTGACACAATTATCCAGGGCTCATGCAGCACGCTGTCGAGCTTCTTACCTCACTCGAATGATTACAGGTCCTAAACGAATGATAGGTCGCTGACTTTATTCAATAACAAAACAAACAGAGTATGCTAAAAAACTTTACTGCCAATTCCTTCTTCCCCCTTGGAACCATATAAGCAGTGAAAAAGTCAAATATTGTCACGATGAGTCACAAGTACTGGGGGATATATTGAACGACCGGGTAGCTAGCTCTAGGACGATGCGTCAGTCGTGGCTGGCTCTCGAGCCGAGAAGAGACACGCAAATCTTCTTTCTTCCCTCCAGATGGTAGAGCCGCTCTTGCAGTCGACCCACTACGTGTGGGTGGCATTATCCCCCCTTTCGAAAAGAAAACAAAAGTCCCAAAAGGGGGAAAGAAAAGTACATAGCACCACCACGATGTTACGACATAGGCACGTGGAAAAAAAGAAATTGGAAATTCGAATAAAGTTAAAATAGAAATTAACGAGCGTGCCAATATAGGAAAAATCAGTGAACGAAGAAGCAAGTTCACAAAAATTAATAAATAACACAAAGAACGCTGTACGGCAAGAAAAAAGTTATGAACAACGCGCAATAAATGGTTTCATGCGCAACACATGAACGACATCCGACCTCGGTCGTGTCCTACTCCGTGCCTGCGATGTTGAGTCCGGAACCACTTCGTAGTTCACGTCACTGACGCGACGTAACACTTTATAAGGGCCAAAGTACCGGCTCAGTAACTTTTCACTAAGGCCACGGCGGCGGACGGGCGTCCACACCCAAACTTGGTCTCCGGGGTTGTAAAATACTTCACTGTGGCGGATGTTATAGCGCCGTGCGTCTGCCTGCTGTTGCTGGCCGATGTGTAGTCGCGCGAGCTGCCGGGCTTCCTCAGCACGCTCTGCGAATTCATCGGCATCAGTTGCCAACTCGTCTTCGTCTTGACACGGTAGCATAGAGTCCAGCATGGTCTGCACTTCGCGGCCGTAGAGAAGCCGAAATGGCGTGAATCGCGTGATCTCTTGCACGACGGTATTATACGCGAAGGTCACGTAAGGTAAGATCCGGTCCCATGTTTTGTGCTGTACGTCGATGTACATTGAGATCATGTCTGCGATGGTCTTATTGAGTCGCTCGGTAAGTCCGTTGGTTTGCGGGTGGTACGCAGTTGTCTTTCGGTGTCTGGTGTTGCTCAGTTTGAAAACCTCGTCCATAAGCTGCGCCGTGAATGCCGTCCCTCTGTCCGTTATTATACTGGAAGGAGCACCGTGTCGTAACACGATGTGGCGCATGAAAAATTGTGCTACCTCAGAAGCCGTGGCTCGTGGGATCGCCTGCGTATCAGCGTAGCGTGTGAGATAGTCGGTCGCAACGATCACCCATTTGTTGCTGTCCGCAGATAGGGGGAATGGCCCGAGAATGTCCATGCCGACTTGGTCGAACGGCGTGCAGGGTGCTTCAATGGGCTGAAGCAAACCAGCTGGCTTAACAGATGGTTGCTTTCGACGCTGACATTCCCGACAGCTCTTGACGTACTTCTTGACGCTTGCCGAAAGTCCTGGCCAATAGTACCTCTCGCTCACTCTGGCAAGTGTCCGTGAGTAGCCCAGATGACCGGATGTGGGTTCGTCATGACAAGCGAAGAGGACGTCGTCTCGCATGTCTCGAGGAACCACCAGGAGGTAGGTACGGTTGTTCGAACGAGCGTTCTTCTTGTACAGCACACCCTCTCGAAGGCAGAACGACGGCAACGAGCGGGATAAATGACGTGGTATGATTGTGCCCTGGCCCTCTAAATGATCGATGATCGGACAAATCTCTGCGTCATCCCGCTGCAGTTTACTCAAGTCTGATGAGCTAATGGCGCCCAGGAAGCCTTCGTCTTCCTCTGCTTCCTGACTGACGACATGAAGGGGTGCGCGTGACAGTGTGTCAGCGTCTTCATGCTTACGGCCGGACTTATGGACGATGGTGACGTCAAATTCCTGCAGCCACAACCTTCACCGTGCTAGCCGTCCTGAAGGGTCGCGCAGGCTTGCCAACCAGCAGAGGGCATGGTGGTCCGTCACTACCTTGAAGGGACGACCATAAAGGTACGGGCGAAACTTGGTGATTGCTCACACGACTGCGAGGCACTCTTTCTCCGTAGTGGAATAATTCACCTCGGCACGGGATAGAGAGCGGCTGGCGTAGGCTATCACCCTTTCGATGTCGTCTTGACGCTGAACGAGCACTGCACCAAGCCCAACGTTACTAGCGTCAGTATGGACCTCCGTGTCAGCATCATCGTCGAAATGAGCGAGAACGGGTGCTGATTGCATGCGCTGTCGCAGTTTATCAAAAGCTGCTTGTTGCTCGTTTTCCCAGACAAACGGCGTGTCGTCTCTTGTGAGACGAGTCAGAGGTTCTGCTATCTGTGAAAAGCCATGAATGAACCGGCGATAGCAGGCGCACAAACCAAGGAAGTGCTGGACGGCTTTCTTATCGACAGGAGCTGGTAATTCGGCAACAGCGGCAAGCTTGTCTGGATCGGGCCGGACTCCTTCAGCGCTAACTACATGTCCAAGAAATTTCAGTTCTTCATAGCCGAAGTGGCACTTCTGTGGCTTTAGAGTGAGGTCCGCCGATCGGATAGCCTCCAGCATGCTGCGCAGGCGCTGTAGGTGCTGCTCGAACGTGGCAGAGAAGACCACCACATCATCAAGGTAGACAAGACAAGTCTGCCACTTGAGCCCTGTGAGGGCAGTGTCCATCATTCGCTGGAAAGTTGCCGGCGCTGAACACAAGCCGAAAGGGAGTACTCGAAATTGGTATAGGCCGTCTGGAGTCACGAAGGCTGTCTTTTCGCGGTCTCGCTGACCTACCTCGATTTGCCAGTACCCGCTTTTGAGATCGAGAGAAGTGAAATAACGGGCACGACGAAGTCTATCCAGCGAATCGTCGATACGCGGTAGCGGGTACACATCCTTTTTGGTCACCTTGTTGAGCTTTCGGTAATCGACGCAGAAGCGTAGCGATCCGTCCTTCTTTTTGACAAGCACGACTGGAGATGACCACGGGCTGTTGGATGGTTCGATAACGCCATCGTCAAGCATCTCGCGTATCGCTTAACGTTCTTTAGCCGACACGCGGTAGGGGTGCTGGTGTATTGGGCGTGCGTCCTCGTACGTGATGATCCTGTGCTGAGTGATGGACGTCTGGGGGATCTTTGAGCAACTTGCGAAGCAAGACCTGTACTCGAACAAGAGCGCTCGCAGCGCAGTCTGGTTATCGGTGGACAGATCAGGATTGATGTCAATGTTGCTCATTGATGTGTCTGCGTTATCCACTATTTCTGACGTGGGACAGTTGGTTACGTTTGCTACTTCGTGGGCAAACGCTATCGAAGTGCCACGGAAAAGGTGTCGATGCTCGTTGCTAAAGTTGGTAACGAGCAATTCAGATCGGCCGTCGCGAACGTGTATTACACTTCTCGCTACACATATGCCTTGCTGCAAGAGGTGTTCTAAATTTGTCTCGGCCACCACATCGCCATCGCTCAAACCACAGCATGTTACGTCGACTAGAACACTGGCTCGGGGAGGAAGCGTCACGCTCTGTTCAGAAATACAGAGTACGTCGACACGCATTCCGTCATCCTGCACGTTGATTGCTCGCTGGGTTGAGAACGTGACGCGACGCTCTTGCAGATCAATGATAGCTCCATTTTCCTGTAGAAAATCAACTCCCAGAATGACGTCACGGGAGCATTCACGTAGAACAAGGCAGCTTGCTACGAATGTGTACCCTTGAATCTGTACTCTAGTTGTGCAGGCACCCAGTGGAGTTACGACATGGCCACCAGTTGTCTGAATCCGCGAGTTATGCCACGGCGTGATTACTTTCTTCAGCTGCGTTGTCTGTTTCCCGCTCAGTATGGAATAGTCTGCGCCGGTGTCCACTAACGCATTAACTACACAACCATCAATTGTTACTGCTATGTCGAGTGAAAGCCGGCTATCCTTTGCAGCAGCAGGTGATGTCGGACCAGTTTCTGTACGGTTCTGCGTCAATAGGAGGTCTTCAGCGCTTCGACGTTCAGCGACCCCGCCCCCAGAGGTCGCTTCGGCTAGTTTTCCCGGCGGGGGCTGGGAGATCGTGCGGTAGAATACCGCTGGGGCATTGATGAAATCGCCTCGGTGATGGCGAGCGCGACTGGCGCCCGGCAGACGGTGGTTCATGCTGCTGGGAGAGGTAGTTTTGGATGTCGCGTGGTCTCTGACCGTAACGGGGGGGCGGCGAGTACGCAGAGAAGCCGCGAAGCCCAAGACGGCGATAAGGACACTGGCGGTACAAGTGATCAGCTTCTCCGCAATGAAAGCATAGAGGCCGGTGATCGGGTGTGCGCCAGACATCAGACTTCCGAGGATACGAGTGCCGATCGTCGATGTACTGGACCGGTTGTACCGAACGATGGGCAACAGAAGCACCACGGCCAAAGGGCAGGGGCGGTGGCGTGTACGTGCCTTCGTAGTATGGTATGTGCTGCGCTGACTCGAGTGAAACTGCAGAGACAGGATGAACGAACAAAGGCGGCGATGCAGCAGGGCGTTTCAAGGCTTCCGCGTAGGTTGTCTTACGGTGGTATTCAGCAGGAGCTGGCGCAGCTGTATCAGGAGGCAAGGTGTCCCGGAGGGCCTGGTGCAGCTCATCTTTGATGACAGTTGCAATAGAGCTAACCGTAGGATGAGGTGTTACACCAGCCTTTTGCAACTCTTCACGTACGATATTACGGATGAGTTCACGTAAGGAGTCATTGCTGGTCCCAGCGGCGGCGAAAGTGTCAGCAGTGGACATGCCATTGACTTGCCTGTCGTATTGGTTTGATCGCTGCTGTAGCATTTTTTCCATTGTCACGGCTTCAGACAAGAACTCCGCGACCGTCTTCGGAGGGCTTCGCACGAGGCCGGCGAAAAGCTGGTCCTTGACACCACGCATCAAGTGACGCAACTTCTTGTCCTCCGTCATTCTTGAATCTGCCCGTTGGAAGGGACGCGTCATGTCTTCGACGTACGCGGTCACAGTTTCGTTTGGCGACTGGACGCGGGCAAGAATAGCTCGTTCAGCTCTTTCTTGGCGGTCAGCGCTGGCATATGTCTGCAGAAGTCTACGAGAGAACTCTGGCCACGTCGTCAGCTGCTCCTTTCGATTTTGATACCACGTGCGAGCCCCGTCTTCGAGATAGAAGTAGACACGACCCAGTTTCGCCGCGTTGTCCCACTGATTCAAGTTGGCTACGCGCTCGAAGTCCGCCAACCAGTCCTCAACGTCTTCACTCTCCGTACCATGGAACGTCTTCGGGGCCCGTGGGCTTTCCAACGTATATCGGTTCGACGACGTGCTTCCCGTGCCGGTTGGCAAGGTTTGTACCGAAGTGCTGGTCATGTTTGTTGACGTGGTGGTAGCAGTATCGGTGACTTCCGGAGGCAGTCCCCTGATTCGGCGGCTCGTCCGATGCACGGGAGTATTGACTGGCACTGGACTCGTATTACGGCTTCCTGGAGGGGTCTGCAGCATCCGTGAGACTACCCAGCACCTTCCACCAGTTTGTCACGATGAGTCACAAGTACTGGGGGATATATTGAACGACCGGGTAGCTAGCTCTAGGACGATGCGTCAGTCGTGGCTGGCTCTCGAGCCGAGAAGAGACACGCAAATCTTCTTTCTTTCTTCCAGATGGTAGAGCCGCTCTTGCAGTCGACCCACTACGTGTGGGTGGCAATATATCGCCCTTAAACACCCCTTTTTAGAATGCAGTAGTAAAATCACAATGGAATTGAATTGATGTAAATATAAAGCGTCAATGATTGGTGACACGTGTTAACGACCGACGCGCACCGGCTTTGAATGACCTCACGAGCAAAAACGGTGGTGGCCTGACAACACTGGTTATGAGAAAGACAGTTGATGATTTAAAAACGTAGCAGCGTCCATCTTCATGCTCATTGAATTGATAAGGACGACAGAATGCACAAAACTTCATGAAGATCAACCAGAAACAATCCCTATTCACACTAAAGTACACCGTTCTCGAGCAGCAATAAGCGAAGCTTGGTCCGTTAGTGTACTCCGCAGCGATTGGAGCTCCAAATTCTAAGTAGGCCGTATAAAATAATGAAGGCGAGATCATGTACGTCTTGAATATAAAGTTCTTAATCGGCAGTTCTTTGAAGGTACCACACGTGCATTTGGCCATGAACCGTAAAGCAAAATTTCAAAGCATACACCTGAGTATTATCATCTTCTTCGTCCTTCTCAAGTTCTATTGTCATGTCGAATGGCCACACAACATAACGTATCAAGTCAATCAAATCCGGCCATGTAGCGTGGTTTCGAGTAGATAGTGCAAAAGCTATCAATCGAATTCTTCATTCATGAGGCAATGTTCATGCTCTTCAAATGAACTTCACCCCAAGTTTACCTTGACTATTAAACTTTCTCAGGCTGTCTTTTCCTGAAGGCACGACACACGCAGATTGCGGGCATCCGCTGCAAACTCGTGAGCTCAAAACTCCGAAGACTGGCCTTCATAAGGAGCTTATGGTTTAATCGAAGCACTCTTCGTGATTGGTGAAAGAGATGGACCAGCCGAAGACCTCGACAGGAACATTTTCGATGGAGGCATGTGCTTAGATTTAGGGGAACATTTAGGAACACCAGGTGGTCGAAAGCATATAAAACCATCATCAACGTTAATGTTAAAGCGAAATCTGTAGATGCCTCATCGATTACAAAAAAATACCACCGTTAACGTTAGCATCAGCACAAGGTGATGCAAAGAATCGATCTTGCGTGGTGATGCCATCATGTCCTCATAATCAATTTAGGCGACGTAAGATGATGTCATATGACATGGTCACTTATTCAAGCATGAGCCACTCTCTGAGGTGATTCAGGCAACTACAGTAGAAGCAGAAACCTGCGATGCCTCTAAGGATCCGAACAGCACTACACGCCTCACGCAGGAAGTAAAAGTAGTAATAACTTCTGCCGTTTGACGTGCTAAAAACACGTTTATGATTATAAGTCACGGCACAGTGGCTAACTTTGCTATTCTAAATCATTTATAGTACAGCTAAATCGACGCCCACTGGTAGTCTCTGCATTCCGTTCCCACAGAAATGCAACCACAGTGGCCGAGAAATAAACCCGCGTCCTGAAACTTAGTGTCTCGAATATACAGGAAATATTTCGGCAGTGACTACGCGGCGCATTATTATGTTTTTTTGTTGTTGTAGTATTCGCTTTGAGGTCCATAGTATGCAAGAGGAAAAGTATGCTGCGTTACTTCCCACAGATACTTTGTTCTACCATTTCATTATCTTTTTTTTTTCTCTCGCATAATTCGATATAACTGACTGTTCTGACTGGGAGCCTCCAGTACTCTTATTGTTAACTACCGACAAACCAATGACAAAGAGGAATGGACAAAGAAAGCAAGGTTTCATGTGAGCTGTACGGTGGCATAAAAATGGCAAGTAAAAATATTGCGGAGTGCGCTACATTCAATGTATACAATCATTGATATGTCGCGAACAATAGGTCGTCTGCTCCATAGAACTTACTGCCCTTATGAACATTGAACACCCCAGAAATGGCGTCATAACTTTTTCTAAAGAATAATAAGGTAGACAAAACCACTAATCCTTATCCCGTTGTAATTCTGTTTCTTCACGTATTCTTGTAAAGCGTGTTTTGTCATACCGGGAAGATAATACGCTTTGCAGGGAAGATAAAGGAGAAGGCTTCCTGTTTTTTTTTTTGCGTTCTTGTAAAAAAAAAAGCTAATGACGCCATTTATTCGGTGTTCAACGTAAAAAAAAGAGACGTGTCATTGACGAAGTAAAAGCAAGGGCAAATCAGATGTGCAAAAACATGAATGGTGTACGAGCTTTTAGGTATTTGAAGGAGTAACAAGAATAGCTTGCATATATTGCTTAATGCCAAAGCTCCCAAAACTGATACTCTTTCTGTGTCAGTCTTGCAAATGGGCATTTGACATATGGAACTCAGTGATTTTCTGTTGGACAAACTTAGTCTTCTCGAAGTTCAAGACCAAGAGTTCCTATAGTGTTTTAGGCTTCATGGATACTTATGCAAATGAAGGGCTAACACCTTTCTCAGTTGAAGTAACTGACCCATACTATACCCTCCCCCATCCATAATTGCTTAAACTAGTTGAAAGCAGCATTGACGAGTTTGGCTTAGTCAAGTTTTCTTCGGAGCCGGGAGTGTCCGCTGGTTATTTCATTACCTTGTTGAAATTTGATCTTACGTCAACGTTCGTGGAATGCGGCAATGATATTCTTGTCCAAAAAGATGGCTGTCCATAACCTCCAGAGTGTGGCGGTTCGGGACCATGTTACAGTGGTAGTTTCAGTGCCTAATAAAGTTGGGAATTTGTGTGCCATGACAAATTCATCTCGAGGTAACGAAGTTTTGCGCACAAAAAAGCACGCACGCGTGCACACACACACACACACACACAACACACACACACACACATTTGTTGAGTGCAGATCGTTCCTCATCGTACGTATTCCGTTTTCATTAGGGAAAACAATATGTCGGTCAAAGCAGTATATGCGTGACTTGAACGACTGAGAGAGCACAGTTACAGGTCGAATAAACTGCCGCTGGAAGGTTTCTTCATTCTTCGCGTTCATGCCTGTTGTTGCCGGCCTTTGTTCCAATTACAGTCATTGTCGATCGGCATGAGGATGAGATGATACGTTTGATCGTGAAAGCCGTACTTTATCGACGCACTCTTGTGATTTTTGCATCAGCAAGTCTTCGATTGTATCGTCACCTGTAAGGAGCTGGGTTTCCGGCGTAAGCGGCGACACCATGGTATTATCTGCTATGATTTCGTTTGTGTAGACGACATTGTGGCCGAATATATCTCGGTGATCCCACGTGGTGCTCCGTCTGCCTGGCAACTGTGACTTAAAAGTGGTATGAGTTTGGAAATAAACATGCTGTGTTGTTGCAGTATACGGTGCACGTGATGTCCTTAAGTGCCTTCTCGTCTCCGTGTTTCATTCGGGCTACACATATCTCTTTCAAATGCTACACAGTAGCCATACGAGCGCTCAAGTTATCACAATGGACTTTTCCAGAAATTGGCGCACGCCACCTAGGCTGGCCGCAAAGCATTATGGGAAGCCGGAGCGCCGGCGCAGTGTCGTCTGCTCGCGGAAAGCGTTGGCTCGCCTTGTTTCCGGCAGCGCGCGGGCGTACGAACGCATCCTTGCGGGAATATCGCGCGTGACAACCCTGCTTCAATCTGCACTCATAGAAGAGGCAAAACGCAAAGCAACACAAAGTCAGCAAACTTATTAGAGACCCGGGAAAATGCTAATGCACCAGCGAAAGGGCCCATTGAATCGGAAATTATTACTCGGCTTTCTCGGCGAGCCCATTCGCTTCGTTCGTCGTATTTTCATGTAGCGGAAGCTTTTCTTTTTTGCTTTATATTTAGCATGGCCGTACACATTTACTATTAGTACTTTGTGTTAAGCGCTATCACTCGCAATATGCTTCCGCGTGATACGCGGTGCAAGATCGTGGCACTTCGAACATGATAATCAATGTAAAAATCCGACCCCTATAAATGGGTTCGAGCCCCACTATGCTGGTGGATTAGAATTCTAATTCCATGTTTCAAACGTTGTGCCTGAAAAACATTGCATTTAGGACACTGAGAGTATAGTAAAAACCGGCTACCATCACGCCCATAAAGCGGACATCAAGTGAGTATATACCGTAGTGTGCGCAGATTACACAGTTACAGCACACTGTCGCACTTCATAAAGCGAGAACATTCTGCACATTTGATTTCGCAGTATTTCTTGTAAAACAGCGTAAAACATACTGTCTCTGTGTCGTTCCCGTTAAGAACACAAAAATTTACCACCTGACTGCACAAAGGGTAACAATGGAAAGAAATATATAACAGAATGGGCGTTAGTGTGCACAATGTACACAATATTCTACTTCACTGCTTGAGTTTCCATCCCTTGTATCATTGCAGTTCATGATTATGCTAATTTAGTAAATCGTCGTTTCGATGCAGATGGCTCTCCAAGCCGCAGAAAACATACAGGCGTTCCTGTAACCTTTGCCAAAACGGCCATGAACAGAACATCTGAAGGACTCGCTTCGGGCGTATTCAGAAGCGAACATTCTGCAGAATATAGCACTCTCATGATGGTAATAAACACTCAGTGCCTGGGCACAGCATGTTTAAGCCAGAAAACGTTGATAAGTAATGTTGTGTAAGGCTGCTCATGGTGAGACTGTGACTTCAAAAGCAATGGTGGAAGGCTCATTCAGTGTGGGAAATGTATAGAATACCACAGCAGTGCTTACATCAGTTGGCAACGTTACCAGACTGCGAGTATCGCTTCCTGTATCCGTAATAATGAAACTACACCTAGCACACTCTGCTTTGACACAGAGAACCCCCCCCCCCCCACCCAAAAAAAAAAGCCCGAAGTGCGCGCAGCCACAATACTTGAGGCCTCTAGTTTTATGGTGAATAACAAGCAGATACAATTGGAGATAACCAAGCAGTAAACAGCAAAATAAGCACTAAGTAACACTGCAATAAAAAATCTCGCAGTGTTTTTTTTATGAATTTACCCAAGACGACTTGAAGGCGAAAGCCATCTCTTTCTTTTTTTTTATTCAGTCGGTTTAATGCTTCTTCTCCTACCCATCCGCAGGTTTTCCGCACCTAAAGTGGCTTTGCACTGGTTCTATAAGCGGAGGCATTCCAAACATTTAGTACCTCACCTGGTTTTTCTCGGTCTCCGTGATTGGTATAGGCCGATCACACAGGCAGCGCAAAGCGACGATATCGTGTGATGACGTCATCACTAAATCATTATGATGACTTTACACATTATGTGTAAGGTCCAGAACGTTACGGAATGTGTAAGGGGTGTGACCGTACACATTCTGTGATCCGTGACGTCACGATGGCGTCCTATGGTGACGCGATCATAGAGTTTACACTAGAGGGAACTCTGGCGCTAGTGTCTATGGGAGCTGCAACGCACGGCGCTTCAGCGAGCATGGGAATGATGGGTAGTACACGCATTTGTCTAATATTCGTACTTCTGGCCTGCTTTTGGCTCCGTGTGTTCGTGTGGCTTGGAGCTGTTTTCTTACGAAACAAATATTAGCAAATGCTCAGCGGTTGCGCTTCACCATATTATTCTTTTAGACTTACCTTTCCAAATCAGGTCACGAAGTTCAAAAGGGTTGAATCTTTTTTTTTTGCAAAACACAACCGAAACACAGCAACAAACGAAGCCGCAAGTACAAAGACTAGGCAAATGTGTGTACTTCCCCTCATTCCCATGGTCACTGAACAATCGCAGCGCCAGACTCTCCTCTAGTTAATTTTAGGAAACTCTATGGACGCGATGACGCGATAATTTTCGCGTCGCTCTTGTTGACGCCACCGCCACCGAATGCCGAAGAAAAATTTTGGTTTTAGGCGAGAAGTATAGGTGCCTCATCAAACGTTAAACTTGACCGTTTGCGTACGAGCCATGCTTCAACTGTATGCTGCACGTTTTCTTGGCTTAATGCGCTACAGCCTACCTGTGCTTGGCAAGACCCGCATAACAAACGTACACGTCCTCCAGTCATTACAAGCCCAAGCACTAAGAACATGCCTCAGGCTGCCGAGATGCGCATCCTCAGCAGCGACTGTCGCAATCGCTCATGAACACCCTATCACAACCTACATTCGTGTCGATGCTTTACGAACGCACATAAGACATGCCACCCGGATTCAATCGCATCACCTCGCCTCCCTTCCAACTTCCAGGCCACCCTCTGCGTTCTGCTCTATTATTGCCCCACATCGCACGGTGATTCCCACGAACTTCACGCACGCAGCAAGACCGTCGGTACCATTGTGGTGTCTACATCCACTGGAAGCCCTGATAACCATCCCCGGACTGCAAAAGAAGAAAAATTTGTCAAATTTGGCCCTAAAACAAACAACATTACTGTTTCTGCATGAGAAACACAGTGGACGCATTCACATTTACACGGATGGGTCGGTCACTTCAACAAGTTCAACAGGCGCAGTGGTATTTCCGGAGAAATCCATCACGATAAAGTTCAGGACCTCGCATCTGACATCATTCATGGCGGCAGAACTCGCCGCCATTCGTGCCGCTCTGGAGTTCCTAGTTGAAGAACCGCAAGAGACATGGTCAATATTCTCCGACTCCAAAGCAGCTCTCCAGGGCATTGCCTCGCCATATCGTCATGAACCAAACGAACAGCTAATTGCTGAAATACGACTGCTTCATCACCGGGCTATAGAGAAACAACATGAAATAGCGTATCAATGGATACCAGGCCACTGCAGCATTGATGGAAACGGCCGTGCAGATGAAGCAGCCCGAACTGCTACTGATGATGTCCCTTGTGTAGCTATACCATTATCAAGAACGGACGCCGCTGCAAGGCTTCGATCACTTGCACGAGAACTGACACTCACTCAGGGGAATTAACCGGCCTTCACCAACGTCCGCCTTCATAATTTGGACCCACACCTACAGCTCCGTCTTCCATCAGGAATAACCAGAGCAGAGGAGACGCCTTTGTGCCGTCTGTGGATCGGGGTGGCCTTTACGACTGCTTATTCGTTTCGAATCGGAATGGCCAGCAGCCCGACATGTGACAACTCTGGCTGCGCAGAGACTTTCTCCAATCTTCTCATCGAGTGTCCTCGCTTCAGCGTGCCAAGAAAAGAACTGTCGAAAGCTTTAGATAGAATAGACAATCGCCAATTGTCGGAAGAAAGGATATTAGGACACTGGCCGAGACCGTCCTCTGCACGCAAGGCATTGAGAGCGTTGTTCCGCTTTCTGCGGGCAAGTGGTCTTAGAGACAGACTGTAAGCAGCGTCGTGGATAGTCTGATGACCTTCTCTCTCCTTTTTTTACAATGTCTCTTTTCTCTCATCCTTTATCCCCCTTACCCCCTTCCCCTGTACAGGGTAGCCAGCCGGTCTGAGAACTGGCCAACCTCCGTCCTTCCTCATTTATTCCTCCTCCTCCTCCTTGACCATTTGTGTCCCGCGTCGACGACATCGAGTGATGCGAAAAATCATCACGTGGTGACAACATATAAGGCGTCAGACACCGCCAAAAATTGTGAAACCCTTAAAACGTCATGCGACTTCACGTGATCATGTCATCACGTGATATCCGAGATTGTTCAAGGTGGTCTGATCAGGGAGGCAATGCGAAACCTCATTATGTGCAGCAATTTTTCGAAAGGTGCTGTGGATGGAGGTGGGCGTGAGCCTCGGCAGGGGGTGCAAAAGGGTCACCTACCCTACTCATGGCACGCCAGCACTTGCCCAAGCTACACCAGTGCTCTCCCCCAGCCGCGATGCAAAACGGGTTCGCACTCATGGTGCCAACCTGCTGGCACTCATGGACTGGCGGGGCAGGCTCTGCACATTGGCCGACAATAAAAGCGAGATGATGTTCACCTTCGTGTCCTCTTAGGTGAATGCGCAAGGGACCCTCTGATTTCTTAATGAGGCATCTAACGGTGTCACCTCTATAACTTTGCGTATTACGTGGTATGCTTCAATGGTGAAACCCCCGCTCCGTAATATTACGCAGTGAACTAGAACTGGAATATCTTGACAAAGATCAAACTTAGATGCAGCATGGCAAAAATTCAAGTCCTTAAATAGCCCTGAGCAATGAAACGAAACGTCCAATGTCTTTCGCGTCTTATGACACCCACGAACAGAGCAGGTTTGTCCACCACTTTTCTTTTTCTTCGGCATGTTCTGGTGATGATTCTGGCTATTTGTGGCGAGCACTACAACCTTGTCGAAGAGCATGAAAGTCGGAACACTCAGAAGTAGCCGTGTCTTCACGATAGCAGCACCTTACGCCAGCCAAAACCACTCAGAGAACGCGATGAAAGCAGGCGAAAGCAGGCGAAAGAGGGAAAGCGTCATCTGCTTTGCCTGCTCGGCGCTCCGCTTTCCCATTATGCTCCAGCCCTGATCCGCCATGGGTAGGCACGGCGCTGCGATTTCTGTAAAGGTCCATTGGAGAGAGCTATCGCGTTGCATCACGTGCCCTGGCGTGCTTTTTTTCCCCGTGTTATATATCTCTCTGTAGCACGCTCGTTGAGATTGATTGATATGTGGGGTTTAACGTCCCAAAACCACTATATGATTATGAGAGGCGCCGTAGTGGAGGGCTCCGGAAATTTAGACCACCTGGGGTTCTTTAACGTGCACCCAAATCTGAGCACACGGGCCTACAACATTTCCGCCTCCATCGGAAATGCAGCCGCCGCCGCCGGGATTTGAACCCGCGCACTGCGGGTCAGCAGCCGAGTACCTTAGCCACTAGACCACCGCGGCGGGGCCGCTCGTTGAGACGAAAGAGAAAGTGTTTAAAGCATGCGACAAGTCTCTCACACTTCGCTCTTGTTAGGTGGACAAGCTCAAGAAATTTTTATAGGAAATCGTTTCGCACGGCAATAAACTTGAATGCAAATATCACTCGGCGATTACTTGGAAGAATGGCTTACGATCTTTTAAACTATACATTTTTCAGCATACGTAGGTGCGCACTTTAGTACTGTGCTTGTTTCTACGAATACGCCTGAGTAAGAAAACGCGCAGCATCTTGAACGAACATTACCTAGCATTTCATTATGTATTTACAAGTGTTTTCCAACTTACAGAATTGCTAGCGCATGTCTTACGATATTTACTTAATTTATTAGGGGCGAAGCTCCTTAGGGCGTCCCGCGGCGTCGTCCATCGAGGCCACCGCTTGTACTCGGAGTGCTCACTAGATGGCACTGCGGCGATCGCTCCGCTAGTACTCGATTGCTCATTAGATGGCGCTGGGGTAGCTCACTCTACACCGATGCTTTGGAGACTAGCAGCACTCGGACGGCACGGACGGACAGACGGACGGACAGACAGACAGACAGACAGACAGACACAAGACAGACAGACAGACAGACAGACAGACAGACAGACAGACAGACAGACAGACAGACAGACAGACAGACAGACAGTGGATTAACGGTCTGCCGATGAAGCCCTCAGAAGCTTCGCCCCACTGATCATCATTCACTCTGAGGATATGCTGTTGATATTTTCAATTAATTAACACATTTAGTCTTTCTGAGGATTTGAATGTGCCGACCACACATCTTAATGTTTTCAATGAACTCGCATATTATGTAAAAGATCCACGGCAACATGTTTTTTTTTTAATTTTTGCCACATTCATTATTGAATTTTCATTATGCTGAGGTCTGTATTATGTACATTCATATATATCCTTGCGCCTTAAAGTGTATCGACGTGAAACTCCGTAAATAATCAGTTCGGCGTTTCAGATACAAGCGTTTTTTTATTCTCTTTGTTGAACAGTTATATTATTTTTCGAATGTTGCAGAAACGTTTATTTATTTATTCATTTTCAGCCATGTCTTTCCCTCACATAAGCTCTTTCTTTATTTGTACATAAGCCTATTTATACACTGGACTTTGGTCTTACCCGTTCACTCTTTGTTGCCAAAAAAGGAAAAGAGGTGGGGAAGGGCACAGACCTCGTCAAGACGGTATGTGGCTTTTTGTCTGTGTTCCCGTTATCTGTGCCATTTATGGATGCTAGAATAAAGTTGAAGTTTAAGTTTAGAGTAACTTATTTACAAAAAAGACAAACGTGTTAGCTTTCTATTTAGTATATCTTTCTCTCGCTTTGTGACGCACACAAGTAAAATATTGACAATCATAAAGGTGGAGAAACAGGTATGAGAAAAACAATAATTCTGAATGGGTTGGCTCAGCCTAAATGGCAAGCCTGGCGTCGATGTCCATAAGGTGGCTTCATGACGCAGAGTACAATTTGCTGACGCCATTGAAAGCATGGAGTCATTCTCGTGAACGAAGAGGATGAGCGTAGCCTGGACGCTCCTGTCCGAGTTCCTCCGGACGCTTGCTCGCAAGTGGTGGCCACAGTCTTCGCAGAACCGTGACGTTATAACTACACAGTTTGCGAGGATCGAAAACTACGCTGGTTCATTGAAACACTCCGTTCAGTGCTCCGCTTTGCAAGATGTTGACAATGCTTCGATAGGTAGAGCTCTCTCGTCCATTCAGGACTGTAGGGTCACAGAAAATAGTATCTAGAATATATATGTATATGTATATATAATATATATATATATATATATATATATATATATATATATATTATTCTAGTTCTAATTTGCACGCTACACCCATAGAAATAGAAAACATTGTTATTACTGACATATCAAAATGGTGCTGAGAGTTAACATTAGCGAAATGAAAAGAGAAAGCCTTCATGGACGCGCCGCAGCGGAGGCTTGTTGTGAGAAGGTGACGCGCCACCGTACACGGAAATATGGCATCGCCCGAATTAGTTGTGCCTGGGAAAGATACCTCTCAGGCTGTGCGACCAGTAAGTAGGTCATCCTTTGAATGTGCGCCGTTTTCCAAACCTGGCGAAGCAGATAGCTTTAAACGTCCTTGAAGGGCTTCACATTGAGTTCGAGGACAGTGAAAGTGCTCATGCATTTACTTACCAACTTGGACCTTTTGTTCTTTAGGTCTTTCAGAAGTTGCCACCTTGAGGCGGCGTTGGTGGCGTCGTCGACGACCTGATTCCGGGTCGCAGAGATGAGGTCTGCCCTCGGCGCGGGAGAATTAGACGATGCCTCATGCGGTGGCTCGGACGTCACAGCCGTAGGTGACTCGTGTGGCCACTTTAACCTCGTTCCAGACCCCACCTTTCTGGAACCTGCAATATTCGAAACGGCAGCACCGCTAGGTGCGCTCGGGTCACCATCTACGCCTTCGTCGTCAATGACGAGGCTGCCTTCCTCCGGCAGGTCGTCGTAGTCTTCGGTGGCGCCAGAAGCACTTTCGGAAAACTCTTTCGAAGCGACAACTGTAGCACCAGCAGAGTGATCGTTCTGTCCTTGGCCTTCCATGGCGTCTACGAGAGGCAGGAAAAGTTCGATGGCCTTGTGATCCACGTTGGATGCCTCCAGAGAACGCGATGCGGGACTCTCGTCACCAGACAAGTTTTCGTAGTTGTCAGCTGAGCACGTAATTGCACTTCGCAACACCTGCGCGCACTTCACTCTCGTCTTTCTTGCACACCATGTCGCCCTCTCCCTGAGGACGTTCCTCCGAAGCCCGATGTCGCTGTGGCTGTTGGTTATGCCGCTGCTGTTGCTGTGCAGACTGCGCTGCACTTTGCAGCGGAGGCGGGGATGAAAGTCCCGTGCTGGACCGACGCTGGGAACGCTCCACCGACACTGGCGACGACCTCGGCACTCGAAGTCCCGACTGGGAACTCCCGTGCTTCCGAATACTCCCGGGCCTAATGCTGGCCAATGGGATTCTGACAATTTGGTTGTGGTGCTGATGGCAGTTTTGTTGGTGCAGACTCTGCTGCAGTGTCTGCGATGGGGACCTTAAATGTGACTTGTCCGTTTTGGACGAGGCTGTTGCGGGGGTCTCAGTAATGTGAACGTCCGACGGCTCCACCGTCTTGAAGAAAGGAGTCTCCAGTTTGATGGGCTGCGGTGCCTTCTCAATCACGCTGGGCAGCCGCGCCACTCTTGTACACACACTACGCTCGAGGCACTCTCGCCTAAGGGTCTCCAGCAGCTCCCTGGAGAGTGGCTTATCACCTGGCTTCTTGCACTGCTGCAGCGGCGTTGGGCCCGAACCATCTTGCCTGGCCGAACCATTAGGGGCCGTTCGCACAGGGGGGCGTCTGCGCCGTGCGAACTTCTTGCTCCTGGGTCATGGGCGGCAGCTGACCGATCTGCTGCATGGCCGCCTCACGCCGCCAGGGCATGTAGGCGCGCCGCCACAACCGCTGCTCCAGTCATCGGAACAGCTCTCCAGCTTTCCGCCCGTTCGCGCCACCGCTCGGACCACGGTAGACCTGCGATTGACAAGTGCGGAGAAAGAAGTAAAGGGTACGTTATTTTTTGCGCAAAAAAAAAAAACGAAAGGGACAAGATGGCTGTGAGCCATACATATGGGCTTTCATCATCATCATCATCATCATCATCATCATCATCATCATAGTCGTCGTTGTAATCATTATCATCATATCAAACCCATGAAACAATACTAAAGAAACAGTTAAAACGCCCGCATAATACATGAACTTGAACATAATATGCCAAACACAGTACAAAGTATTAACACATGAGTTGAAACTACTTCATCACAAGCTAGAGTGCAAAACGCGTGTTCACTTCTACATTTAAAAAGTCATATGTTATGGGATTTGACATAAACAGGAACTAAAACTACAAACGACCAACGGCGATGAAAACCTCATGTGAGACAATAAACAAGGCCTAACTGCATCTTTCGATTTATGTCGGCGTTTCACTCGAAAAAAAAAACCACTTCGATTGGAAGCATTGCATGATTTTTAAGCTGGGCTTTTAAAAGCGGATGAGTATTTAACATCATTTGACTCGTTAATATTTACTGACCATCCTAAACTAAGATAAAAGCACCATTCGCTTCATCAAACCTTTCAGTACCAGTAAACAAAGTGCACCACATGAGCAAGACCATAGTCCGAAATGAATGAAGAAAAAGCAACTGTACAATAGATCGCCTTAAATAGCTCAACACGTTCACTAAAGCAAATTGCAGATAATATCACCCCAGTACATCAAGAGCATTTGGCAGCCGCTGAACAGAATTGTAGAGGTAACGTAGACAAGGCGTGTGTAGTAATAAGTAACAGAACAGCACTCGCTCAGCCAGAGATCGAATTAACACACTTGTGCTCGTTTCCAACCCAGCTTTTTTAATCGTGCCGAGTATGGTAATTTTATTGACTATCTTCTACGTACCACGCCAGAGTCAAAGGTGTATAATAATAAATCTAATGATACTAACATCATTACCCCAAACCTGGTGGCGCTAAATAGTGGGCTAGAGATGATAAAGGTTCTTTATAGTACTATTATTAAGTATATTGTTTCGGTGTGGCGCTGAGTACTCCTCTTTTCTTGCATAATGGCTAGCACGGTAAAGACGTGGACAATAATCACAAAATGCACTTAGTCCCTGTGCTTTAGTAATAACAAGGGATCGCTCAACAAATAAGGTCAAACGAAACAGAAATTTTTCACTCGTTGCATTGCTGCCACACTCTAACTTGTCATGTGGCGTTTATATTTATAAAACTTGGTTTTGCATCCACCAGGTACTTTGCAGGTAATGCAAGAAGGAACACCCCGGTTTGCAGGTCACGGGCAAACGGAAAACGAACAAAAAATATATAGACCGTTGAAGAAGATGTGTGGATGAATCAAACATAAGAAACGTGCTAATTTTGTGTACTGTAGAGAGGTCCTAGATGAAACTCCGTCTTGAATCAGTTTTGACACATTTAGAAACACGGACAACAGAGGATGAGAAGAACACTGAACAGTGTTTTTGGTGCAGCGAAAAACCATATAAATATAGACACTTCCACCAACTAGCTCAACTTGCATGCTCAACTAAAGTGCGTAGTATACTAGATTAAAGTGCGTAATATACAGTATAAGTTGATAACATTATGTCAACTGCTGCACAACAAGATGGCTGCCAAAAAGGAAAGCTGTTAAGCTGTTATCAACCTAATCTTCCAGGCCACGATCGCATTCACTGTCAGAGGGGAAAAGTGCGAGAGTTGGGGGGGAGGGGAGTGTGTTTGTCAGGTGGACAGAACGACTTCATAGCGTGCAACCTCCTCCTATAGCATGAACAGCGCGGTTTTCTGAGGCTCACTGGCACATCACAAGAGAGAGAGAGAGAGAGAAAATAAGAAGAAAGGCGGGGAGGTTAACCAGGGCTGAGCCACCGTAGGCTACCCTGCACTGGGGAAGGGGAGGGGGAAGGAAAGTTATAGAGGAGAAGGAAAAAGTCACTGACTGAGCCAATGCGTAACTGTTTCACATCACAAACGATGAAACAGACTGGTGTCTTTGAGAAAACGCTATAGCGCTTTCGTTACCTTTTAGAATTGCGATGGGCAGTGCCATGGTCCCAATACTTTCTCAACAGTGAAATCACTTCTGCCCAGTTGATTTAGAGCACTGCGCAGGTGAAGCCTCTCGTTTGTGTATGCCGGGCAGTAAAATAAGTTGTGTTCAATAGTACCATCAACGCCGCAGTAGTTCCACTCCGCGCTGTCGGCCATTCTAATCTCGAATGAGTTGGCATTGGTGAAGGCTACGCCCAAACACAGACGGCACAACACTGTACCTTCCTCCATAGAAAGACCAGAGGGTAGCCAAGAGGGCTAGATAACAGGCAGGAACAGCGTGCTTTCTCATATTCAACCACTCGTCCCCAGTCAAGTGGTTTATGCAGTAAAAGCTCGTTAAATCGTATTTTGAACGGGCCGGAAGTACTGTCCGAATTAGGGAAATGTCTAATTGTCTAAAGCATCAAGAAAACTTTAAGCAAACGTCTACTACACCATCACACTTTAATTTTCTTGATATGTAAACCCAGCACGTATTTAACAAAAAAAAAACAATAAGCTGCGAGTCCGCTTCCCCCTCCCTTAATCGCGACGACACAATATGACCACAGCTTAAGACCCTACGTATTAAGCCGAAACCAGCTCTTAATCCATGCTTTGTTAGTTATTAAGTACCAAGAACACGATTCTGGATGGCGACCAGGCCTTTCGGAAAGCCCACCGCCATGCATTTATGCCTTTCACCAACGCTTTATTTAGCTTCTTTGAGTGGCATCTTTGTGCACTTCTATCTGGGAGCATCTGAGGATCCTCTGAATCAGCCAGGTTCCCGCCAAATACGCCCATATTAAGGAACGTTTGACAGCATCAGACAATGCGTATGCTCACCGGTACGTGAAGACGCGTCCGAATTATCCGATTTTCTGAAAAAAAAAAAAAAACGCCAGTCGAATTAACGAGCTTTCGCTGTATACCATTCTTACCGCATATTTGCCGCCGGTGTTCGCTTCTTGCCATCAGCTACACGCCACTTAACCTGTCATGATCCTCTCATGGCCCCACCGAAAGATATTAAAATTGGGGTTAATTAATAAAACTGGGGTTCAGATTAGGTATGTCTGCTCTAGACGCAGGTTCGATAGGCTAAAAACAAAACAATAAAAGCGGAGCTGCTTAAATACTCATGCGTGAGTTCTCAAACAGTAAGTATCACGAAGCAGTAGCTTGTAAAGATCGTTCTCCACACGTTAGTGCTTACGACTACCAACAACAAAGAACAAAACTGATAAACATCCTTCTCGTGATATGAACCTACAACCACAGAACAAGTCTATAGGAGGCGTTATGATTTTCATGCGAACTGTGACTGAAAAGGCCACCAGTAAAATAGTTTTACGTCTTTAATTATTCTTATTATTACTACTATGAATGTTAATATATTCGTTATCATTGTTGTTGATGATGATGATGATGACGACGGTGAAGATGATGATGATGGCGATAATTGTCTACATCAAAAGAGAGTGAAAGCAAAAGCAAAGTTGGAAAGGAGGAAACGAAGCATAGGACGACCAATAGTGAAGACGAAGCCGACACAACGAGTTCCAAAGGAGAAGACAGTCAAATTCTGATACTGCCCTTTTAGAGACTGAACGACTGCGAAAACAAACACTCTAGAGCCAGGCGCTATAGATATATATCTCTGTTGTGCAAGAGGGCTACGTTAACGACCCATCCCCCTAGAGTCCAATTAATGGACAGCCAATTTCAGCGTGCGCTCATTGGATAGAGATCGCCGTCTGGATAAAGAGCGTTCGTTCCGACGAGCGCTTGTTCATTTTCTCTCAAACTTACAGCCGATCAGAAAGTGCTAAAACGGGTGGTGTAATAGTGAACTCTTGCACAGTATCACACCGTAGTCGGAAAGCTCAAAAGCGAATACTTTAACACGGTCTCTGCTTACGTGAGCGAGCTTGGTCGACATATGTCGGTAGCAGTTTTCACAGGTGTGTGTCGACACCTAATGGTGTCGCTGCGAAATGTCCGGCCAGAGGACGCAACACCACGAGGCTTCTCGTTTATCACAACACGCTGCGGGGCTAGTTGGTGATGCGTATTTTCCTTGGCGTATGTTATCAAGCGCTATATTTTCAAACAAACACACAGAAGCACGTGATCGTGTATGTCATGTCGCGTCTTTCTGCGAGCTGGTTTCATATTTAAGACCTGGATGACTTCCGTAGGAGGAAAATAGGTTTCACGTTTTTCGACTCTTTCTACACGACCCTACAGACGCGCGGGCTTCACCATTTCAGTGCACATCGGCGTCTCGTGCTCTAAATGAATCACACAGGCGTCTCTACAGTGCCATTATGTACGACGATGGGTCCAATCATCATAGTTCCCTTCTATATTAATTTCAAGCTATTACAGAGGCTTTACGCGCCAAAAAAACCTCCATGTTGATATGGGACACATGAATATAGAATGCGCAGTGGGGAATACCAAATTAATATAGAGCATGTGGGGATCTATCACGTGAGCCTAAAATGAAAGATAGCCTGCAATACCTCTTCAGCAGGGTCAGAAAATGCTGCCAATGAGTAGTTGAAGGTCCTGAGAAAATGCGAGTTAAAGTAAAGCGCAGCACACCTCCTGGAAATTACCATTCATTCTCAAAATTAGCTAGGAACCATTCCTCCTTCTTTCTGTAAATGATGCCACATACCCAAATGGCCACGCCATAAAGCCAATTTCAAAACCATTTGCTGATTTGACCCTCGCAAGCTGCATAGTTGCCGCTGAAGCCGCAAGAAGCCGCCACATGTTAGCGCGCGGGCGCACAATCACACTGAAAATAAGCCGCACGTTAAAAGAATATACAAGAAAAAACGCTCAATGCCACGACGCACGCATGACGTCACTTCTTTTTTTCCGTGCCATTCATTCCTGCTTAGCTGCCAGCGCGCTCCTCGGGCCAAGAAAATACAAAAAGCAGTCACAGCGAGTGTAAGTTCACTCGCACTTGAGGGACTCGAAAATTTTCCGCGGCAGTCCATCCGTGAGGCGCTAAACTTCTTTAATTAGGTCATTGCATGAGTATCTGTAAAAGTGTTGAAGGGACAACGAACTTTAAGCAAACGGATGTTCTAGCATCTGAATGCAGCCTCCCTGGCCGACAATCGATCGGACGTCCCAGACCTCAGTGTCGGGACACCTCATCTGCCTCGCTTGTACCATGTATTAAACTCTGTCATCCGTTACGCATCACGTCAAAACTTCTTAGAGCAGAGTGTCTAGAAAAATGATGTTGCTGCATGCAAATGTTTAGCGCTGTCACGAAGCTGCTTTTGTACGTGATGTGGCTGAAGGCCCATCTAAGGTACGACAACAGGCTATTTTGCCTGGTGATCCTTTACTAAGGAGTCATGTAAAATGCACAATGTTAATTTGTTGTTCTTTCTCATTTCTCGCTGTCTGTATTAGCAAGGGCTCGTGACATGCGTACAAGGAGCTCACACTGCTCATATGACCGACTACTCGCTGTTGTTCTGCGTTCTAGGCGAAAATAAGCTGTGTCACGTGTCTCCCGTGTGGCCTTTTAGGCTGATGACGGCGACATTTCGTCCATTGCCCTGACACTGTGACTGACGCAGTAGAAATGTCAACGCTGACTTCAGCTGATCGAGAATTTTTCTCACGCTTTTAGACTCTGACGGCAACACCATGACGTGGATGTGGTTCCATCGGCAGCACGCTTCAACCTGCTCTTGAATTTTAATCACAGTACTGAGGTCACTGTTAACTGTCTCAAGAAAATGCCCCAGCGTTTTTGGCTGCTCATCCTCGTGTTTTTTTTTTAATTTTCAGCTGTTGTCGCTGCTATCGCTAATTGATGTCATTGTAATTGTTACCATGTGCTACTGAAATTAACGGCGAGTTAACGACTTAGCACATGACTGTATAGTTATTATGTTGCATTTGTTTGCTTATCCCAACTTGTCTTCAACGTCTACATTTACGTAACATCTCCATGATCTAACCAAACGTAGCCCAGTATATAATCCAGATAGGTTACACTTGGCACCTCTGAGCTATCACTGAATTAGTCATGCAAATTGTTAATAAATAATTCGTAAAATCACATTGTTTTATGATATTATTTGACCAAATTGATGGGTGTTTCAATAAAGCATCCCTAAATATTCCATCCTTAAAATACTAGTTCACCTGTTAGGTACAAGTCTGTTAGGTACAAGGTGTTCTTGCATGAAAGTCCCGACTGGAGCCAAAAGTGAAAGGGAGCAGGTTGCTCTAGTATGACTGCATGTGCTTACACTTTACAGGGTCAACGAAATGACATGCTCTATTGGTACAGACTTGAATGTAGCGTTAACTTCATCACGCAACACCTAACCAACGTTACACGACGATGATGTAAAGTTTGTCGATTTAAAGAATCGCGCTTGCTGCACCATCACAATCACCACCCCAATTAGTTTGACTGCTAAGCTATCCTTTCGAAACCTTCATTCTCTTATTCTGATGGGTGCTCGTGACATTGCCTGGCGACGAAATTAATAAAGCCCCTCCCGTGAGTCACGCCCCGCCGCGGTGGTCTAGTGGCTAAGGTACTCGGCTGCTGACCCGCAGGTCACGGGTTCGAATCCCGGCTGCGGCGGCTGCATTTCCGATGGAGGCGGAAACGGTGTAGGCCCGTGTACGCAGATTTCGGTGCACGTTAAAGAACCCCAGGTGGTCAAAACTTCTGGAGCCCTCCCCTACGGCGTCTCTCATAATCATATGGTGGTTTTGGGACGTTAAACCCCACATATCAATCAATCTCCCATGAGTCACGGAGCACGAATGCTAACAAGAATGTGGCGCCGATCATCGCGAGTGTTGCATCCTAACCACCGAGATCCGCTACACTGTAGATCTGCTTAACCGTCTAACTAAAATCTAGGAAACCACAAAGTGGTGGAACCTTCCTTCACTACATGCCACCATCAACGCTAAAGGCACTATTGCATACGAGTTACGTTTTTTTTTTTCAATGAAATAACTCGGGTTTCGGAAAGCAAGGTTTGTCCCATTCAAACAAGTACACGTGCATTCTAATGCCTGGCTGCCACAAAACTATTCGCCAACGAAACAACACCGAAATCGCGCTATGTCATTAGAACCGACTTAAAGAAACAAGAAGTTACGCAATTATTCGATACACCTAACCGCTCGTATACGATTGCAACAAACATTCTTCAACAGAAAACATGCAGAACCATTTTCGCAGCGAAGTAATCATGGTCGGCCGATTAATGTCACGCCTGATAGACACACTCACGGGGTAAAGCGAACGTTCTCGTTTAATTACTTTCAGTGATGTACATAATACTTACAGGGTCAACGAGCGTCAGCGAGGCATCTTACGCCACCGAAATATGACACGTGTTCGTTAAATTTGCTCGTGATATGGTAAAGAAATAAAGCCACGCCACCTGCAAAACGCCACTTCAAGATTCCTCAGGCTTCATACTCTTTCCTAAAAATGGGGCAACGAGCGATCAACAGTAACAGGTGCGAAAGACAGCACACATAACTTGCTAAACAAACATTATCAGAGCTTATTATTTAAAAAAAAAGAAATATCTGCAAGCTCAGGTTACGGCATCTAACCTTTGGTTGGAGAATACTAATCACTTCGTACATTATTCAGTGAAGCACAATGAAACAGCTGCGATCGCTTTCGAATCTCTTCAGCAGATGTGAAAAACATGCACCAAGACGGAAATCAGCACAATGACAACAAGCATCTCTCGTGTAGCCTCGCAAAAACAAATGACGTGCTAGATAGATTGGCAACGAGCTACTTTTGTAAAGTATACCATTTGATTCTTGCAAATGCGTGCCCTGTTTGCAATTAAATACAATTAAAGCATCAAGCGACTTGGTGTGATTTGTCACGGCCAACGTCAACAACAAAAAGACAACACAAAGACCATTAGTTAGCGTCGCGAAAATGAGCAAAGCGTGTAAACACGATGGCTTTTTCAGCAAAGAAAGTCCTTCAGTACCCCATCACCATTGTGTCACACACGCACGCTTACTTTCGTGAACGTGGTGCTCCGAAACACGTTCTATTCCACCTAATGAGGCGTGCGCATGAAATACAACTCATTAGGCAGCAGTGTCCCGTGCACGCCAGGCCCGTATACCTTCCTCTCCAAATTTCATTTTTTTTTTCGCCGTGGCATACAAAGCGCAATATGATCATTTACCTGCCCGTCAGATCATACAGGTGCCACGAACCCGCACCCCCACCCGAAAAAAAATTGTCTGCATGCTTACGCCATTGCCAGGCGGATGCCGTTTCATCGGCTCCCAAGGATTCAGCTTCAGTACTGAAACAGTGCAAGCATCGTGTTTCCGAACCAAAGATCCAAGGTTGAAGCCTGGGAACGTATTAACCGTCCTTTATGAAACGTTATGAAACCTCCTTCACATAACTTCGGACAAACACACCCGTACTCACGTGTTGCCTGCCATCTTCAAGCCAGATGGCAGGCAACGGTTAACTACAGAAGCTAACAAAATGAAAACAAAAAGCTCAGATTCCCGAGCATCGACAACACGTGACAGTTTCGCAGACTACAGGGGGAATTCGAAGCTGGCAGTATCGGCCAGAAGAGACACGTGATTGGAAACAATGATTTAGCGTCGCTACGCACTCCATCGCATGCGTAGGCTTCACTGCGCGACAGTCCAGTAATGGGGAAGGAGACCGCTCCGATGGCACAGGTGCTGTTTATCGGGGAACAGTCGCCAAAGCGCGGAAATAGAACGATCATCGCGGGTTGTGAGAACTATTTACCAAGTCAGCCTTGTCTGCGAAGCGCACATATCTGTTTTGATAAAAGGAAGAATTGCTCACGCCTGAGTTCAGCAACACACATGTGTCAAACACACTGTCTGCTCTGATAATAACAAACAAAGCGTTTAGCCTTAGAGCTAGCAATGTGAAGCTGAGATAGAACTCACCATCAAAAGCAGTCTTGCTATAACAATTATATCAAAACTCTAGACTCGCTTTTGCCATCGCCATGATCTTTCGTGAAGTCCAAATCGATACGATCTCCCCCGCGCGTCGTGCCTCGTGTGCGAGTAAATGTTCGCGAAAGCTGCCGACGAGCGCTGCACAAACTGAGGAAACGTGCGCCTGCAGCCTGTGTGCGCTTGAAATGCGCTTAAAATGCTTTTAGAGACCCGGCTCCACGGCTCCGCCAGCAAATGCGTACTTGCAGCTAACAGACGTAGAGTCATCCGCTGTCGTACACGTCGCATGCATCTGTACAAGCGATCAGCAGACGGTGCATACATGCGCCGTCTGCTGATTGATACGATACTGCTGATACGACACTTACGACGGTATACCGTCACAAGAATCGTATACTTAACCAGAAGTCTGCGTTGAAGTCATAGACAGCACAAAGGCGGATTCGCTCGCTACACCGACTGCATTTCTTTACCCAAAGGTTTCAATGAGTCAAGGCTGGCCCATTGCTATATGAGTGAGTTGCTACCCTTACTTTTTCTAATTTTTCAATTTGTTGCTACCGTATGTATTGCTTCGCCCTTGCGGGGATGCGAAACTTTCATTCACCTGCATTCTAATTGGAAATGCTCCCTCTAAGGTAAATGGCGTTGTTTACTAAGCTCACGTTCAACGCGCATGCAAGTTGTTGACGCGTCGGGATGTAGACAGCCATCATCTCTATATTAGACGGTCGCAGCCGGAATCGGCAGAGCATTAAGGTTTAAACTTCGGATGCCATAGCGACTTAATCCTAGTTCAACATGCATCCAACATCCGATTAAGCCCCAATCCACGCCAACGTACCACGCATATGCCACAGTATCACACTCTCTTGGCATGCGTTAACCAAAGCGGGTCGCAGCATTGACAAAAAAATCCCCCAAACGCCACCAAACAATAGTTTTGATTTCTCTGCCACATGCGCCTCAAATTTGTGTTGTGCCCATGTAAGTACATAGCTTATCTAGCGCACTTGTTGTAAATAAATACGCTATACATTACGCACATACTGCCCTGCTGATTAGCGAAAACCATTAGTTATGATGATTCATCTATAAATATCGTAGCCCGACCACGTGCCTCGACCTGCGTTCGCACTATTTTATGCGCATTAGTGTTTAAACATGACAACAAGGGCATAACAGAAACTGGAGAAGGGATCAATAGCCCGACCACTTGTCAGAGCTGTCATAGTTGGACGACTGAGGCGTCGTCCAACTATGACACTTCCTTGGCCAAAAACGTCAGTTTGAACAATATTGCTAACATCACTGAACCAAGCTCCCGATAACGCCCACCGATATAACGACGAGCTATGGGAAGGCTTGTGACAACTTCATCGACCTTTCCGACGCGTTTCAAAGAAAACAAGGCCATTCTGAAGATTTTCACAAAACACGAGAGATGATGAGCGAGTCACTATATATGGCGGGCACACATTGTAAATTAGTCGTTCGAGCAACGAAGCACGGCTCACCACTTTGTCCTCGACGCTTGCCGAACACTCACAGGTGAAGATCACCATCTTCACGCAAACGACGGCGAAGGAAGACGCGATTCGCTGTCGCCGATTCTGTTTCGACTGCTACCGTGCTGCGGCTGCAAAACAAGGCCGGCACTTCGCCATCGGCGCGGCATCCTTGTTGGGGTGGGAGGCACCGGTGACGATGAGCTCGGCGCGGCGGAGCGGTTGGCTTGTTGGCGCGCCACGAGCGTGCAAAAACGGCAATACCAGTTGTACTCTAGGCAGCGCCGCCAGACCTATAGTGCACTGGCGCACATCAGCGAATGATGCAAGCCATGTTGCTGCAGCTGCTCCGTACATCAGGTCATAGGAAACGGCGGCATTCTGCGACAGCTGTGCCACAGACTGCGCCGAGCGCGCGAACCATGCGCAGCTGCCGCCGGCGATATCGCGCATGCATGCCGGGGACGCAGGTTCGTCATCATGTTGGCCGTGTGCCCCGACGCGGTGGTCTAGTGGCTAAGGTACTCGGCTGCTGATCCGCAGGTCGCGGGATCGAATCCCGGCTGCCACGGCTGCATTTCCGATGGAGGCGGAAATGTTGTATGCCAGTGTGCTCAGTTTTGGGTGCACGTTAAAGAACCCCGGGTGGTCGAAATTTCCCGAGCCCTCCACTATGGCGTCTCTCATAATGTGGTTTTGGGACGTTAAACGCCACATATCAATCAATCAATCAATGTTGGCCGCACATCGAGTCGCATACGGCGGTCATGCGCTTGCCAACCACAGCGGAGATGCATGCTGCGACGAGCAAAGCGCCACCGACGCAAAGGAAATACGCCGTTAAAAGAGAACTCCGGCAATTTTTCGATATTCACTGATATATATATATATATATAACTTCGCACATGTGTGTTCTCGTCGGCAACGTGATGCTATGTGCCAAATGATACAATTACAACTGATTTATAGTTTCTAAGAAAACAAACTAAAAAACTTGGTTCCAAATCTGCATTTTTCACCGCAAATATCGTCGAAAGACGATTGTCTTGCGTCTGGAGAGAGTGAACAAAACGGTTATTTGATGTTCTGCGCAAGGAGATTGGTGAATGGCATTCTGGAGGCGCTGCACGCTCGAAGCACTCTATAGAATGCTTCGAGCGTGCAGCGGAGGCGAACGAGCGCATCGATGCACGTTAGACACAAGGCGGCCATCTGGAAGTTATCTTCGAAAACGAAGGCGTGCAGCCCGCGGAGAAAGTTGCGCGCCAGTCTCGGAGGTGATAAGGTGTGGAACGCAAAGCGAAGGGCAGATGCCACCACCGAAAGCGTTGGAAACACATTTTAGGGGCGAAGCTCCTTATAGCGGCACCCGTTTGTCCCTTGTAGTCGTACTAATAGTCGTAGTGTGTAACCAGTATTACGTTTTGACCTCCAAGGTGGAGCCGGTTGGAGATTTCTTCTCTGCGTTGTTGAACAATAAAAGATAGTGCTCAATGTACATGCCAATGGCTACAAAGGGAGAAGGAGAGACAGGAGCATTCGGCTTCTAGTTAACGCGCACGCTGCGAATTTTTTATTGTTCATCAACGCACAGAAGACAAGAAAGGTTTGCTACGTTATACTCACTGGGCGTAACCTCCTATGTTTTAGAAAGGTTTAGCGAGCGTTGGGCCGCAGTGCCATGAACACAGTGAACTAGTATATACCATGAACTAGAGGTGGTTAAAGGTGGGATGTAGACACGAAGCGCAAGCCGTAAGAAAGTGTGCGTGTGCCTCCTCTCGTTCAGTCCTTGGAATGTCCGCTGGATGGCGGTGCTTCTATATGAGGAATACATGGTGAAAAGATGTGAGATGGTGGTAGTTGGAGTGTTGAATAGGTGAACGAACGGACACACAGACAGATGCATGGACGGACGCACGAATGGCTGCACGGAAGGATGGACGCGTGGAGGGACGCAGGAGCGGATGAATGGAGGAACGCAGGGACGGACACACAGTTGGACGCGCAGACGCACGAACAGATGCACGCACGGACGGGCGGTTGGACGCACGGGCGGCCACACAGACGCACGCATGGACAGACGGAAGCAAAAAAATGCCGCCACATCCACGAAGTGAATGATGATGAGTGGGCGAAGCTCCGGAGGTAAACCTGGTAAACCATGAATCCTCCGTACATTTTGCCCACTCGATTTTATTGCAACGCTCCCCCTAGCGTACGTCGCCGCACTATATCGAACGATGACGCGCGCCATATGTGGCCTCATTCCTATTTTATAACACCTCGCATCTTTCATAATCAACTACACGTACCGCCGTCGAGTTTATAACATCTTGCATCTTTTGGATGAATGGATGGATGGACGGACGGACGGACGGACGGACGGACGGACGGACGGACGGACGGACGGATGGATGGATGGATGGATATGGCTGTACCCTTTAGATCGGGCGGTGGCTAGCGTAATACTTAATGCCGTCAGCTACAAGTACCGCCATCTAGTGAACACTGCAAGAACTGAACGAGAGGTGGCTACATACAGGGGACGCAGAGGCCACGCCTTAAGGAGCTTCGCTCCTAAAACGAATGGACGGACGGATGCTTCACCCCACTCTCCATCATTCACTCCGTTGATATGCTGTCATTTTTTTTTGAGCATCGCGTTGCACTGTCAGCGCCGCGCGATTAAACGCTACATTCCTTAGAGTTACTTGCGTGTGCCTCTTCTAGTATAAATGCAGACATACAAAACATCGAAGCGTTGTTGTGGCGCCTCAGATATGCGCAATAATTGGTTTTTAATTGACAATCGCACAACTATGAATGCGAAACCTTGAGCTATATGGGTGGGCGCTGCGGATGGAGTTGGCCGTTTGATGCCGTTTGAGATATCGTTAGGGCGGGCGGACGAACGAACGGACGGACGGACGGACGGACGGACCAAAATTTTTCCGTCGAAGGTCCCTTAGAAAGATTATCGTCTTTAAAAATGGTAGCTGACTCTTGAATACTACTTGTTAATGCGAAACCTTGAGCTATATTGGTGGGCGCTGCGGATGGAGTTGGCCGTTTGATGCCGTTTGAGATATCGTTAGGGCGAGCGGACGAACGGACAGACTCTGTATGTGACGTAGTTCCTCTGTATGTGACGTAAGCCTGTACTTTTTAGATGCGGAGCATCTTATACTCGCGCCTTGTAGTGCGCCGTCCGCACCGCTTCTCGAACATTCGACAGCTGACGCGCGCGCATGCGCCGTCGCGCCGTCGCCCACTCTTCCACCATCTGTGCATCCCTTCCTCCTCTACACACCGCGCGCGCTTCACTCCTCCACCATCTGTGCACCCTTCCTCCTCTACACACCGCGTTCGACATCTACAATTCTCCTGATTCTCCAGTGGACGCGCATGTGGCGTCGCGCTTCGAGAACATTCAACAGCTGACAGTGCATGCGCCATCGTGCTGTATAATATACTCAAGGTCGGCGCTCGCTCGCTCAGTTGCCGCTCGTCGGTTGGTTTGTACGGCGCGTCGACGTCCAAGGTCGCGGTGAAATGAATTCCAACGAATCCACAAACACAATGATCGACGTCCCTTCGACCAGCGCCGCCCTTTCGCATACGTGTGTACGTGTTCACTGATTTAACACCCCCTCCTACAACCACGTTAACCAATTTAGCCATCGACCCAAGTAAGTCGCACTTTAACACCCCGTTAACCAATTATATGGTCCGCATTCTCCTCAGTGTTCCCCCGAGGGAAGCTGCGGGCAATTTTTTTCTTTTCAAAACTCCGCCTTGCCCAGCAACACGGTTGCAGCCCACGTTTTCTTCTACGATGTGACGACGACGCGAGCACAGTTCAGTTTTGTCAGCTGCAAACAGCGTGATAATCATCGTCGACGTCGGGTTCTGCATGCACAATATTGAGAAACGGGGAGATCGCTTAGGCGCACGTCAGATGCTTCCCGCACCGGCGGTTCGAAACCAAAAGCCGACGCTCTCGCGGTCAGATAGTGGCTACAATCACCATTGAACTTGCAACTTGCGAGTTAAGACGAGCTTGCGCAGCATGATACCACGCAGAATGATATCGCCAGTTTGATTGTCGCGCCATCGAAGCAGGTGAGCTATGTTTACACCCAGATAGCCGTGGCTGTGTGTAGCAGATTTCGTGACGTTATCGCATACGAATTTCATGATGTCATTTGATACCCACCGTGCGGGACGGAGTAGTTCCCTGTTTCATTTTCTGTTCTGACCGATCGTTCAATGCTCCATTTAAAGTATTGACGAGTACCTGAACAAAATTAACCACCCTATATCGTCGCATGACTGTAAATGCTATTTGAAAACGACATTGTCTCAATATGGTCGGAAATGCATGGGAGTTCCGCTTTAAGGACAACGGCTCGTGAATACACGGCCCGTTACCAAGTCTCAACGATTTGGTAATCTGTACGCGCGAGTTTTTTCGCATCAGCCGATGACGTATGTGCGACTGTTTCCAGGTCGTCCAGCACTAAGGGCGATGCCTCTCACGTTCTGCCTGTATATTCATTGAAGACCAGCATTCATTGGCCTGCAAACTCCAGTCGAAAAGCAGGCAGGAGCAGCTCTCTTTTTGACACTTCGCATACCCTCTTTTTTGTCAGCAGCCAGTGGATAGGGAGCTTTCCATCCCTATATATTTATACCTTCCATACACATGCAGAGTCATGTAATATTTCCCGCGAGAATAATACGAAGAGCACGTGAACTTACTTGGAGTAACAAACGAAATGCATCAATGTATACGAAAGACACCAGTGACGACGTTTCTAATTGTTTAAGGGGGCCCTGAAACAATTTTTCGAGTAACCATGGAATTAATTCACTGTAAAAGCGTATTACCTCACAAATTGAACGCCACAGAAAATTTTAAGAATCCGTCCAGTAAGAGCGGAGATACAAAGTTTTGTCACACGCTGTAATCACATTCTCTATTTTCTCGTCCCGACGAAAGCGCTGGAAGCTGAGCAGGGAGAGGTGGGAGGGGCAAACAAAAAAACGTCACTCACGCCTCATGACCTTGAGCATTTTTTTCTTTTTTTTTCCCTCGAATACGCGGCTTTCTCAGTGTGGTCGCGCGCGCGCGCGTAGACTAGTGACAGCCTTTTGCGGCTACCTCTGTAACAACCGAGCGCTCCATGTTCAATTCAGCCTATAGCTGATAAGTGGGCGTACTGGGCTTAATTCCGTGTTTCGTCGAGAGAAGAGCAAGCTATCTTTAGCTAACTTTGATAATTTATTGTGAATTCCAGGCCGCGTGCTGCGTTATAATATTTGGCTCACGTGTTGTCAGGAGCCTCTACTACCGATCGGCAGCGTTATCTGACCATACTCAAAAAGTGTTGCAGGGCCCCTTCAAGTCCCGCATAGCGAGCCTTGTTACCATCTCAAGATTTTGACAAAATACATAATCCATACCAGCTACCTTCACGCAGTGCCTAGCGGGTAAGGACTTTATGGATGAACCATCGTTACGGCACACTGCTAGACAACCGCTGCTTCCCCAGTGGCTTCAAATACCGCAATAGGCCCAAGCACCGGTGCCTACTCCCCTGCATGGCTTCTAACTATGTATTTCGTTGTAACTCTGAGTGATCTAACTTATCTCACGGCGCTCCAATGCTCCGCGTGCGCTGAGAGACATCCATTGCGGTGAATTTCGACAATGCAAGTCCATAGCGCCTCGGTATGCGCGAGTCAATTTCCATACACGTTGCGCCAAACTATTCAACATTTCGGAGCGCGAATCACGCCAACCTTGAAGCAGCGCATCACGCGTGTATAATGCCTCGACTTCATTTGTGCTGTTCCCATTTCTGTGCCGCGTAGTGGGTCCGTAAATGTGTCCAGTCAGGTGACAGCAGCCATCAGGTAAAAGTCACATTCCTCTTCAAACACCTGCGAAGCTGAAACAATCACAGCGTTCTCAAGCTGCGACCGACTCTGATTCGTGGAACTGCGACAAAGCATGTTGCGTCGTATATAGTCGGATACTTGTTATTGCCAGTCTTTCCTTTGTGTCAATGAGTACGAATTAAAAATGAATCTAACGTGCAAACAAAAAGCGTCATGCCTATAGTGTAACAGACTGCATTGCATTCATGGTATCTGCCAGTAATATAGTGCATTGTATACTGGGACGCATGTGACGCACGTACTTAATAAAGCGTGCTTCTTATAACGACCGCTCAACCGACCACAGAAAAAAAAAAACTAAACACAGCAGCGCGCTACGCATAAATAGAGCACAGTCTTCTCACAGATACCAAAGGAAAGTGAAACAGCCAGGTGCGACTTCATCAAACTGAAGCATCAGTTTAAGCTGAAGAAAGGAAATATGCGGCACATTATCTCCTTCATAACACAGCAGGTAGACTTCGATATCGAGTAACTACTGCGAATCTGTACCAGCTAAATTCCTTGCACGAAAAGCGCTCTTATAAGGCCTATGCTTTTTATGCCCACAAGGGATTGGCAAACGACTGTTGCCCGCTATTGTGCTGAGAAGTTTTTGAGGTGCATGTGTACGCAACAACTTGTCTTCGGATTGTATTCTAATTTAAAAAAAAACGCCTGGACATCAGTCAAAATTTTTCTGTCAATTACTATGTGCGGGCCGTGCCTCAGTGCAGATGGCATCTTGGCACTATCATTTTCTTGAACTCATTTAGGGGAAGCGGCGCGTGCGCACGTCAATACGCGATTTCACGACATTTCGAGAGAACAACAAAGTACGGTACTCCCTAGGTGCCCACTTTTCAGTGCTGGTTTGGACCCCAAGTGCGTACTTCACGAACCTTCTTTTCCAGCAACAACAAAGTAAAACATGCACTCTGTCGCGACGCAGAAGCAGCCGAGGGGAGTATTTTGCCCTGCATCGCAGCCCCATACTGGCTTACTGTGACGCTGCATGGGGACGATAAGATCTCGTCTCTGGTTCCGCGAACGTAGTGACGCAACGGCGCGGATATCCGGCAGTATGGCCGCCAGTAAGTTCCTTGCGATAATTGCGTTGCATCCTTGCTCCTAGCCAAGCGAAGGAGCACCCGGCACAAACTACGGGATGAGGAGCTGGCATGGTGCAGTAAAGATCCTGAGCATCCTCGGCATGTTCCGTGCCGTTAGTCATCTTAAAGACGATAGCCATTTTGAACGCAGAAGTTTCGGTCAGGTAACCTCATGACTTGACGGACGAAGGACAGGTTATCGGCTATGGTCAGCACCCTGGTCAGTGCTATGCGCCTGCTGCTGAGCAGATGCAGACGCCGAGAGCTCGAAGCGTGTCACAACTGCTTGACACCATCACTCCAGTTCTCTCAAGCCCTCAGAAGTCTGCTGCTTGAGAACGCAAGCGGCACCATCATGGCTTCACCATCGGCAAGATTTTAGGTGCATGAAACCGCGCATACAAGTTAAGTGTAACGAATGTGCTCATTTGATTATGACATGGGTGCAAGTCGCCGTCTGCGATGTTCAGCACATAACTGCCGTTTTGTCGACGGCATGAGCGACATTTCTCTCCTTCTCTGTCTCTAACTTTTATTTCCCTTACCCCCTTTCCCAGTGCAAGGTATAGCCTACCAGGCTCAGCCACAGTTAACCTCCCTGCCTTTCTTTCATCCTTATTATCTCTCTCTTCTCTTGGTCTAGCAGTCTGTTCCACGATTCAGTCACCCGCCAAAGCTCAGACACTTGCTGAACGCCCAGCCATCCTCAACTGGTGGCAGTGCGTTCATACTTGTGAGCCTTGTCGGTTAAGCAGCAAACATTACATATATCTGAGGCGCCACATCAATGCGTACGTATTAGGTGGTGCGTTTGCTTATTAGAAAGTACATATAACCGTAATTTGAAGGAGAATACTCTTTCCTACGCTGCACTGAAAATGGAACGCTATGCGCGAAAAAACTCTCTGCCGACGATATGGCGATTCCACCTGGTAGTGGCCCTGGATTCTGCACAAGCTCATGTTTTCCGATGACACTGCCAGATAGCGTCCATATCTCAAGCAGCGCCTTACCCCAATCTATACGTACTGTCCAAGATAGATCC
>NC_051165.1:147459743-147519743 GCF_013339725.1 Rhipicephalus microplus | reverse complement strand
GGACAACGAGATCAGTACGCGAGTGGTCATTTCTTGTTCGAAATTATTTGTATTAGCACGGTGCTTATTTTTTTTCTTTCTCACTCGCCCCGTAGCACCAAACCAACGCCATAGTATACTTGCGTTACGTGAAAATGCAATGAAAGAAAAATAGGGCGACTACGGTGAGGACAACAAAGACACAAAAACACACGTGAAAGTCAGGTATGCTAATCCGCAGTGTTTCTAGTTGGTTACTCTACCCGAGGGAAGGGGTAAGTTAGTAATATATAAAGAACGAGCAGTACAAGTGGGATAATCCAAGCATTATCCTAGCATAATCCGGTTAAGAAACATCGTTTCAGAAATGGATTTTGAATTATAAAGTGCTTATCCACATCTCGACATAAACGGGTTATCGGCTTACCGTGACAAGTATATCCGTGATCCGAATGTGTTTTCATTCGCAGCTTTGCACTGTTTCACACGTGCTCTACGCAATAAAATCGGTCGCGCGCATACAGGTGCCGCGCGTGGCTGCAAACGCGTCGGCAAGCAGCAGATGGCGCTGTGGACAGTAGGCAACTCGAGTAGACTAATTTCACGGGTCGCGCGGCGCCATCTTTGGGAGGGAAGACAAACAAGGAAATGGGACCTGCATGACCGGATCCCCGCAGAGGAATAGCAGCTGGCGTGCGACGCAAGGCGCAATGAAGCACTTTTTGCAGTCAATTCAATTTGAAGTCTATGAGGAGTTGCACGAAAAGAAAAAAAAAAGATGTTCGCGGTCAGGGTCGCGATGCATTATGATCCTTCGCACGCTATACACAGCACTCATTTTTGTTGTTCATTAATTCACTCTTTTTAATATTGTAGAATGCAGTTTCTTTTTTGGAGGCCTCCTATAGAGTGCTGTTTCTTGAAAAATATAGCATCGATCGACTGAGATCCTTATGGTATCAGGAGGTGTCTCTTCAACGCTATAATTTATAGTTGAATATTACGGTCTCAATTGAACATAAAAAAGAACGAATATACTCAGTTACCATGTGCTAATCCAGATTCATATTTCACTTTGCAAGTGTGCCGGCTACCTAACTTCTTCAGTAATGACTCACAGTACGGCAGAACTAAACGGTATCTAAACAAATATATGTATTTAATATTATGTGGGATTTAACGCCACGAAACGTGTGGGACCCCGCCGAGGTAACATTTATTGCTGCTCTTGAACGAATTCAGAATCGCGCTGCTAGGTTCGTCTTGGGACGGTACGGAAGGTGGGAGAGCTGCAGTGCAAAGGGTGAACTGGGATGGGAGTGTCTTGCTGACTGCCGCCATAAACAGAGATTGAAGTTCTTTTATTTGATTTACAATAATAAAAGTGGAGTGAATAGAGACATTTACCTGCACGAACCTCATATCAAAACCTTTTAATCATAGTTGCAAAATCTTGGAATACCAAGCTAAACGAACATGTATCCCTATTCATTTTTTCCTGGAACAATTAAACAGTGAAATAAGCTAATTGAAAAGCAAGTCCATAGTGCGAATGACGAGGTATTTTATTCAATGATGTAATCCCATGCTGTAAGTTGAACGAAGATGTACTTATGTGTGAAAATGACTGTATTATGTGTGTGAACAAAGGTGTATTTCAGTTATTGATGTATTTTGTGTGGTGGTGGTAGTGGTGGTAGTGGTTAGAAGATGAGAAAAGGCACCTAATTTCTGCAACCCGGTCGGGAGCACGGCGCAGTGCCTGAATACGATGATGTACGTCATTCATTGATGTGAACCCCCCCCCCCCCCCCCGCTAATAAGGCTCTCGGGTGCTGCTGCGGGCTATTTAATGGATAAAGAATAAATAAAGAATGATTATGAGAGACGCCGTAGTGGAGGGCTCCATAAATTTTGACCACTTGGGGTTTTTAACGTGCACCCAAATCTGAGCACACGGGCCTACAGCATTTCCGCCTCCATCGGAAATGCAGCTGCCGTAGCTGGGATTTGATCCCGCAACCTGTGGGTCATCAGCCGAGTACCTTAGACCACCGCAGCGGGCAAATATACACATATTTAGTACAATGAATATAAGTGATCAAGAACACCCCATAATTAAGTGAATTTAACACCCTCTCCCTTTCTCCCATTTAAAGGCTAATAATATTACTAATTCGTTAATTCGTCTTTTTTCTTCTTTTGGCTTTGTATCTGAAGCACACGTTCGATCCTGACGTAATGTTTCTTTCATGAGCCGCAAAAGCTGTGTGGTGTATGAAAATTGGTGTGTTGTGGTACGGTGTGGAGTTTCTCTACTGATGACTACTGTCTCACCAGCTCTTCTTCTTAAGCAGCTAGTGGGTGCAGTTTCCGCGGTAATGTCAATTGATTCATAGGTCATTATATTCTTTGTGTGTTTTATTTTTTAAGCTTTTCTGGGTTCACAGTGTACACCACTTCGCACCCTTGAAGCAATTTCAAGCAACCAAAACATGCTATCGCCTCACCTGAATTTGCAAAATCGGGGTGGGCATTTTCCTCACTCATACAGCCCTCTTCTGCGCGGAAAGGTTAGTGTTTTACCGAAACACGCTGTTGGAGGTATGTGGCCTATAATATTCAACACTCTCTAAATGAGCCAGTTACAATTATCAGCTGGTTTTCCTGTCGTATAGGCCACAGGCACACCCAAGCTACACCAGTGCTCTTCCCTTCCTCGAGCCGCGATGCAAAACGGGTTTGCATCAATAGTTTGCACCCATGACAAAATACTGCCGACTCTCATAAACTGGCAGGTAGAATCAGTACATCGACTACAAAAAAAAAAAAAATAGGCAGATCCCACGTACCTTGGGAACCTACGTTGTGGGATCCCCGCCATGGTGGTCTAGTGGCTAAGGCACTCGGCTACTGACCCGCAGGTCGCTGGTTCGAATCCTGGCTGCGGCGGCTGCATTTCCGACGGAGGCGGAATGTTGTAGGCCCGTAGTGCTCAGATTTGGTGCAAGTTAAAGAACCAGGTTGTCGAAATTTCCGGGGCCCCCCGACGGCTCTCTCATAATAATATTGTGGTTTTGGGACGTTAACCCACATTCATAAACCTACGTGTGTGAAGCAGGCGGGGAAGGTGATCGTTCTACAATTTGTTTATGATCGACACTCATTAATGCCGCTATTTGTCACAAATGTTCCGCACGGTTTATGTATAATTGCAGATGGTTGACATAACAATTGTCTCACGTGCGCACGTTGTCAACTGGTAACATGGCACAGCAACACCAAATTGATAAGCGCTATGCTGCTGTCATGCGGCTGGCCCATGAAACGACCTGCAGCATAACAACAAACAGAAAAGAAACCGCCATGCCAGCGCGTACCGCGCGCACAGTGGCACTTAAGCTGAAGAGTTGCCCTTCAAAACTTTCTCTAAACACTGTTTAAGTAACTGCCACAATCGCACTGCTGGGTACCCACTACGGCATAAATATACATAATTTTTCTGTAGTAGGCCACCATTGACTATGCTATCCTTCGTTGTTCTTTGGGGATGCGTGGTATCCGCTGCCCATTTTTTTTTTTAAACTTTGTACATTTTTGATGCAGTGGCTGACGACGACGAACAGATCACAACTTTTCTAATAGATTGGAGCATTGGACAACCCACTCGTTACGCAATTCGCTTTGTGTGACGCCTGGCTGTTCCTTTGCTGTTCTAAAGCACTCTATTACTCATCTTAACGCGATTCGTTTCCTGCCATCAAGCTTGCCTAACGCCAGTTTAAAAACGAGTTCCAAGCACTGGTGTGGCTCCTTGGTAGCACACTGGGCTAGTACGCAAGAGCCGGTATAAAGTTTTTTTTTTCTTTCGATACTCGTTGCGGACGCCGGCGGCGGCGGACAATCACGGCGCCGCACGTGACCCGCGCTCTGATTTCATAACCGTCTACAATTCAGGCCCTGAAGTAGCACCAAGCAATGAAACGAAACATGCGGAGCCTTTCGCGCGTGTTATTGCATTCAAGCAAGTTGGTCCGCCGCTTTCCTCCTTTTTCGGCATGTTCTCGTTGTTTTGGACGAACAACACAGCTTAGTTTGAGTGCCTGAAAGTCGGAGCACTCAGCAGTAGCCATTTTTTTTTTTTCATAACTGTTACTTACGCCAGCCAAAACAAATCACGGCGCGGATGTGAAAGCAGCCGAAAGCCGGAAAGCGACGTCTGCTCTTCCCGCCCGGTGTTTCGCTCTCCCATAATGCCCCAGTGCCGATCCACCAGGGGAAGGCACGGCGCTGCGTTTTCTGGAAAGGTAGAGTTACTAAAGGTAGCATTTACAGTAACTCTGTGGAAAGGCGCATTTAGGCAACACGCGGAGTTACGTTCATGATTTCTGTCGACCGGGCAACGAAGCCGTGAAGCTTGCTTAAATGCGAGAGCAGAATGCGATGGCATGATCATTCTCCTCAGGAGCATCGCTAGGAATGAGATAGTCATTGTGCAGACAACTCTTTCTAAACACCCTCACATTGCTGGAAGGTTCAAGGCAACTTTTCGAGTATACAAAAGCCTATCTGCGGCATGTATGATTTAATGAGTCGTTTTTGTCCCTGGAATATAGCTGGGCGAAATAGCAGCTGCTTCGGGTCAGCTGCTACCTCACCCAATCTAAACGCGTCTGTATAGGAAAGAAGCAGCAAAGCGTAGGTGAGTTCATATATCCTAATACTCGGAAAAGCGCAACCGTCTTATTCACTTCAGAACTTGATTCCGTGCACGTGGCGAAACATTGCTCCAACAGAAAGCACTACACAAAGTGATTCGCTGTGAATAGAATGTCAAAACAACACCATGCACACTTCGTCGTGCTTCCATTCACTGCAGTGTAAAATTGGGCTTCTCAGAAATTCATTCAGAAGGCAGCACCGCCATTAACTTGTCCTGTGCCTCTGTGCCTTCTCATGTTTCGTTAATGGGACGCGATTTTTTCGGGACTCGGAGCCGGTGCCGGCATCTACAAATATCCCCATACAATTTCGAAATACTTCAAGTTAAAAAGCAAGTGCTTGGAACATATCACGCCAGGTATACAATTTCCTAAAGAGCATGCCTTTAATGCGCCTTCTTTGAAGTATTCGCACACCTGAATGCGTTTTTCCTCCTATTTGTGCACCACCAGCAAGCAAAACGCGATGAAAGCACTGTCAAATAGAATGATCGTATTTTTTCGTTACTGCTAATTACCTTGGGGTTACTGAATATTGAACGCATTTTGGTACGGAGTTTAGAAAAAAATATCTGTTGCATAATATAGTGGAAAAAATATCTGCATGGCTAAGCTTACAACTATTCGTTTGTTTTATTACACACTCGTATAATAAAACTCCGAATAATGCTTAATACGTATACATACTTCGACCGCAACTTTTAGGGGCGAAGCTGCTTAGGCCGTAGGTCATTCCATCTTCCGTATGTATGCAGCCACCTCTAGTTTATGACTTGCTCAATAGATGGCGCTGTATGTATATGTTCTTGGGAATAATTTAACTAGATGGCGTTAGTGGTTTTCACAACAGAACCTTCAAGTGAATGAGGTTGACTGGCGCGAGGCGTCCATCTGCCCGTGCGTGTGTCCATCGCTTCGTGCGTCCGGACGGAAGCACGGACGAACAGACAGACGGATGGACAGCCGCACAGGCACACAAACGGACGGACAGACAGGCGGATGGACGGACTCATGGACAGACGGATGGAAGCATGCACGGACGGACGGACGTACGGGCGGAAGCACGGACGGATGGACAGACGGACGCTTCGCCTCACTCATTATAATTCCCTCCGTGGATATGTGGTGATTTTTTTTCATTTGTATACATCTATAGGCTCTTCGCCGTATCCTCAAAGTTTCACAACTCGTATATCTGGAAAGTTTCGAACGTAATTATTTTGTCATATGTAGCGACGAGAACTCCACAAAACATTTCACAAGCTGGCGCATTAACAACCGCTAAAAAGGAACGTTGCACTGCTTGCTCGATCTTTCAAACGCTGTTTTATTGACTGAATATCAAAAACAAAATTTTTCGCGTGCGACATCACACGCATTCTAATCATCGCGAAAAAAAAAAACGGGTTTAGTTTGTATGCGCGAGAGTTGCAGCTGGCATCGCTAAATTAGGCGCTAAACTTATTTGTTCATTAGCATATATTTTAAGAAAGACGAATGACTCGCACGCAAATTAGGTTTCACGGGACGGAATATATACGTTTCTTAGCTGATCACTGTTGTGCACACAGAATCAACACACGGGCTTTAAATTAAAAAAGTTGATTTTTTTCTAACTTATACAATTTGGAAGAGCAAGAAAGTTGTTATTCATAGGGCGTGGTGGAGCCGAAATGATTAACACGAGAACGCATTCCCATTGGCGACTTTACTTGTTTATGTATAAAGAAGGATGATAAATTTTTTGCGTCCGTCAATCAGTGGAATACGAAAACCAGCTGAGCAATTGCGGCGAGACGAAAATATACACGTAAGCGGCCGCTCCTTCCTTTCTCGTTGCGCTGTATCGCCTAAACATGGCGTACCATCGCCGCACCCAAGTTTGGACGAACGACTAGGCTATTCCTGAACGAGCGCCAACCAAGCCGTGACTCGAGATCACACAGAACGTCGCATCGATTGAGCACCGCGGCCACTCCACAGGCGCGCTGTCCGGACACCAGCGCGGGACATCTCCACGTGAGAACCTCGCGAAACAACGGCTTGACCGAAACAGACTCCGCTGTCACATACGGTTCACAAACAGAACGAACGTGCAAGAAGGCGAGACGCGCAGAGAATAGAATAACGTGTGCCTCCGGTCGATATTCTTCTTTTTTTTTTGTTTCTTTAGTTACCACGTTCTTGTCGGACGAGGACGCTCTCTTTATGCGCGATCAATGTGCTAGCGTTTCTTAGCCACCTGAGTCAAAGATGGCGCGCTGCGGCACTGGAGGACAAAAAAAAAAAAAAACGCCTACTGCCCACCGGTTTTTGCACGTTTTTGTGTATAGTGCGTGTGTGACTAGCGACGTATAACGCCATACTGTTCTCGCGGTGTTGTACTTCGGCGTGACCTATACCAGCCGTGCCCTCCTTTTGTCCTCGTAAAAAATTGATTCGCTTCAAGTGCGACAGGTGCGTCAGTTGCAACACTCGACCCTTCACTAATTGAAGTCGGGCCAAGAAGTCGCGTCCCTCGTCTGTGTTGTCACTTTTCGCGCGACTTACATTTCTGCGTTTGAGTGATTACTAATGATAGTGGAAATGTGTGTATGTATAGAAGAAAGGCGTCGCGGTGTATTGCAAACTGAAGTAATTATTGTGCTTTCTTCCGAAGCCCATGAGTTGTGTAGCTACTTGTCTTTCTTTGCTTTCTCTTGTAGTCTAACGACCAGCGAGTGGCCATCTTGTTTCTTTCTCCTCGAAGCGATTGCGGTCAATCACTTACTTCCGGTTTCGAGGATGTTCAGCAAGTCTGCTAAAAATAGAAGTGATGCATTAATGGTTTTGCATAATTTATTAGTTATATTGAATGCAGCATAATCAAACGCTGCTTGAAACGTGGCCCCAGAGGTCACTTCGGTAGCGTGATGAAACAGCACTTTAACACACAAAAAATACAGTAACCCACGAACACCGACGTGCGAATGCCACTACGAGGCTCCCGAGTCAAAAAGCGTGACCTCTAAAATGGTGCACACCACCAGGTACCGGCGCCAAATCTTGGAGGCCACGGTCAAACATTATCACCGCCCCGATTTCCAAACAGATCTCCCTTCTGTTCTCTCATTGTATACGCTCGACAGATGTAGTAGCAGTAGTGCCATTAGAATAACCGTTCACAAACTCTGGCCGTTTCACCGATACCTGCACCAGGATACTGCTTGTCTGCTCCTATTGTGGATCCGGACCTTTTAGGAAAGCACGTTCAATACCGAGACACCGGTGAACAATTCTGCCTTGCTTGGGTCATAATGGCGTAATGCAATACTCGTAAGCTTATCCACTCTAGTGGCGCGCCTGTCAACATCCTTACACAGGTCTTAATGTACAGTTTTGCACGAAAGTTTTCGTGGACAGATTGTGTGAGCGACAATTAAGTAGCGAGAGGCGCACGAATACGCTGCTATACGGAAAAGCTCTTTTCTGCGGGCCGTGACTCACCAGCGCATGCAGTGCCTAATGACAGGCTCACACCATTAGGGACAAGCAAAACTTTCGCTGTTAAGCACTAAGTGCTTTTGTAGACACCAGCTACTGCTTTTATACTGTCAGCTGAAGTAAACGACGACGAAAGACAGCCAGACTTCATGTGTACAAAATCTGTGGAATCATAAAATTCTTGGTGCACTTCAAGAAGCCTGCCACTCTGGTGGTAGAAATAAAAAAAAAAGAAAATAGTCATTTTAAAAGTTATGCTACTTCTTTGCTCGGCTGCCACTTCACACCTCAAAACGAGGTGGTTGGACTAATGTTATTGGCACTTGTTGCCACCTGCTGCTCCACCCAAACGGCACCAACAGTGGAATCAGTCAGCCTATAGTTTTATTCCGGCGCCCACTCTTGAGAGAGAAAACATTGGTCGGTGGAAGAAGTAGCTAAAAGTACTTTTGAACGTATTTTGATTGGTATTCATGTTACGTAGAAATGGATACTGGAAATGGAAATAAAAAAGGATGGAAAATTAACTAGAGGGGCCTCTGGCGCTGCAATCGTTGAGCGACCATGGAAACGATGGGTAGTACACGCATTTGCCTAGTCTTCGTTCTTGCGGCTGGCGAATTGTACTTGTGGCTTCGTTTATTGCTGTGTTTCAGTTCTGTTTCAGTTCTGTTTCGAAGGAAACTTTTCAGCTTCGTGACCCTATTCGAAGCAGTAAGCCTAACTGATTAAGATGGTGAAGCGCAACCGCTGAACAGTCGTTGATTTTTGTTTCGTGAGAAAACAGCTCCAAGCCACTCGAACACACACGGGGCCGGAAGTGCGAAAATTAGACAAATCCGTGCACTGTACATCATTCTCATGCTCACTGAAGCGCTGTGCGTTGCAGTTCCCGTAGACACTATAGCACCAGAGTTCCCTCTAGTGTATATCTAGGAAACTCTACTCTTGAAGAAGTGCACCATTGTGACATCTGTTGACTCAGAATTCAATCACGAATTACGCGAAGCTAACGCAAAAAAATTGACCTATCTTAGTCCACCGAACTATTCGTCTAAAGCGGTGGTAGTGGACCGATTGTTGAAGTGTTACTATTGAATGAATTTCCATCGATATCGATAGTAGTGCCGCAATAAAAGCTTACAAACTGACACAAGGCCGATGGACCTTCCCGGCCGTCTCTATCGCCCAACCGACCCAAACTTTGCCGACCCAATCCCAACCGACGCAACGAGATCCAACCCGACATAACCTGACAGTTCCCCGACCTGTTTTTCGGTCTAATTCTCAATGCCCTCATTGTAATCACTTAGCACTGTAGTTTACCAAAAAACAAAAAAAATAAAAAAGGGCTCGGATGCAAGCAATATCTATCGTTCTAGAATGTATACGTCACGCCAACGAGCCCCTGTGCTTCGTGTGCAGCTATGCGAATGTGCGTGACATCCAAGATGAGATGTTTATGACAGGACATGCACCCGAAAGAACACCTGGTAAATGTCCACTTCAATAGCAGCGGAATCTATAGAAATCGCTCGTCGCGTGGCATAAACGCGCCGGCGAGTATGTAGAATGCGACGCAACGCACCCAAACAGCAAACGAGACTTCTATATATAACGAATAGCAGATGGCGTGAGTGTCAGTGTCTGGGGGCGCAAGCGATCCTATTTTCGGAAGCTTCGACATTATGAAGCGAACAGGGGGAAGCCGACATTAAGTCCAACAGCACCAACAGCTGTTATGGGTCTTCTATGCGCAGTTAAAGTTATTGAACCACGAGATTCGCCGTGGTTCCCACGCATGCGGGGGGTGGCTCTGCAGGTGCGCTCCAGACTACATCACTTATTTTTTTTTTACTTTTTCCAGATATTCAAAGTCTGTCTTTTTTTTTTTTTAGGCAACGGAAACTTCTAAAGCTTCCTGGTGCAAAAATGATAATGTAGAATTGCGACATCGCTCACGATCGATGATTCAGCCCGTTTGCTTCTACAAGTTATTAACGTGACCAGTTTATTTTTCTTTTTGCTAAGACATTGGACCCGTCGCTTGCATTCATAATAAGGAACTAGGCAGAAATAAAAATGGTATAAGATATAAAAAGAGGCATTCATTCCCTGGCAAAGAGGCGCTTTTATTTATTTCACTCTATCACACTATTCTCGCCCAGACTGGAAAAAAAAGTAATTTAACGAAAGGTTGCTAACATGAGTTCTGGAGATTCGTGCATTTTAAGCAAAAATTACTGCTTGAAATCAACATGCTCCGTGAATATGCAGCGATTTCTTGCTACTGTCATATTAAGGACTACTTTGAGGAACGAAACAGTGCATGCAGGTCTGCGTATCAATCCTACAGAACACTACCACGATTATCAACAACAAACCTAACATCAACCACTAGACTCAGTTAAAGATTTCTAGTAATCCCGTGTATCCAAACGTGATTGTCCCATGTCTTGAAAAACACCATTTCAGTTCGAGTGGCTTGTGACTTGTTGCGCGCAATCGATTCCGGAAACGCGAGATTTCTGGGACGATCGCTAAAGCATTCCTGAAAATAGGCAATGAAAGGTTGTGTATGGAATAACACTATTGTCATGCAAACAGACAGTTATTATCGATTTCCTCACTGATGTTTCTCTACGTACGCACTAGGCGTAAGTATATCTACTGGCGGACATTGTCTTGTTTTCCGTAACGAGTCGACCCAGAAAGTATGGATTATCAGTCAGTCGAACCTGTGTGGTAATGAATACATGCATACGGATTGGCGATAAGCACACGCTGTAGGGCCGACGAGTAGGAAGTCAATTCGATGTCTCATTCGAAGGCACGCTTGACAATAAATCAAATGGCAGAAACCTAAAAATAGGAATATTGAGCGAGTTTGCTTCCATTAGCAAAGTAATGCCCGAACCATTACGACGATGGCCAGCAGAATAAAATAGGGTAGGGGACCGCCACCATCCTAGAATTAAAGATTAAAAGGAAAGGGTATACGCAATAAAAGAATTGCGAACGAGCAAAGCCTCAATTGAGCATTACTCGTGGAAGTGATTCTTTTGGATGTCTCATTTGTGTTTGTTTCACGATCAATGACGCGATAGAAAAATTTTCTTTGCTCGAAGCGCGGGGTTCGTTGTCTGGTATGCGTTCAATATGGCGCAGCACTTACACTCTAAGTCAAAAACGACTAAAGTGGGGTATGCCATTGGTCTTTTAGTGGACTAAACGCGCTGCCACAGATTTTGAACCAATTTGCACTAACTGTGGAAGCAACCGCAAGGGTTCAACTGTTATCCCCTAGCACTTACTCCACTTGGTTTAAATGTTGGTCCTCGTAGAATGCTCCAGCGGACTAACAGTTGAACCGACTGGACGGATGAAAAAAAAATGGCGACCCTGCACATGTGGAGTATATCTTATGTTTATTCCAATTTAATCAGCACTCAAGGACACAGCATATTTGTAATCCTACACCCACACGTAGATATACACACGCACTATATTTCAATGTAAAACTCCGCAAACACTGACGGCTCGTGCTATACACTACACGGAACGAACTACCGGATACATACAACACGGCATTTTGACCTCCCGTGTAGGGACGATGGGCGACGTTTGCTCGGCTTAAAAAAAAAAACAATAAACATTGACAGCGTAACGTGAGAACTTACGTGGGCCTTTTCGTAGCCCCAAAGCCAACCGAACTGTAGCGCACCAAAGCGTGCCGATTTGCAGCACCAAAGCGCACCGACCTTTTAATATGGATCCATCTAATCTTCAACATCCCTCCAGTCCGAGAATATGAACTATGAGCTGGCGTTCGATCATGCCAGCCTAACCAGCGTTCGCAAAGCTGGCACACGAGTCCACAAAGACGAACATAGCAGCGGCGCTTATGCAGGAAAGACGGAGAAGCAGCCAGGCGCCCCATCACCGATGCCATCGTTACGGCTTGCCGACGGCGTCGATATATATGCTTACGAGGAGTACGGCTAAACGACAACCGGCGATCGGAACATGCGGCTCGTGTAGAATTTTCGTCGTCGTTGTTTTATAGTCACAAATGAACAATAGGTAGGTGTCCACTGTTCATGCTGTATTTCGGAGTGACGCAGATATGTTTTTACTTACAGAGACGAGACCGTTCGCAGGCACGGTTCTTTCATAGTCGCTCGCTGTGCACCGTCGGCCGCACGATTAGTTGTATCCGCGATCGCCTTCACGCTTCATCTTTCACAACGATTGTCGTATAGAGAAAAATACATACTTTTATCCGAGCTTTAATGCAGGAGACATTATCTCCTGTGAAATAAATTGTATGTGACGTTTCCTTCGCGTGTGCCGGCAATTCACTCTCACCGGCAGCGCGCTGGATACCGATGTCGTGCGAGGTCTATTTTTTCTATATATCTCTTTGAAGTTGCGGCCGGTGATTTAGCAGATTCATGACCGCTGACGAACAGCTCACTTTTATTAGCGCTGTCAGTGTTCTTCGTAGTCCTAACTAATTCAGCACACTGAAGCGAGTTATCGGCATTCCCCGTGCTCGGAAACTTTCACTTGTTTTCGGGCCGCCCGTGCCGGCATGGTGGAAACGCGAGGGTGCTTGCTGTGTACATTCACTGCGTGTTGAACTTGCCTCTCGTAACAGCTTCCATTCGTTTCGTAGTGCTTTACTTTCGCAGTGGCGTATAGCTGATACAACTCGTTTTTGTGATAGCCCATCCGGCTGAGCATTGCAGTGCAGCATCGATAGAAGGCGATGGCGGCGCAGTTACCCTCCCAGTTGGTCCCTTCAGTGCCGAGCGTTTGCGCACGACACGAACTGTCACGCATTTAGTCCCTGTTAGACAAACCGTTCGTCTGTTGGTTTAACGACTGCAGTTTGTCCAACTTCGCCAAATTTCAGCTAGGAGTGTGCAATATCACGAGACAAGATGCAGAACAACGATAGCAATATGGATTGCTCAATCTCAGTCATATGCGTACGAACCTTTAATAAGCGTATGAAGTCTTCACGTGAGCGATATGGATTGCTCAATCTCGTTATTATGCATACGAACCTCTACCAAGAGTATGAAGTCCCCACGTGATTACAGAAATACGTAAACTGCAGCTCAATCAGATGGCAGTAACGAGCGAATTAACTATTCGTTAAATACGAAAAATAAATTATAAGCAGAAACTCACGGCTCCCGGATGACGAAGAGTCACCGCCACTCCACTCTTACAATACCCAAGTCCCCAAAGGCTCTCATTTTTTTTTTTTCGCAAAGAGCTGCCATACGGCCACACAAAGCAGATAGGTGCGACGATAGTGCACCTACGCCTGGAGCGGACATCTGATTAAACACGTTTGATTGATCAGCGCCTGTCTCAGTCATTCTTTCCTTTCCAGACGCGGAAAAGGAGTTATGCGAAGAATTATGATCAACTTCGCATGTTGGGTCAGGGCAAGTATACGCGTCGCGGGAAGCTCTTTAGCGAGAGGAAACCAATGTTACTACGCAGACTCGAAGCTGCGTGATGAGTGATGGACATTCGAGCATGAGCCATAACTTTCGCCTCTGTCTTGTCTAAACCTGCACCTCGGCTTGCTCACATGCAGAAAGGCAAATTTGCACAAGTGCGCACTCACTGAGCGTGATCGATCTCGGAGCCTCCAGACACAAGGACCACATTGATCTTTTTTTTTTTGCGCACCCCCCCCCCCTCTCCCACGCGTTATTTGTAGCAAGCGAGCTGACAGATCATTGTTCATCTGTCCGTCGATCTTCCAAGCTGTACAGCTGCGAGAAAGTTAGGTGTGCCATCGAAGTAAGCCGTTCATCACGACTTCATCATGGACAGCGTCACCTTTCATAACACAATCTTTGGTCACATAACTTCCTCACACAGCGACAAAATGAGCATTGTAAGGAGGTGGGAATCGGGTACCAGGATTGTGTGATCGTTATGGCCAATCAAGGCTCTTTCACTGAAGCGAAAGCCCGCTTTATGTGTATAGTTGAACTTAGCATTACTCCTGCAGCATTGTGTATCAACATATTCCGCTTCGGTGCGACTGCACTTCGTCTTAATTTAACTTATGCCGTAGAGCATACTGGCACCAATAAAAAAAAATAAACACCAATTGTACACGGAGACCCGCAGTTCCTTTTTAGTTAGCGCGCACGCTGCGAATTTTTATTGTTTAACAACATGAAGTAGGAATATCTAACCAGCACGTCCCGAAACCACCATATGATTACATTTGTTTTTCCTGTGTCAATTTATATCTGAAGGTGTTTTTTTTTTAATAAGTTGTACTCACCATAGTAGAGTACCTAGTACTCTGTATCGTTACGCACTTTTTCCTAAACACACATGAGAAACGCCGTGGTGGAGGGTTTCGGAAATTTCGACCGACTGGGGTTCTTTAACGTGCACCCAAATCTGAGCACACGGGCCTACAACATTTCCGCCTCCATCGGAAATGCAGCCGCCGAAGCCGGGATTCGATCCCGCGACCTGCGGGTCAGCAGCCGAGTACCTTAGCCACTAGACCACCGCGGTGAGGCGTCTATGTATAAGGGATAGATAGCCAGAGAACGGTTGTGCAGTGCGAGCAATCGTGTACTTTTCCTATAGGTAAAAAAAAAAAAAGCTATGACGGTTATGTCTTCTTCTTTATACTGAAGACGTGGTGCAATGACCTCATCACGGCACGGCTCTACGCTGCCCCATATTAGAGTACCAAGTACTTAAAATTGTTAAATATTTTTTTCTAGATACACCACAAGGCCTCATAAAATGTGAGGCCCACGGGAAGGCTTTTTGCTCCCTCGTAGTAGAGTACCAAGTACTTTAAGTTGTTAACAACTTTTTTCTAAACACAAACTCACTAGCAGACGCTGCCTGCGTCGGCGTTGCGTGGCGAGAAAGGGGGAGCGTAGAAGAGGAGAGGGAAAGAGAGGGGGCGCACATGCGCAGTGGGGAAGTAAACACAAGAGACACAGCCTCCGGCATAAGATGCTTCGCATCTAAAACAGGGCGCGCATAGGCCATCCATGATGGAATACCAACTCACCCAATGTTCCGTTCTTACGTGCATAGCCCTCAAGCAAATGAAAAGACCAGACAGTTAGGTCATGCGAAACGTAGAGAATGCTAAACATTGCACTTACCTGCAGTGTACTAAGTGCGACGTAAATTGAAATGAATTGTAGACAAAAAGTTACCCTTTCTGTCAGGGGCATCTGCACCCACAACCTTCGATTACGCGTCTGATGCGCTGCCAGTGGGGTACGAAGGAAGATGCTTCCCTGCACACTTAGTTCGCTTGTTCTGTACGTGAATCCTTTGTAATTGTTATACAGCGCTACTCGTATACAGCCCAGATGCGAGCGTTGAACACTCTTTCTTGTCTGAGAGAGTCATATGGCTCTTGCTGTTTGCACGAACCGGCAGCTGACCAATAAACCCTAGCATACCAACCAAATGTGTTACGTCAGCCGGAGTGAGGCTCTTCCCTTCAATAGAGAGATGGAAGCTAGGTACTTTCGGGTGCCGTTATTAGAGACATTTTGGCAGAACAATGGTTGTAATTGGATACGTGTCCCTTTAACTTCGACGCCATTCCAGCGATACCGACACAGCCATGGCGACTACGTATATTTCTCTTCCACCTTTATCTCACATAATAACAGAGTCGATTCAACATGTCATCACCAGCAAGTGGCGACAACAGTGGTGTTCATTTTGTACTAGGTAAAGCGAATCACAGAAGCAGCAGCAGCAGGAAGAAGTGGTGTAAGTGGTACGTTCTGCAACAATGGTATCTGCCCTCAACGATGTTTGTCTAGTTAAGGGGGTGCGATAGAGGTGCGTTTTGACTCACCCGCCAAAACTCATAAAGACCACAAAGCAATCAGTAAGTCACGCACGTGACATCTTGAGCTAACAAGTGATACGAGAAAGTTGTTTCCTCTCTGCATGTCAACATTTTGTCTAATCAGCACAGGCCTCGTGCGCAAACGGGGAAGCTATCATTAGTTATCTTGGTCAGGTAAACACAGCATGTCTGGGGAAACCATGCTCCTAACAAAGCAAACGATAAGATATATTTGCGAAACGGGAGGCCTGAGGAAATCAATATCCACGCTGGCCGCGCTTCGCGAGATAGTATCCGATAGAACGCCGTCATTGCGTGTAGCAACGGCAAAGCGCGACATTCTCGGCGCTGCCCGCACGCCTACAACTTTCCCGGCCGCTTAGTACAGAACATGACGATACGTCGACCACTGGGAGCCACCGCGGCGATGGAAGTGTGCGTAAACTAACTTTTTCGGCGTAGTGTCACGCGTCACGTGTGCCTCTTGTGTTCATGTTGTGCAGGCAGCGGTCTGATCCAGGCAAGTGTCGTTCTTCGTCAGCGTTAATAGAACCAAACTGTAGATCAAAGTTGGTTCTGGTAAAAATATATTCATAATGAAGTAGACCTAGCGACAACACGCCGATAGTGACTGCTTGCAGCATGAACAAGCTATTGAATAGGCCACACTTTTCTGTGCGTGGCAACTGCTTAAGAGAACGGCTGTCGACGTTCTCTGTATCTATTGAGAACCATTATTATGAACGTTTTCGTCCGTAAGATTCGTTCGTCGCTAGATCGACTCTAAACATCACAGAGTACACCAAATAGGGCATGCGTGCCTCGTAAGTGTGTTCCATGTATCAAAAGGTCGTCCTGAATGCCTAAATTTTTCAATCAGGAAAGCAATATGGGCCAAACTTCTATACGGAGAACCTCGTTACCGCAAAGAAACTCGAGTGATGCGCATAAAAAGCACATAATCTTCGACAAAACGTGATGTATAGGCTACACCAATGTAGCTGATTTCCCACATTACTTCCTAATGAAATACAGCCATCAGTATTTCAACCATGCACTCCAACTCACGAAATCTATATGCCACCCCATTTATATGTCAATTTTTCTACAGTCGTATCACAAAGTGCCGTAACAAGCTTCTAACGCAGTACTGAACAATAAGAAGGACGCTTTGAATTGCGAAGTGTCCACATATCATCTCCTCTTCTTGGAAGCTTCTACGATGCTTTTATACGCTGCTACTCTGTGCGGTTGATACATCTGTAGGTTAGAGGCAAAATAACAAGTTGGCCCCGCTCTTTCCGCTCAAGCATCGGCAAGTTCTTGCTCCTGCTTGAGTGCCTCGAAATTGTTGCGAGGAGCTGCGGAACGGAGCACAGACAATTCAATTAGGCTTGCACAAACAAAGCGGGGAAGCCAGCACTTGTCGTTCGCCATTTGGTGCACCGCTAACCGCATTCGGTAGTCGTCCAAAGTGTTCTAGGGAGCCTAGCTACAAATACATGAAACAATTTTCGACATATCATGTCCGTCAATGTACAAAACAAAACTGTATGACCGTCAACAATTCTTGAGCTTCCATACACGTTAGCCAACTCGTGCTATCAACTCACGTTATTAACCCAAAGTGGTGCCTTCAATTTGGCTTTTGATTGAAGTCGCTCCAGCAAACACGGAGCGAAATGTACACGTATACGGTTGCTCTTATCAAATTGAAAAAAAAAAAAACGTGTGTAATATTTGAACGGCTGGCACTAAGCAAATCGCCCGGAAACATGGCGCTGGGTTTTCTAGTACTTCTATGAGCGATCGTGCTATTCCAGCCTCAAATACAAACACTGGCCTGGCTATAATCAACATGTTTCCTTGATATTCATAAAGCTGCGAGCAAAAGTCACATGTCACCCTTCCGTAGCTGCTCTAGCGAGCCGTCACCTGGTGTCATTTGCTCATCTCCGTCGTTGCCAACTGTATTTGTAGCCTTTGCTTCTCGCAAGCCAGTCATGCAACCTAGGGCTTGAGATACCATCAAGAGGTATCTCAAGAGGTATCTCAGTTTCGTTGAGATACCTTCAACGAAACTATTTCAGGCGTCTTGGTGAACTACAATCTCGATAAGGCAAAGAAACGGAGCCAGCAGTCGTTTTCTGAATGCGTATCCCATGTTGCATTTTGTATGGGAACAAGTAAGTTTGTTATCTAAATAGAATATTTTACGAACATTGCAGTACTTTAATCCGTCTTTCTTCTTTGCAGGTTGTGTCGTCACCGCCTATAAGGGCCACAAGACGTTGATAGCCCACGTCATGACCTACGAGTACTTCCGCAACGCGTAATTTTTTTTTTTTTTTTTTTGATAATTGAACATAACATGCGCCTGGCACAAAAAATGACATGCAGTGTAAACATAAAAACACCTCCCTTGCACAAAACTACAATCTTGATTCACAGGTAAGAACAAAAAAAAAACACATTGCTTCAATTTCACTCGAATGATTAGGCTAGATACATCAGAACTGACCATATGGTCGTATCGCATTGGCGACACAAAGTGGAAAAACATGATCGACTTCAATCTTGTTTCTTTTAAATCAATAGGTATTATTAAACGTAGACTACATGAATCTACTTGCATTGCAATTTCTATCAGTGAACACGCATTTTAAACGTACTCTGCATGAATCTATTTACATCGGAATTTTCATCAGCGAGTGAACACGCGTGTGTTAACTAGGAAGAAATAGATGTTCATCTTTCAACATGTGGGCCTTATGTCACAATAAACGGAAGCTTTATTTTCAGCGATTTTTCCTTTACGCTTTTTTGCTCGGACACTTTTGTTTAGTCGGGACTCCTCTGAACACCGAAGTTAAGCTTTTCTATCGAAGTAAGCCGGTGAAACTGCAGGGCATTTATAAAGCTCTGGCGTTTAGTTTCAGTCGAAGAAACAAAAATGCACTGTTTCAGCCGAGCAGCGGTATCGTATACGGGCGTGAAAAAAGTAATCTCCATGCGACAACAGCGAGTACATACATGACGTGTAGAAGCAGATGTGACGTAACTGTCTACAGCTTGTTAGTAACTACTGAAAGTGAAACCAAAGCGACGTTGTAAGACTTTGCCTTCCAACAGTGAATATGCCAGCAGCCCCGCCACGGTGCTCTAGCGGCTAAGGTACTCGGCTGCTGACCCGCAGGTTGTGGGATCAAATCCCGGCTGTGGCGGCTGCATTTCCGATGGAGGCGGAAATGTTGTAGGCCCGTGTACTCATATTCGGGTGCACGTTAAGGAACCCCAGGTGGTCGAAATTTCTGGAGCGCTCCACTACGGCGTCTCTCGTAATCATATGGTGGTTTTGAGACGTTAAACCCAACAAATCAATCAATCAATGTAAATGCCAGCAGCGGTCAACTGCGGTGCTAGCGTAGTGTATGCAAAGGCGACACTGCTGCGGTGCAATCAACACTGACGCTTTGAGGGCTCTATTGATTCGCGTGAGAACACTTAACCAACGAAAACGGAGGTACTCAAAGCATCAAAGCTTCGTGCAATAAGGACCGACAGTCAGGCACTTCCTTGAAGCCGTTCGTGAATTGCGGTTATGAAGGCGAGAGTCCTACATTCCTCTTAAAATAAAAAAATGACTGTACCCGCGTTTCACAGCATCGGGATCAACACGAGTGATGCAGAAAATCATCACCACGTTATGACACCATTATCACATGACAGGTCAATACATTTTGTGACGCTACGTGATGACGTCATTACGTGGCGTCCCCGCTTAGCCGAAAATGGTCCATTCACGGAGGAAGTGCGAGACCAGGTGAGGTGCAGAATGCCTGCAATGCGTCCGATCTTGGAGCCAGTGTTAAGCCGCGTGAGTTACAGAAAGTTTTCGGAGGGTGTCGTGAGAGTGTTAATACGCAGGCAGAGAAGATAAAGAAGAACGTGGCTTTCACCTTAGATTTCGCTGAGTCAAATACATAAAGGGCAGTTTTTTTCCCCTTATATTTGGCGATGAGGACCGGCGACAAGCATGTAACCACGGGTGCGACGTACTCGCAAGTCGAACCACACAGAACTAAGTCATGCCATTCATTCACTTTCGCCGATTAACACACGCACCTACACGTACGACGTGACCGAGAGCGACAGTCAAACGTAACAGTCGAGAGCAGGCACGTAGGAAAGGGAGAGCCCAAGGACCCAGCCTCCAAAATTCGTCCAGTCCGCCATAGTTCCGGGCAACATCAAAAGACTTTCTTTCGAACGATTAAACCACGCCCCCTCCCCGGAAAAAAAAATTAAAAATTCCTGGCTACATGCCTTCTACAGAGTGCCTAGAGAGGCATCGTAATAATGATGATATGTGGGGTATAACGTCCCAAAACCACCATATGATTACAAAAGACGCCGTAGTGGAGCGCTCCGGAAATTTCTACCATGTGGGGTTCTTTGACGTGCCCCCAAATCTAAGCACACGGGCCTACACAACATTTCCACCTCTATCGCCGAATGCAGCCGCCGAAGCCGGGATTTGATCCCGCTGACTGCGGGTCAGCAGCCGGGTACCTTAGCCACCAGAGCAAAGCGGCGGGGCGAGAGGCGTCGCAGTAGAGGTGGGTACGTAGTCCTAGAACTTCAGACATCTCTGCAAGGGAAAGGTCCATGTACACGCGTCCTGGCGCTATCGACAGTATTCGAGACGTGCGTCATCACTCTGGCCTGAATCTTTCGATAAAATCCAACGGCGGAGGATAAGCGAAACGGCGAACGCGGCAGGCAAATTGCCTGCGCATGCATTTTCTTCACGGCCTCTCGTCATCTGCGTTGGGCTTTGGAGAAAGAGACCTTTCAAACGCGCGAAGCACTGCGCGTCCATCGTGCAAGTGGCCAGCAAACAGTCGACGACAGCTTTTATATCGCGCGACAGCTAAAGATAAATGCGTAAAGCCGGTCGAGCGAAGTGCTGTTCGATAAGGGCTCTTGATGTGTCAGTTACAAAACAGAAGGAAAAGGACGTTCAGAAAACGCCGCTCGCGCGAGAACTCGCAGAAATTATTCAGGCGCTTTCCAATAGCATCGCTGATGGGTGTGGCTGCGTATATCGTGCATTCTGAAGTTTATTCTACACCCATGGGCTTATATCTGAAACCAAATGCATTTTCATTTTAATAGGGGCAAAGCTGCTCGAGGAGGTTGCCCCGCCGCGGTGGTCTAGTGGCTAAGGTAATCGGCTGCTGACCCGCAGGTTGCGGGTTCGAATCCCGGCTGCAGCGGCTCCATTTCCGATGGAAGCGGAAATGCTGTAGGCCCGTGTGCACAGATTTGGGTGCACGTTAAAGAAACCCAAGTGGTCGAAATTTCCGGAGCCCTCCCCTACGGCGTCTCTCAAAATCATTTGGTGGTTTTGGGATGTTAAACCCCACATATCAATCAGCTGCTCGAGGTTGAGGATTGTCTGTTAACGGCGTTGGCTTGCACTATGGCCGAGCATATGCAAGGCACCCACTGTCATAGAGAGTCCTAATATACACTAGAGGGAACACTGGCGCTAGTGTCTATGGAAGCTGGAACGCACGGCGCTTCAGCGAGCATGGGTATGATGGGTAGTACACACATTTGTCTAGTATTCGTACTTCTGGTCTGCTTCTGGCTCCGTGTGCATTCGTGTAGCTTGAAGCTGTTTTCTCAGGAAACAAAATAGGCAAATGTTCAGCGGTTGCGCCTCACTACCTTATTCTTTTAGGCTTACCGTTTCGAATCGGGTCACGAAATTCAATTGTGTTTGTTTTTTCTTCCAAAATGAAACCGAAGCTAGCAACAAACGAGGCCGCAAGTACGATTTGCCGCCCACAAGTCCGAAAGCTAGGCAAATCTGTGTCCCATAATTCCCATGGTCGCTGAACGATCGCAGCGCCAGAGTCCCGTCTAGTTAATTTTAGGAAACTGTACCCCACTATACGCCATGGCGATGACGCTGATGACAATAAAGATGATGACCATCTCGAACGACGACTAAATTGTTCAGTAAATGACGTCCCGATATGCACTGCTATGCATTTCTTATTCCCGGAAACAAACAACAACCGCCAGGGGTACGCGCACAGACCTCGCATTTGCCAACCTCAAGTTAGATCCAACGGCACAATGGAGAAATAATCAAAGCGAAACGAAATTTACAACTTAACAAAACATACTACTTATGACCGATAAACATTGTATGTAACTGTACACCGCTTTGTCACTCATTTTATTGCGTGAGTGAACAATGGTAGCCCCAAACAATCTCACTGCGTCACCCAATGATCGTCATTCGCTTCGTGGATTTGTCATGATTTCTTCTTCTTCTCTCTCTCTCTCTTAATTAAGCGGTGTTGTATGGGATGTTCCTGCTACGAGCCCTTTATCTGGGGAGTGTTTTTGGAGCGATAGATTTGAATACATATTACAACTTCATACTCTTGTGTAATAAAAATAGATTTAGCTTGCCCTCACCCGCAGCCTCCTATACAGAATATAGGGCAGAAGAGTGTGTCAACGGCACGGGAGCCGCTAGTATATACTCCACTTGTCGTGTACGAATGAACAGGCGATCAGTGGCAACATCCGCCACGAAAAGCGATAACCTTATCTATGCCATGAAAGCAAAGTATACGCGCCGCCGATAAACCGGTCGCGATGAAACTTCATTGTGTCTCGCATTGTACGCACGCACTGAAGAGACACGGCGATAGGAGCCCTTTGTTCAACGAGATTAAATTTATCGGGACACTCGATGCGCGCCTCTTGTGCCAGACCACGGGAGGAAAAACGTGCTTCTTTTTTTTTTTTGCAAATCCATTTAAGGCGGGTATGGTCTGAGTTTCATCGGCGGCGTCACCAAATCTTTCGCAGGACCACGTGTCTCAGGCGCTCTCTCCCGCTGGGTACACGCAGCGTTAAAAGCGCATTCAACGTGATGTCACAATACGAATGCCCGTACACAAAAGAAACTAGCGCCTGAGGGGGGGGGGGCGAATCAACGAATGACATGGCGTGGCACTGTGCGAAAGTGAGCTTACGCACAGCGTGGTGATTCAGACGGCTCACTAAAAGAGCGTTGGATAATTTGTGAAGTGCTGTAGGCCCATTGTACTCAGATTCGGGTGCACGTTAAAGAAACCCAAGTGGTCAAAATTTCCGGAGCCCTCCACTACGGCGTCTCTCATAATCATATCGTGTTTTTGGGACGATAAGCCCCACATATCTATCTAACTTGTGAAGATTTGCTAGATGTAAGAACCATATGATTACGGTACACGCCGCAGAGGGCAACTACAGATGAGCTTCGACCATTCGGGGTCTTTTACGTACACTGACATTGCAAGGTACAAGGGACTCTAGAAAGGCCCGTTTACCACCTCCATCAAAATTCAACCGCCGCAGCAGGGGTCGAACCTGCGACTTTGGGGTTAGTAGGCAAGTAGCGTAACGGCAATGCCCACGCATTGCATTCTGGGAGAGTAGTTGCCTACCAGGCATATGACTAAATGTCAAGTGAAAACCCCGATGATTAACTAGAAACCTATCTGGTTTGCTGCCCTGCACTCGAGAAGGGGTAAGGATGGACAAGAAGGTAGGAAAGGAGGAGAGTGAAGGTTGGAAATATAAAGAAAAAACACAGACACGCTCATACACGGGAGTAAGACAGTTTTTCAGCGGAGGGGTGCGTACACTGACACACCTTACATTCAAGTGTCCCTCGCACTCCACTACGGCAAACTCTACGCTCAAACACAAAAAGATTACCACTCTGGTCGTGGGAGGCGCGACTTTTGGAACAGACCTTGGCAAACCAACTGCCAACACAGGACCAGTCCCGGCTAGCCGATATATTCAGTGTAGCACTGTACAAAGGGCGCCACACAATTTAGTTTTAGGGACCTTTTGATAAAATTCATCTTCTCAAACTTCCTGCTAATAAACGTTCTCTCTCGCTCTCAGCCGTACCTTCATCGCTTTCTGTTGTGACGCTTGAAGGTTCTGGCAGATTTTCATCGCTTGCAACTGACTGCCTGTCTTGAGCTGTGGCCTGCGAGTCTATACAGTACACAGAACGACCCCGAGATTTCGCAATCTTTGTCCTGATCGCAAAGTTTGCCGCCATTGGTCCATCGCTATCGGCTATGACGGAAACAAATCTGCAAACCCTGTATTTACTGCGTCACCAGGGGACAACTGTGGCCAACATTATGTCTAACTGCTTCAGAAAGCGGGCATATGAGCTAAATATTATAGCCTGAAGACCACGGTGACTCAAACAACTACAGGCTTCATCGTGTCTTCAGCCTTCAGGCTTCATCGTGTCGCTTCAACCAGGCTTCATCGTGTCGCTTTATCGTTATAATGTAAGCACGGTGAAAAGCTGCGCCTTATCTAAATTCGCTCCTCTCCAGCGGCACAAACAAAAACTATGAATGGAGTCAAGACTGGCTGCGCAACACGCACATGGACAATGGTAGAATGGACACCACGAGCGAAAACTATAGCAGCTGCTTTATTAGCAACGATGAAATGCACTTTTATGTTGAATAACAGAGAAAACCACTGACGATAGGCTCTAATAACTATTCCTTGGTGAAGGCACCATGTCGGGGCCTGCTAAATGCAGATGCATGAATGGAGAACACGGCGTTATGGGGGTAACCCCTCACTCAGCTCAATTGCTTTTTCCCAGCGCAGGGTAGCAAACCAGGCATGTGCCTAGTTAACTTCCCTTCCTCCCTTGCACAGTACACGTGGTTTCATTCTTGCTCATTATAATCACCCAGGATTACTGATATCACCACCTTCTCATTAGAGTCATTGTGAAGATCATCTTTCATTTCCATCACATAACGGCGGCAATTTTACTGAAGTCAGCAAAAAAAAAAAACAGTCTATATATATATCGAGAGAGAGAGAGAGACGGTGCTAGAACAGAAGCGGGAAGCGGACGCACCCCTAAATGTTTAAAAATGCTCGGCAAGACTATACGACACTGCCAGCTCTATACTCGGTTGCAATCTATCACATCACTCCACCTATCGGGCCGCGGCGGAGCGCAGCCATGCTAGCCATGGTTTCTAATCGGACCGTATCTGTGTATTAGCTAATTGAAGTAATACCCACTTTAACAGTTATAGGTTCGTCGTTAATACCTAAGTAATACGCTCGGCAGAGCAATGATGTCGGAACATGCGAGGAAATTTACCAGGATGTCCGAGTTTACCAGTGCCACCTTAAATGCCTTGTCTCACTCCAAAGGTCTCAATGTGCCACCCAGGCTCTGTCGGTCCAGCCTCCGACGGCTTTGCCAGTTCTACAGCCACATGTAACGTTTCAATATATAAGTATTCTGAATTGTTTTGTCACTGCCGCAGTGGTCACAGGCTGCGGTATCGGTCATTCATATGCGGAACGCTTTTACTATGTCGCGTTTACCAATGCGACACCCAGCCACAGCCTGCGCAGTAGGGTATATGTCACCTCGGCGAAGCACTGTAAGAATTTCAAAACTAGCAGTTGGATCTAAGGTATACTAGTAGTCGCGAGAATGTCCACACAATACTGTTCGCAAATAGAGTCACTTTTCAATGTATTCAATCTCCTGGACTCTTTAGCGAGAAAGCATCCTGCGCCAGAGACAGAACGTCACCTAAGTAGGTTGTGCAGGGGCCGCGTTCAACCGTTCTCTCCAGACGACTCTGACCGGAATGACCTGCATGTGTGTGTTTGTGAATGACTCTTTGTTTGTTTTTATTTATCCCTGTCTCCGCTCTGCAGGTTAGCAAACTGGTTTTCCTACTACGTTAACTTCCCAGCATTTTTCTTTTTATCTATTTGTATCTCTGTCTCTCTCTCTATATATAAAAAGTATTTAAAAACTTCTGACATAAAATCAGCAACAAAAACATGTATATACAGAAGGATCATATATATGAATCGCTCTATCAGTGCTTCACGTCACGAAGATGAGTGAACACTATTGGATGGAGCACTCATGCTAACTTTATGTGGGAAGGACAGGGATGGATGCGGGTGGAGCCGGTACTCCAATATTAGGCAACCTCCCAAGCATTATTACAATGAAACTGTCCGCATAAACAAACTATATATAAGATAAAAAGGGCAAGCCCGTCTATTGCCATCTAAGCGACCCGAAGCCACGCAACCATCACGGTGTTCGGACTGAAGCAACTCGAAATGTCTTCAAACAGCTCGATCGACAGAAAGTTTCAAGCTTTCAGCAACGCCCATCTGAAGATAAATGCCAATCTCTCCAGATGCTCTTCGGGCGAAATGCCCGTGACAGCACACCGACCTTTCCGCACGTGCTTCTTGCTGCTGCGTCGAAAAAAAAGGAGGGGGGGGGGGGGGAGGGATTCAGACGCGACAATGAAGCGTACGGACGAGCACATTGCGAAATAATTGCGACGTGCAAAAAACGGGCACCGAGGGACATTCTGGGAAGACCTTTTATGAACGACGTATTGGTAGCGAGCACTTCAACCTTTTACTTTCTTTTTTTTTTAAGCACCACACGACCCACTAGATCTCGCGCTTTCATGAGACCGTGTCGGAGAATAAATCGGGTTCATTGTACCATGTGACCTTCTCAAAGCGACTACGACACCCCAGCCACGTTGTCCACAATCGAAGCGCATACTCCGAACAACACACAGCTAGCACACCCGCACAAAGCAATTAATGCGTCCGCCCGAGCCTCGTGTGTTTGTCAACGTCGAATCCCACCCGAGGGCGTATGTTTATGCATTAGGTATCCGACGACCCGGAACGCTATTGCCAACCAGCTCGCAGCGTTTACTTTGCCCTCGGAGCATCCGCATATACATGCGGGTTTGTGTCTATACACCCTATGGGCCCACGCGCCGCAGCATCTCTTTACCAAGAATTAATTTTAGGCGTCAGCATTGTGCTATCAATTGCACATAAGAGAGCTATACACGCAAATGCTTTTTTTTTTTTTTTTTTCCCCGGCTGTGCGTCAAACTTCAATACCACGGCCGATAGACACTGCGAGCTCGGCAAAAGGAGTGAGTAGATGCATCTCTAAAAGATGCGGGTGGCCATTTTCGGATCGTTGCTTTAGCGCGCTTGGAGACGCACGCAAAGGCATAGAGTTTCTTAATATACACTAGAGGGAACTCTGGCGCTAGTGTCTATGGGAGCTGCAACACACGGCGCTTCAGCGAGCATGGGAATGATAACTAGTACACGAATTTGTCTAATTTTCGTACTTCTGGCCTGCTTGTGGTTCTGGGTGTGTTCGTGTGACTTGGAGCTGTTTTTTACCCCACTTACTGGTCACTACCAGATCACCGGAACAAGCGCCTGCGGGAAACGAGACCCCGGTATGACTTTTCGTCTTCCAGATAAAATCAGCCGAAGACATGCTAATATACTGCACCGAATTCGCCTGGGCGTCGCCTTCACTCGCCACTACACCCACCTAATCGGCCGTACGGACAGCCCGAATTGTGAACGCTGCCAAGTGCGCGAAACGGTAGCTCACATAATTTGTGACTGTGCATTATACGTGGCGCAAAGAAAAATACTAACTGCAACGTTGGCAAGCATCAGACGAACACCATTATGTGAAAGCCACATATTGTCAGCAATGAACGACCAAACAGTGTCCAAAACTGCTACAAAGGCTGTTCTAGACTTTATAAAAAGCACTGGACTAGAAACTAGACTGTAGGGTACTATGCTACTTGGCTACTGTACATACGCACCACCTCTTCTTGTCCCCATCGTCACCCTTCATCCCTCTTTCCTTCCCCTTTCCCTTATCCCCTGTGTAGAGTAGCAGGCTAGAGCGAACTAGCTCAGGCCGACCTCTCTGCCTTCTAATAAATTCTCTTTCTCTCTCTCTCTTCACGAAAACATAAATTAGCAAATGTTCACCATTTGCGCTTCACAACCTTAATCTTTAGGCTTACCATTTTGAATCAAGTCACTAAGTTCAAAAGGGTTCGTTTTTTTTTTCGAAAACAAAAGCAGTAACCGGCAATAAACGAAGCCGCAAGTACGATTCGCCGCCCGCAAGTACGAAGACTAGGCAAATGTGTGTACTACCCGTCATTCCCATGGTCACTGAACGATCGCAGCGCCAGAGTGCCCTCTAGTATTTTGGGAAACTCAATGCGCAAAGGCGTGCCTTTCGGCCTTCGAAACTGCGGTTCTCCGCTAATGTAATTCGCTTTGTCACGGTGTCTGCATATTGAAGACCCACATGAAAGCCTCCTTTAGCTTGTCCTCTTTTTTCCCATTCATTTTCCTTTGTAACACGTAACACACGCATTGCAAGGTATCAAAGTGGTTCGGTTCTCCTTGAAGTCACCGCTCCTGTGAAACGGCGGCGACAGAAAGTATTTACTGGTAGTGTACGCAAAAGTGACTTCCTCGGAAACAAAGCGTGGGGGGGGGGGGGGGGGGCAACCAGTCTAAGATATAAACGGAGCCCCCTCCCCTCTCTTTTCTGGCACCACCTCGTCTTGTCTTTGTAGGTACCATACCTGTTTACCCTATCTTTTGTATCTTCTCTTCTTATAGTGTTAGAGCAATACGTCCTGAGCATTATGAAGTGTGGAAATGTATCAGGATAACACAAAGCAGTATAAATATACGAATTTCGTCCAGAAAGATTAAGTTTATGAACGACCACTTCACCGATGATTCTTGCACGTTCTTTTTCTAAACTGGACTAAGTAATACGAGTATGAACGTGGTCTTCATCTGAGCCTAAGGTTTTTAGCAATAGTGACGAGAAAAAATGTCTTCGAGTGACAAGTAAATTAATTTGACATTCACAGAATGTCTACGAGTGTCCATGACAGCAGTCGGGCATGTTTACTACGCCTCAGGGGCGCCGCTAATATGTTGATGGACTGGTCTGATCTACTTTATCGACAGCATATGTTCTTTTAGCTACGCCATTCAGAATTTAATCTTCGTTGATGGCACACGATGACATCTGTGGCTACAAATATATCCGATGCAGGAGCTTTTACGAAACATTGTCAAGCACCTACACCACGCAAATGTGTCATATTATGCCGCATAAAAGCAGGCCATTCAACTTCCGCAGTTAGATCTATACATAAAGGCTCCAAATCAAAGTAGATAATGTATTGGCATATCAGATAAAAAAGTGCAGCCATATCCAAGAAGTGAATGTTTGAGTGGATGAACCTCCGGAGGTAAACCTGGTAAACCATGAATACTCCGTACATTTTTCTCACTCGATTTTATTACAACGCTCCCCCTAGCGTACGTCGCCGCACTAAATCGAACGACTGCCTTCCACCAATGACACGCGCCATATATGACATCATACCTATTTCATAACAACTCGCATCTTTCATCATGAACTACAAGTACCACCGTCTAGTTTATAACATCTTGCATCTTTCCAACATCAGCAACAAGTACCGTAATCTAGTGAACACTGCAAGAACTAAACGAGAGGTGGCTACATACAGGGGACGCCCAGCCCTTGCCTTAAGGCTTCGCCCCTAAAAATGTTACCATTAAGATTGTTCCAAAGAACGTTCCATAATATTTCAGGGAATAACACAACATGTTGGTCAGAGTGACGCCACCGATGGGGCGCCCGGTCCACTAATGAAGGTACGTGAGTTCATGGTTCTCATGGCGTTGTAAAGAAGTGACACGGCATGACAACTATATGCTCTGGTTCGGTCTATCGTAAACACTCGTCAGCCGTCCAGCATATTTCGGAAGCGAAATATGCTGGACGGCTGGGAAACATACACTTGATCCTGCTGTGAGAGCAATCACAAATTACTTGCTCACGTGAGACATTGTCTCACCGCTAAATTGTTGCGGGCTGCATTTATGAAGCCGTACTGTTTCCAGAATTTTACAGCTGACACGTCTATAGGCGTGACTCCTGTAGCAAAGACAATAATCTCATGCACATGGAAAGACGTACGCGTCTGTTCTAAGAATGAAATGGTACGTCACGTCCTACGTGCAGGATTCAATCAGTTGTACTCAAGATCGCTTGTTGAAGCCGAAATTTTTTGACCATGCCGTGTTTGAATATGGTGAAGACCCTAGAGCCAGGTGATGATTAGTGGCATCTTTCCGGCGCAAAGGCCCGGGTTGGCTAAAAAGCGCCATGTCTTTGATGGCCCGGGAGCCAGGTAGCAAGCCAGTAGTGCGGCTGATCAACCCCTTTGTCTCTGCTTCTGTCTTCCTCTCTTTCTGCACGGTGCAGTCACAGGTTTCGAGCGTGATATAACTGTCTCCACCAGCAGCGGCGTACCCAGGGAAAGGCACACCGGGCCTGTGCACCTCTCCCCCTTCTCCTGAAATGTTTTCTACATGTCATACAGCGCGAAAAATGCCCCTTTCAAATAGGTGCCACCCCCCCCCCCCCACACACACACAATTACTGCCTCTGCCCATTGGTGCTGCTATTAGAATTCGAGTCGAGGAGTGAGCGTTTCGTCTAAACAAAACAAAATTCGGCAGATCCCCGGTGCCTCGGAATCGACGTTATGCAAAGCGTGCGGAGGGAAGTGACCGTGTTGCAATATTTTTATTGGGCGACATGTAATGATATGACGCTAAATATATGTACGAGTGTTGTACGCACAGACTTATGTTGAAGAGTTGCAGATGTTTATATAACCAGTTGTTTGCACTTGCACAACGATTCCAACTGAAACATGCGTATTACCAACGCCAGAAGCTGATATGAAGCGCTGATGCTCGCGAGGATGTTGGCCCTAGACACTGCTGCATAAGTGAACTTCAGCGCAAGGCAAATAACCGCAATTGACATTCACCCAACGCAACGGCTATTTGAAAAGAGTGCATATCTAATGTCTATAAAATTGTGTAGGCAGCACTGCAACCACTATTGACATTTCACGAAGGTTAGCGTCTATTCGAAAACTATATTTCCGAGACATGGTGTAGTTTTGTGGTAAAATGCTTAATTGCCACTCAGAATGCTTGGGTTCGATTCCAGCTTGGACCTTGACATTTATTCTTTGCATTAGTCGGGTCGACGCTACCAATATTGAGCATTTATTAACGCTCGTGCGTTGAAATTGCCCATGTCTGTTCTCGTCGTTCCCGGGTAGATACTAAGGGTCGATCACCTGTGGTACATACGCACCCGTGGGTATGTGCCACAGTCTCCTGGGAAGTGTTTGACGATATACGCGACGGTATTGTGGCATTATTCATGTCTTGACCAGCGTGTCATATTCGTCGACCATCTAACCCTCCCATGCTAATTTTGGTTCACACCAAAATAAGGCGGTGACCACGAGAGCACCCTAACGTAAGTGACTATGTATGTATATATATATATATATATATATATATATATATATATATATATATATATATATATATATATATATATATATATATATATATATATATATATATATATATATATATATATATATATATATATAGATAGATAGATAGATAGATAGATAGATAGATAGATAGATACGCTCAAAGTTCGCTAATAAATGTTTTGCCTTTAACAGCAGGTGCAAAAAGAAGGGGCGAAACCAGTTGATTACGCAGCCCGTTTCATTCAAGGAAAGAAAAGCAGTTCGTTTTATATACAACAAATACTTACCATCTGATTCACCCTCTGCACTAATGACTACAAATGACATTCAGCCCCTTGCTTCGCACAGACTCAAACAACGGCTTGATTTCCTTTTCTTGTTACTTAACAATAAACTCGCCATTGATCCATCACCGTATCTATCTTTCCTATCAACTAGGCAGACCCGACATCACCATCTCAATTTGGTTACGCCATATTTCGCGAGAACTGATGTCTTTATGTATTCTTTCTTTCCACGGACAGTGTCTGATTGGAACAAATTATGTGATCCCGATACATTGTGAATTAAGTAGAGTGAATCGCATTATGTATGGTGCATGTTATTCCTGTTTTTTCATGTGATGTGCCCTTCCTGCTTGGACCATTTATGGTTCGCAGTATGTACTAAATAAATAAATAAATAAATAAATAAATAAATAAATAAATAAATAAATAAATAAATTGATTTTATCTGTGGGAGAGTGAGAACATTTCTATTTGCAGTCACAAACATTACTGCTACGGGATAAAAATGTTTCGCTGTTCCTGCAAAACATATCGACTGAATTCGTTAATATATGCGTGTATTATGAAGCCGCCTGCAAAAACTAGGTCACGGAATAAATATATCAAGAGAATATCGACGGGAACTTGACGCAAGTGGATGTTACTACTGAAAAGAAGGGGCATTGCTATAGACCTTTGCATCGGGCGAGGAGGTCCGGTCTGGCAACCAACGCATTCCTCCTCTCTGGCGTGCGGGCTACGGTTTAAGGTGTGTCTGCTGATGCCGGTATGTGTGGTGTTATCGAGCGATTTGCCGTGTATTATGCCAACCTGCGAATTTTGTTTTTCTTCATTGCTATGACGGCCAAGAATTGGTCATCAGGAAACCACTGTGCTGTTTTTGGTGCAGTGGACTCTTCTTCAATTCGCATTGTTTCCATGTTGACGAGGAGCAGCGGCTTCTATGGCTTACAAGCTCAGACAGGAAGAGCTTTGTACCTTCCGCGGGCTCTCGGGTATGTTAAAAAACATTCTCAGGCGAACGCACAGCAACGACTTCGACACCCATGCTCATTTTCGGCTATGAACGGAAGGTACGCAGCCTACAGCTATTCCAACGATGACAATATTTCTCCGATGAATAGCCCCACGTAACATTTCTCTCTATCGCAGGTCAAACTACCGCGGCACCAAGAGTCACTCAAATATCGTGGTCAAAAAAAAAAAACAGATACAAAGGGGACGCGCAAGCATGTCATCGTCGTTTGATGTATATATAAGACCTGTATTCAAGTGCACACCTGTAAAAACAAACGAACGATTATTATACGCTCACCCCTTCAGAGTTGAAAATCAATTTAAACAACAGTAAGTGCGCAGTTAACGAAAAGCGTCAGTGCCACGAAATAATGACTAACCATTGCAGTCCGACGCACGGCTTCATGCAAAAGCGGTAGCGGATGAGATGGCTGGCGTAGAGAAATCTTGTTATAAAAGCGGATGACTACAGCTCAATAAGGAATATCACTAAGATCTTGAAGTTTTGTAGCTCATTCTGGAAAAGAACGACCTGAAAATACTGCGCATTTTTTCGAGCAGAAAGTCGGTGCTGTGAATATACTGCATCAACAGGGACGGACTCGTTCGTGGCACTGTGTAGTAAAACAATTGACCCTCAACGACTTGAACCTTGTCAGAACATCTCATAGACTCATTTTCTCAAGAACCTCCATCACTTCAGTCGGAATTCAGCGCGTAAAACGAAGGAGGAACGATAAAACCGTTGCCGCACGCTTACCTTCTATGCAAACCACGAGCTTCCCGCATGGCAGATAGGTTGCCAGACCAAAAAAAGGCCGCCCGCAGAAAAAACGGCGGCACCAACAAAAAAAAAAAAAAAAACGTCTTTAGCGTATATAAGCCCACGCTGTTGTGTTGAACGAACAGAAATGCTTGCCATTGGGTTGTACAATTGTTATTTGGCGGGAGACATTTTCGGAGTTGTTCATTCTAACCAATAAATAGAAGTAACACACTTAGCTAGCGAGCAAATATGCAGTTCCCTATCTATCTATCTATCTATCTATCTATCTATCTATCTATCTATCTATCTATCTATCTATCTATCTATCTATCTATCTATCTATCTATCTATCTATCTATCTATCTATCTATCTATCTATCTATCTATCTATCTATCTATCTATCTATCTATCTATCTATCTATCTATCTATCTATCTATCTATCTATCTATCTATCTATCTATCTATCTATCTATCTATCTATCTATTATCTATCTATCTATCTATCTATCTATCTATCTATCTATCTATCTATCTATCTATCTATCTATCTAGCCGCTTACGTTTGGGTGCTCTCGTGGTCACCCCCTTAACTTGGCGTGAATAAAAATTAGCATGGAAGGGTAAGGTGGTTTGAGGAATATAACGCGCTGGTCAAGACATGAATAATGTCACAATCCCATCACGTAACTCGTCAAACACTTCCCACCAGACAGTGGCACATACCCACGGGCGGGTATCTGCCGCTGGTATGCAGGTATGTGCCACAGGTGATTGACACTTAGTATCTATCTACCCACGAACGACGAGAATACACGCGGGCAAGTTTAACGCGCGAGCGTTAAGAAACACGCGACATCGGTAGTGTATACTCGACAAATGCATAGAATAAAAGTCAGTGTCCCAGCTAGAATCAAACACGAGCATTCTACGTGGCAATGAAGCAGTTTACCACAGAGCTACGCCAGGTCTCAGAACTACTTATCAAATAGACGCTAACCTTCGTGAAACATCGATAGTGGTAACAGTACTGCCTATAGGCAATTTTATAAACATTACATATGTACTCCTTTGATACAGCCGTTACGTCAGATTACTGCCAATTGTGGTTAGTTGCCATGCTCTGATGTTGATTTATGTAGCAGTGTCCAGGGCCAACATCCTCGCGAGCATCGGGGCTTCATATAAGCTTTTGGCGTTGCTAATACACATGTTCCAGTTGGCATAGTTGCGCGAGTGCAAGCAACTTGTTATATGAACATCTGCGACTCTTCAACATATGACTATGCATGCAACATTTGCCTACTGAATTGTGGTACTTCTGTATGATGAATATATTATGAAGAGATGCGAGATGCCGGTACTTGGTGTGTTACCTCCAAGTACCGTCATCTTGGACGGACTCGTGGACGGATGGGCAGACGCACAGACGGATGGACAGACGGATGGAAGGACGCATAGCCGGACACATGGACAGACGGAAGCACGACCGAAAGGACGGATGGAATCGCGCACGGACTGACGGACGCCCGCCCCACTCAACATCGTCCACTTTGTGGATATGCTGTGAATTTTTTTTTCCTCGTGTAACATTCCCATTTATTGCTTTCGCATCCAATGCTTCGCCTTTGCGGTAAAAATATTTCTTTTTATTCCAGTTGTCACCTGTAACTAACATACGAGCATAGACTGCCTTTTATATGTTCGTTTGTCTTCTAATAATAATGCAAGAAAAATAACACTTGTTTCAGAGAGTAATCCGGAACAACTCAGAAAGTTCACCGCATGTCTCATGATTTATCTTTGATGAAAACTTTTTGGTTGGGAGCATAGTTGCAGCATCCGCCCCATACACACACTCGGATAGCAAATCTTCAGGGAAACTTGAAGGATCTTAAGATCGAATAATAATAAAACATACCATCTAGGGAAGTCTAGGGTAAACTTACAAGCCTTAACCATTCGTTAAAGTTCAACCCTTAAAACGACTTTACCTGTCTATCACGCTCTGTTCTAGAATAAACCATTTCCAATTCATTTATTCATTCGTTCGTTCGTCCATTCATTCTGATAGTAAAATATATGTCCAAGGCAATAACTACTTAACTATAGCTATTTGATTTACTGTCCATTCCACGCGCATTGTCGAACACCTGTTCATCGTACCTTTCCCATCCAAGTAACTCATCTTTCACTGCATCTTTGACGGTGCACTTAGGTGCACATGAAAATTGCAAGGAGCTAAACCGATGCGCCGACCCCAGACCTTCAGAGACTACACCTTTAAATATTTCTGCACATCTATGTCTGTTTTCAAAACCATTCCGTTTTCATACGGAGAACGCGCATCAGCGACCGACCATGAAGGCACCGTGCTATTCATTAACTCTATCGACGTTAATGATGCACAAGCGTCACAACGACGGGCGGAGGTTTGCCGTGTATAACTGACATAAACCCCAAACGCATTGCGCCACTTTATCATCGAGAATTGACGATGAAGAAGGCCATATTCCCGAACTAACACGGTTTATTGCACGAATCGGGCGAGAAAATTACTCGACATATATGTCCGTACGCTAAAGCGGGGATGGTCTGGTACATCATAAATGCGCCAACACTTATGGCGCATTGATTCCACGTCAACGGAGCTCCAGCAATCAACAGCGATGCGAGAGCAGCTATCCTATTTGCATTCGGAAATTGTTTTCAACCTCGCCCACAAGAAACCGTAAAAATCACCGCGGAGATTATTCGCAATAATGTCTTGTTCTATCGGGCAAAGGGTTCGCCGAAGCAAAGCGTAATAGACATATTTACAGGCATAAACCTTACGCGCATACTATAGACGTCCATCACACCTCAACCTGGACGAGGTTATAAAAGTGGACGGCACGCCAAGCGTCAGCCATACAAAGACGTCCGAGATCAGCCCACGCAATACATCGCCTTGCTTCAACGATTAAATTGGCAGTAGTTAATAAACTAGCAGTGCTCGAGCCAAAAAGCTTGTTTCTTTATCTGTTGGACATACAAAAAAATGTGGGCCGTCCTTGGTGTACCCATAGCCTACACTAAATTAGATGGCATCACCCATCCTGCCAGACTAAAACAACGTGGTACGGAGGTCAAGCCCCGTCACCTGTATTCAACAGCACCGACAGATAAGAAGATCCCGTGAACTTGGCCTACCGCGTTTCGCAGACGCGCATCACCTGCACGTATAATGGTCAGTGGCATTGATCGTGCTCAAGAGTCTCCTCACAGGCGCAAACGTAGCATGCCGCACTGCTGGACATTCTAATGAGACACCAATACGCCTTCGTAAATACAACACCCAACCATATGCAACAAAGCAACGTTTTCATCGCGTCGTAAGAGCCCGGATGGCAAACGAAGTTGCAAATATGGGTCGATCGCATACAGGCGCACGTTGGCGAAACCCTGCGTATTCCATTATAGAAGCTTGATACGACGAGCAAGTGATTTCACTCGTCGTTGAGCGTTCGTTCTCAAGAGTGGTACGAGCACCCGCAGGTCTTAGTCACGAGCCGATCGAGCAGCTCCATTGGCACTGTCAGTCATTGCCCCCAATTCCGTAATGACTTAGCAATAATTGAAATCCAATATCATCTTCTTTCTGGAGCGCTTGGTATTGGTCGTGCCTTATCTCACAAGAAAAGTGATGCCTTAATATTAAAGGCAACAGTGTAATTTCTTTACAGATCCCGAAGCCCTGCATGGTATACGTGTGAGCGAGTGCAACCATTGTACCGCATTCTCCAAATACGATTCTTAACGTAGCTCAACGTGAGTGTGTCAGAATGCTCTCGATGTACTTGAAATGAAATCATGCTATCAAACCAAATCGACAGACATTGGCGATGGGCTATGAGAATTTTTGCGTCCGCCCTGCACGAATGTTGCTTTATACGGTTGCTCACTGCATGACATAACTGTAGTCTTGAATAAGGTATGGTTATAACGGGACTGCTAAACGACCACGATGCAGCTGTGTTTCAATTCAGCTACTTATGTTGTAGCTGCGCATTTATAATCTAGTGTTTCATCCCCGTCTACCGCATCATACACGCTATCGATGAAATTTATAAAGTTTAAAGCGTTGTTGAAAACGAGAATACTGATTTTTTAATCGCGATACTGCCATAATTTCCTGTCATTACAAATCGCAAAAAGAAATACTGGAGCGCTCAATAAATGCAAATGAAAATTGTCATTCAGTTAGCGGAATACAATACAGCGCTGAGGAAGGAAATAGTACCGTGAATAAATTATGAAACAAAGAATATATTTATGAGCGCGCAAGTAATTTATCACCACGTGAATCAGAGTTTATCGTGAGTCACGGGAAAAACTGCAAATCTATATAGATGATTACCACAGCAGAGCAGAGAAACACGCGGGATATTAATAGGCAGCCCATCTAGCCAATGGTGGATCATCGATTCGTTATGTGAGCACACTCTGCGAGGAGAACAACAATACATTACGATTATCAAAAATGTGCTTCATCAAAAGAGTTTTGTGTAATCATACCTTATATTCTGTAGTAGATATAATGGCGAAACCACAAGGCTGCTGGATTGGTGAGACCGCCAAAAAAGATGAGGCCATGCCTTACGTTCCAGTTTATAAGTGCAACAAGTGATAGCAAAGCTCCGATAGCCATTACACAAAAACACTGCTACCTAACGACTGCAAGGAAAGGCAAGTTGTGTGCCGGCCCAAAGGTCGCAGGATCGACTGTTACATTTCGATGCATACGATATATTTGGGGCTAGCGAACGTTATTTAGGTGCGCATTAAATAATACCAGGCAGTCAAAAATTTCGGAGCCCTGTCCTATGGAATCACTCATAGTATCATCGTGGTTTTAGAACGTCACACGCGAGTTGTTATTAGGCAAGGCAGCCTTTAGGCACTAAACTTCCTGACGCTTTCTTTAAACTGTTCAGTAGAGGCTGCTTGATCACCAGTGTGTGTCTTCCTTTTTTTTTTCGTCTTATCAATGCACCTTTATCTTTCTTCAACTGCCGAAAATTTTCAGACTGCCACCTTGTTGATCATTACCGCCTTGACTGTCGTTCGTTTTGATTGATTGATGATTGATTTGTGGGGTTTAACGTCCCAAAACCACCATCTGATTATGAGAGACGCCGTAGTGGAGGGCTCCGAAAATTTTGACCACCTGGGGTTCTTTAACGTGCACCCAAATCTGAGTACACCGGCCTACAACATTTCCGCCTCCATCGGAAATGCAGCCGCCACAGCCGGGAATCGAACCCGTGACCTGCGGGTCAGCAGCTGAGTACCTTAGCCACTAGACCACCGCGGCGGGGCTGACTGTCGTTCGTAAGCTCCGAGTTTTGTCACCCCACCCACCTTCGAAACGCAAAAAAAAAAGAAAAAAAAATACAATGCCCTAACTATTGCGTTCAAATGTAGAAGGAAACTGCATGAGATGAGAAAGACAGAAACATTTGTCCCAAATGAACCGCACTATTGGTATGGTCGTGGAGATTGGGTGACATGATTTACCTCCACCCCGCCAATCTCGGACATCGTTAGTACAAGCGTAATCACCATTGCTCCGAGCCACATGACAAACGGTGACATAAAGATGCATGTCCGCACGGAGGCAGAAGCTTCAGTTGAAACTTGAACACACACACACGCGCAAACACACACACACACACAGCACACACACACACACACGCGCGCGCGCAAACACACACACACACACACACACACACACACAAAGAAAGCGGTCAATGCTATCATGTTTGCAACTACGTAGCAGTTTGTAATAAATCTGCCAAGTATTTTTATATCTTGGAAGCTTATACAGGCGGCAACGTGTCGTGACATGCAATAGAGTTCATGCCATCCGTCGTACATACTCTAGCCCACATGCTCATTGCTCAGCGGTCAAGCATATCCGTTTACCGTGTCGAAAAAACTCCTTTTGGGGAGTACTCCATCTCAGCGTACTCACATTGCACCCCGTGTAATGACTCATGAGTCCAGGTTTTGCAGTTAACCAGCCGCCTTCAAAGTAGCCGCAATACACCAGCTGCTTTGTACCGGACGGTATAAATATATTCTATTGGTGTCAAGAAAGCGAGAATAAATTTCAGTATTCTACGGTGAAGTAATCACAAGCATTTTGTCTTTGCGCAATCCCACAATGATGATAATGGTGGTGCTGATGATAACATCTCGGATTCTTCGTCCCAAAATCACGATATGATTAGGAGAGGCGCCACATTGGAAGGCTCCAGAAATTTTCACAATCAGGGGTTCCGTAACGTGCCCTGGCTTAGCACACGGGCCTTTATGATATCGCCTAAATTGAAATGCTACTGCCGCGGTCTAGATTCAATAGTGACATTTGGGTAAGCAGCCGAGCCACTGTTTCACCGAGGCCGACACTTCGCGCAATGCCATTGACGAATATTATCATCACTGTATTCCAATAGGCTTAGAAAAGGCGAACAAAGGAGATATCAACTATTTTATAAAAACTTGGTAGGAAGTGCCTAGCACTTATTTTAACACGCAGTTGCATTTCTTTTTTCTTTATTTCCTCATCCAGGAAAGCAAGTGCCTTAATACCAAGTCATCTCCTCTAAAAAAAGGAGAGCATCCCTTGTTCCATTGGTCTCTTTCAAATCGCTAATGAGTTTTCCATCTCTTCTGTAGCAACTACATTAGTAAACGCAGCATCACGAGATTCGTGATTCAGTATACAAGAAACGCCATAACTTTAAAAGCTGAAGCATAAATAAGCGAAACAAACAGCTACCAAAAGACGCGAAATCACACGAACGCTTCGAATTCGTAGGTAAAACACGTTGTAACGACCACGACTGCCTAATTTTGTCAGTTACCAATAACACGATTGATTGATTTATGTGTGGGGTTCAACGTCCCAAAACCACCATATGAATATGAGAGACGCCGTAGTGGAGGGCTCCGGAACCCAATAACACGATTGCAGTCGCACGTCTCCGCTGGAAAGGTTCAGAGATTCTCCACGGGCATTCCCCACTCAGGGCTGCCGCATCATTAATCAAAAGAAGCGGCAATGCCGTGAAGCACAGCAAGTACCCTTTCGGAGCACAATGGAAGCTATTGCGTCGCAGCTAAATCGCACCCAGGCCGCCAGGGATAAACAAACCACCGTTATGCGCGCAGAACAAATGCGTTTGTGCAACGCGAGTTTGGCATGGCTGCACACGCGACCATGTGAGCGTACTTGCAACAGCCGAGCCCGTCTATATCGCCCGTGATCACGCAAGTTCAACGTAGAGTCGGCACCAAACATTTAGAGGCCACCAAGTCTACAATAACTTTGAACATTTCAGCCATTTGGGACTGCATTCGGTCAGGTCGCACTGTACACGTGTTCAGCGCGTTTGATGACTGGCCGGGAACCTAAACTAAAGGCTGTCCACAGAAAGAGAGGGAATGTTTAGTCTTTCCGTGCGTCTTCTGGTGTTTGAAATTTTATTTCTAGAAAAGAACAGCCTTCGTGGCTTAAAAGAGTATATGCCAGGAAGATCAATATTATCAATTGAGACACTTTCTGGATTAAACTCTGCCTGCGAGTACTTAGCACGCAGACTTTGAAGACGCACTTCTCGAGGAATTGCCTTAGTACGTTAACTGTTGTGGTGTGTTTCGCTTGTTGTAACTGACCCGTACAGTGCAGATGACTTCAATTTTCGTCATACACATCTGGAGTCGCTAGGCTGGCGTGCCAACCAGCAAACTTATACAGTATTCCTAAGAAAGCATGTATCTATCTCTCTCTTTTTCTCTCCCTCTCTTCTAACTCGTGGAGTGACACCACAGGCCATTGACGAGGGAAACAATGATTTAACTTTGGTTAAGAACAGCATCCGAGTATCTTTCTCTGTTCGATAAGAGAGTTTCATTTACAACGAAGAAAGAGCATCTCACCAGGCGAGGATACAAATCTTGGCGCTATGCTAAGGTACGCTCTAGAAAAGTTGGACCACACATAGCAAACTGCTCCTGTGGAACATATCCATTCAGGAATAATGTGAAAGATAGAAATTTTTACACCGAAAGCTCTACACGGCTAGGAGAAACGGAAGACCATCCGGCATCGGTGTCACGAGCCGTCTCCATTGGCTGTGTTATCAGTTAGGTCGTTCACAGCGTCATGCTCAAGAACGTTCGCCATTGGCTGCGTTGTGAGTGACGACGTTCATCCCGTCGTAGCCGTTGCCCACGTAACGTTGGCCGTGAAGTTCCCCTTAAACGTCCGACATGGGTATGCCACAGACAACTTTAGAAGAGTGCCGACAGTGTTAACGTCAAAGAGCTCGCATTCTCCGGGCCGATGGTACACTTCTAGTACACTCTACCAATAGCGCAGTCCTGGCACAAAAGCAGGCGCCGGAGGCCGAGTACTGACAGAAACTGCGTATCTATGATTCTGCAGCCTTCCAAGCTGCGCTATATCGCAAACAGGAACGCAAGCGCCGGTGGCAGGTGGATCCTGCTAACCGCGCCGCCAAGTTAGCTCGCGATGTGAAACGCTTTCAACAGCGCGGCGTCGCGACGTCATTGCGATGATTGCGGGAAGGCGTTCACCGCGACGAACGCCTGCTTTCGGCGGGAGTCTCTACAGCGGCACAGTGGCTTAGGCTGCGACGTCTTTGACCGTCGTTCGAGAAGCACCACTTCGATTAACGCATTGCGAAACGCATTTAACCGCTCATGACGCTCCTTCATGGCCATTGTCGTGCGAGGCACAATGCCCGGCATGTAAAATAAAGACTGCGTCAAACCAGAGGAGGCGCTGGTTAAACCCAAGTGAACCATGGGTCTAATCTCATTAAGAAGCACGCACTTGTAATCAATTATTGTGAAAGGCTTCAGTGCCACGTCGGGTTTAACCCACTGCTAAACACCAGTGTCGCACGTTTCAGTTTTCGCTAGTTAAACATTTGTACGAAGTTCAAGGGCAGTGATTTTTTTGTAACTTGTCTAATACGAAACCATAACTTGCGTACCGGGTGACTTCGTTATTTCACGCTGCAAAGCATTGCTACTGTCACTATACCATGCTTCGGCTGAAGCCCCGCCGCGGTGGTCTAGCGGCTAAGGTACTCGGCTGCTGACCCGCACGTCGCGGGCTCGAATCCCGGCTGCGGCGGCTGCATTTCCTATGGAGGCGGAAATGTTGTAGGCCCATGTGCTCAGATTTGGGTGCACGTTAAAGAACCCCAGGTGGTCGAAATTTTCGGAGCCCTCCACTACGGCGTCTCTCATAATCATATGGTGGTTTTAGGACGTTAAACCCCACATATAAATCAATGCTTCGGCTGACGTCTTTGATGCGGTATTTTGAATAATCGTTGCATTCTGCAGAAGATAACGAAACAAAGCTTTGAACATTTGAAGTCTCACGACAGCAGCAATCAGGGCTATACACGTGGTCAAACGCTGATTGCAAAGGTTGCGAAGACTGCGTAGGTCGCGTACACTCGAAGTTAAACTGAAAACTCACTTGAACATTGGAATGGTTGTCAAATCACAGGTGGCATTGTTGAAGATAGCCAGCCTTTCGTTTTAACCCAAACAACGAGTACTTTAACCCAAAACAACAAGCGAGGGTCACTAGAATCGATACCCCACACATCCACCAATTGCGAAGCAATGTTCAGGCGCTAGCCTCTTCTATTATTTGCCGAGTCGGAGCCCAAAAGCCGCGGCGAGAATGATGATAATGAGTGCGTGCAGCTGGGAAGATGAAGCCCACGAATATTGATCGCACTAGTTTTTTTTTTCTTATTTTCGCCCATATCTTAACCTTACAGATCACGCATTGAACGTGGCATATACAAGACTTTCACACAATTCGTCGCGCTACATTCCCGTGCTATTCAGATCAGTTTATACTGTAAGTTCTCATTACTTCACAGTTTGAATAAGTGCCTCGTTAGAAAATGATCTGATTTAATACTATTGCCTGCAAGTGTCATGTGCGCAGTAAGAACAGCTGTTCTAGAGCTGTCACGTTGAGGTACAGGTGGATATGTATTCCATAGCGTTTAGCTGCGGCTACAATGTCGACTACAGCGCATGCAGCTGATTTCGGTGAACATAATAGTTTGCTAACACTATTTTATTCTTCCTGCAACGCGAAAGTCATTCAGGGCGACCATTAATCATCCTTCTTTAGAGTCATCAGAATCCAAGCCACGCTTGCTAATTTCTGAAAGTAATTGCGCCACCTCGCCCACTGACACATCAGTCTTTGGAATTCGTTGTGTTGTATAATGGATCACCATTTGTTTGAGTTATGCACTGCGCAACGTTACCAACTCAACTTGACAATTACCTAGACTAATTACTGCGTAATCACCAACGAACCTTCCTTCCCGTCCACGTTAAGCCAGTCACTTCACCTACAAAGAATATGACAGTTGTTGAACATGCATTCTCCCTCTTGATGTGCGTCGCGCAAAGCTATTTGAAGGCGCTAGTCTCACGAACAATTAGCATTAGTCTGCACTGTTTCAATAAGTGACTGCTGAGATTCACGAGATTGGCGTTCAAGTTATCTGCAGCATCACGGTGTTTTATTGAAGACACATCTACTTACAATCACTATAGTGGTAATCCCGAGATATTCATGAGATAAGGTACGTTATCTGTTGCACACGTGAAAGATCACGAAAAAAAATGAATGCGGCCTCAAGAAGGCAATACCTCTTCGAGGTAGGCCTTTTTGATGAAGCCCTGCAACACTTTTCCTAGTAATTATTCATTGGCTTCATTTAAAAAGCTAACTGTTTAAAGAATCAGCCACTGCAAGTGGTTTTTAGAATCCATAACTGCGAGCGGGGTGAAAAGTATTCGTCACAGCTTCTAGGGCTCTCCCTTCTTTTGTTCTAGCGAGCGTACCGAAAGCTACACTAGGACAATGGCTGACAAGAGGGAGATGCATCCCTTCGTCAGCAGGCGCCACGGCGTTGAACACCTTTCTTCTGTGTTTTGTTTTAGGGGCGAAGCTCCTCAAAGCGGCGCCCGTTCATCCCTCGTAGTCGTAGTCGTGTGTAACAAGTGTTACATTTGGACCTGCAAGGTGGTGCCGGTGGGAGATTTCTCCTGTGTTTTGTTGAGCAACTAAAAATGTTCGCGGCGTGTGCGTTAACTAAAAGCCGAATGCTCCTGTCTCTCATTCCACATTAGCAGCCATCGGCATGTACGTTGAGCACTATCTGACAAGAAAGGGTTGCTACGTTATACTCGCTGGGTGTAATCTCCTTAGTTTTAGAAAGGTTTAGCGAGCGTTGAGCCGCAGTGCCATGAATACAATGAACTAGTATCTGGGTGATTCCACGAGAGATCGACACGGGTCCAAAAGTTGATATTTTAGATTTCATTGAGTATTTTATATTTCGTGCACCTCTAACCAGGTAGCCCGAAAGTCAACCCCATTTTATCATTAACGGCATAACTTACGAGAAAAAAAATATCAAAATTCACCAACACGGAAATACGAATTTCGTCACCTGTCATTTTCGAAAATTGCAGATGCTATAAAGAGACAAATATTTTTGTTTCAAAGAAGATATTTTTTGCCTGAAATGCATGTCTAATTAAGAATGAATTCATACGGTTTCTAGTTTGTAGACCTGAAAAAAATAGCTTTCAAAGATGTCCAATTGTGCGACAGTTTAAAATAAGTTACATATTTCCCATTTTTTTATCCGAAAGTAATGCAAGCAGCGTTTTCAAACTTGACACGTTGTAAGGATATAGTGTGTTCATTAGGGACATAAATTATTGCTGCCGTAGGGCAAATTTAAACTTTTATATATTGCCTCAAAGGTCTCATATTGGAAAAAGTGTACTCCACTGAAATTTGAAAAATAAAAAACGCCAACTTCGATTTTTCTTAAAATCTCGTAATTAGACAACCGAAGGCCGTCATACAGTAATATAGAAAAACATGTTGCATTATTTTGTTTTTAGCGACAATATTCGTTGTACAAATCAGAGCTTTTAGAGAATGCGCTGATAAGTTGAGAAATCTAGAAATCGGAACGGAAAAGCGGCAATAACCTTCAAACGCGAGTAAACGTGACCGCATTTGGTGAAGAAAGGCTGTTTTAGCAGATAGGAGTAACTATTTTGAACACGGTATTCTACAGTATCTGAATTCACTCTTATACGTAGAGCACTGAGACTTCTAATATGTGGTGCCTCTCCATTACTGACACACAGATGGAGCTGCTGTGACGGCCATGTGTTTGCAACACGTTGGGTAAGAGAATTCAATGCTGAATGAGGTCATAAACGATTCATAACAAATTTTTATCATTCGGGGCACGAAGACTGCCGCATTAGACTGAAGAACACGCTTTAGGGCAAGTTGTCATCCGTCGTCTGCTCTACAGATGAATTGCTGTGCGCCGCATCTCGGAGGCTATGCTTTAGATCTTATGGTTCAAAGTAGAGACAAAGATTACGCCTCCCGTAATTTTATCGACAAAAACATTGTGAAATTCATTTTAACTTACTATACTTCAGTTTTGCATTCGCGCTGTGGATACTTGTGCGCAAGTATCCACAGTGCACAGGACAAGAACAGAAAGAAAGGTGACCAGCTGACACGGTGTCATCAAAAATTGCTTATTCGTCGCCCGCCGTCATTTAATTACTTACTTAAGATTCGATAATAAGTAGTGGTGATGAATACTAACGTTACCACTCTTTCGTTAATTCACTCCTAATCGTGTACGTTTGTAAGCGAGGTCTCTCCAGAGAATCAGTTTATAAATACTTAAGCTGGCTGTCTACCTATTAAAAAGGGAACCAAAGCAGGATTTTTTCTTTCCTTCAGCCACAAATTATTAGCTTCCTTCAACAAGAAAGCCATTCAGATTCTTAGTGTCCAGGTACCACAAATATCGACGTTTTCTTTGTTAACAGAACTGTCATCCCACGTTGTCTTTATCAAGGGATGATCTCCGGAACTCTGTTACGAATGCAGCAGTCATTATCGCTACTTCAGTTTGCGTCAAGGCGGTTTATTTTTACCATTACAAACAGGGTTAACCTTTGCGAATGTTTTACTAACACGCATGAAATTTGCACGCAAGCGAGTGCACCGTCAACTTTGATTTGGTTCAGTCCGTCCATTAAGCACAACTAAAATTCAACGCAAGGAGAAGGGATAATTCACTGTGGCAACTGTTTCCGCGCCCCTCTTTTCTGGGAATACTGGAATGCCGTGTCTGAACGATACACACAAGATGATAGATGCTTGATCTGAGTAGCATATATTCATGATAAGCGACAATTAGTGTGCATATACGGACGCAAGATAGAAGGTAAGACAAGAAGTTGTCCTCGATTCTTTTTTGTGCCTGTGTTTGCAAGCCGAAAAAGCTTTATGATAATGTGTTCAGAAAAATGAAGAGCTGGAGTATAAGACGACCTGGAGGTTAGCCAGCTTTCGTACCAGCTGGCTACCCTGCCTGGCAAAGAAGGGTCAAAGTGTCATGCCAATTTGATCCCATACGCTCTACAAAGGCGCCAGGTAATCGGGACGGCATTATGCTCTCCCATAGTAGAGTACGATGTACTCTGAATCTTTACACTTTTTCTAAACACACCAGCATCTTGTCAATTAGTTGCATGGTCTACAGCCCCATTCAAGCTTCTTCTTGCCGTGCCGGTTTCCTCAATATGCAATCCTGGAGAAAATCATGCTATGCATATGTCGTAGAAAAGTGCAACAAAAGCTTTGCAGCCATCTCGTCAAGGGAAAACATAGGTCGACTCCGCCGCAATGTAAACGTAGCGTCATGCGGTGAAGCATATAAAAATAAATCGGAAGAGCTGTTGTCGCGGGGTATATCGAAGCGTTAAAAAAAACGCCCCCCCCCCGCCCCCCCCCCTACCCAGCATCAGTTTCGCGGACAATCTCGGGTGCAGAAAGACTTTTAGCATAGAAGCATAGCATAGCATAGCATAGAAGCGCATAGGATCTTCCCATTACTTCAGCACAGCTATGCAACACAAGGTTGAGTGCGTCATCGAAGTCTTTGCGCGGTGACCTACGTTGGTGGTGATGGCCTTTTCAGAGTGCCACCTGTATCATACTGAGCATAAACTGTTAACATATATGCTTCACAATATTAAGTGCCGGGCCGCAAGTGCGAAGTGAAACTTAATTCACGCGAGGACACTGGTTGACATATTTATATATATACTAACAATGCATCGTGATCGAAGACAACTACAGAATAGAAAAAAGCGCTAAAAACGATGGTGTTTGTGAATTGAAGGAATTCGCGGAAATTAGGGGCCCTGGGACCTGTGCATTCACAAAGTTTGTTCGTTCATGACTAGACTGTACTTAAAACTCACTGAAGTTCCTCCGTAAAAAAGTCTATAGCATAAGCTGATTGTGTGTGTGAGTGTGCGGGTGCGGGTGCGTGTGCGTACGTGTGCGTGTGCGTGTGTGTGTGTGTGTGTGTGTGTGTGTGTGTGTGTGTGTGTGTGTGTGTGTGTGTGTGTGTGTGTGTGTGTGTGTGTGTGTGTGAACATGAGGCCAGGCTAAAAAATACATAGAATCAGGATATTTCTTTTTGAGAAACACCAGCCAAGCCAAATGTTCGGCCACTGGAAGCCGAAACATTTTCAAGACGAAAGTGGACCGAGATACTCTAATGCTCCCACCGTCATAAACAGACTGAGCGGACACATGCCCCGCAAAGCTCCTGGGAGGAAGGTAGGAAAATACAGGGCGTTGCAAGTCAACGAAGGAAGTTGCAGTAGCCGCGTGAGCGGAATTGAAGTCGGATATCCGTAGCGATCCTGACAAAAAGGTGGAAAAGTCCACTGAGCGCTTTCATGGCTGAAAAGCGCGGCGCTCAGACTTAAATGCGTGAATGTGCCACGCCGCGAGCCTCAAATAAAAACAAATGCACAGCGCACCGCCAGAACACAGAAAGGTGACCAGTTTAATGTGTCCTATACGTCGCACGTAGGAGAAAGACTTGAATGCCTCATCAAACTCTACGTGTGGCATCAGCGTCAACACTAACGGTGAAGAAAAGGAATCATGTCATGGCTGTGCAGGCAGGCGAGGGTGCCGCCGGAGCCTTGGGACTTCAGGTCAACAGACGGATTTTCCCTCCCTCTCCCGTCCCGTCAGCATACCAACAACCAAAATAAATGCAATTTCTCTCTCTCAAGATATAAGGTTATAGATTGATGGCACACCTGAATTCATCCTGATGTCAGATAACTTGGCGTCAGATTATAAAGTCTCCTCTCGACATCATCGCCCGGTCGAAGATGAACAGACCTCGGACGCACCACGAAACCACATGAACTGCACAAGGCTGGCGATGCTTGCAATCGCTGAGACGGGGCAAGAAATCTTTCTAGCATGGGAAGGCGCGGAAGAGGGAGGAGGGGTTCATTCGCGTGGGTTTAATTGTCAAGTAGCATGTCCAAATCGAATTACTCGCAATCAATGCGTCTCTCATCCCAGGTGCCCTTTAAGCCGTTCCTCGCTGCGATCCATTATCTGACCTCAGGTACTTTTGCCCTTTGGTCAACGGCTCATTTGTCCCAGCACCGCCATTAGCTCTCTGTGACTGGCAAATAGGAGCGACGCATGATATGAAAACAACGGCATGAAATGGGACGTAGCAGATCAAGCACTACGGTGAAGTAGCTCGAAGGTTTGATTTTAATACTGCCCTCACCGTTCGCTTTCAGTCCGAACACGGCACACGGAGATTTATGATTGAAGGAAATTGTATTGAAGGGTCCCTCATAGTGTTCTTGAATTACATAAGCAGTTATCATACGTTCTAAGTAGTTATACTTCGTCATGTAGTGAGGCTGTAACTATAGAGTACGTCGTTCGCACTATAATTCAATTTAACCACCCTGCGAGAATGAAGCCGCGGGAGGTTAAACACAACCTTTTCCCCAAGCCATACTCTTTATCCCCAACTTCGTCCAACGCTCGGGCGAAGCACAGCTATAGTTAGTTACAATTACAGTTCACTCTCGCACTTCCGTTTTCCTCGGCCGGCATCTCGTAGATAGCGCAGGAGGGAACTTCCTTTCTATTCCTTCCTTTCTTCACGTTTACGTGGTTAAGCTCAGCATTAGGAGGGAGCTTCCTTTCTATTACGTCAACGTATGATGCTCACTTCGCACCACCTCTTCCTATATGAATAGCTCCAGCCCTTCCACCCCCCACTGCCTCCCTCCGTGCGCTGCTCGGGGGTGCTGTCAGTTTGGCTAGCAGTTCAGTCGATACACAATACAGTTTTCCTTGTACCTGTACAAACGTGAGCAAGGGATGCACTTCAGAGGCGGCGCGGTCAGTAAGCTCTTGTGCGGCCTCGTGCGCGTCCTTGTTAGGGTTCAATATAGAAGCCTCATTCGACCCAAGGTGAGCGAGAAGGCATCTAAGCCTTCTATTTCTTTTTTTTTTCTTTAACTGCTTCAACTAATGATACATGTCGCGTCGAGTCAACTAACTGTGCGGTACTATAGGGGACTGTAGCAGTACTTGGGGAGTTGTTTCCTCCGTTCACTTACAATCGTTTGTTCTTTACGCTCGACAGGCGTAACACGCAATATACACTAAAGTCTAGAAAGTGAGTAAGGCCGGAAAGGCTCCCCGCAACAATCACTCCTAGATGCTTGTGAGCGAGTGCATGGACTCGATCGCTCACTGACCGCTTCCTCCGAGCCGGTGGTGTCTATCGCACCCCTGGTGGTGTGAGAGCGAACTCCGGCGATTATCGTCCGTAAAGTCAAGTCGCACGAGGAAACAGAGTGCACCGGTGTGTTGTCCCCGCGTGTGCAAGGAGGTAATAAAGCCCGCACGTCCCTGCCGTGTCACGCGGTCTTTTTCAAATGCGGAGCATTTCTTAGTCGCACGATGTCGCGCTTGGGCATCGGCGGCGCCGTCCCCACCCCCACTGCGCATGCTCGCGTCTTGCGCCTCGTGCTGGTCCAGGAAGACGCAAGAAAAACTGTCGCCCCACTAGCCACAAATTAAAGGAGTAAACACCACTGCGGGTTCAGCAAGCCGAGCATGCACCCCCCCCCCCCTCAACGCCGACTAAATTTTGCCCCACTGCGCAATTTCTCCCTTGTATACTCCTGTCCCTCAAACGCGGGCAGTGTGTATATAAGCGGCAGAACGCGCGATCGGAATAGGTGACCGGTAAAGTGGGCAATCGCCGGTAACTCTACTGAACACGGCCCGTACTTATTAGACACGCGGGGTACACCTCAAGGGGCAGTCCTGTCTCCTCTGCTTTTTAACCTGGCAATGAAGAACCTCCCCTGCCTTCTAAGCGAGGTCGAGGGAATACAACACGCACTATATGCGGACGATATCACAATCTGGACCAACACCGGCTCCTTAGCACAAATCGAAGAATGCCTGCAAAAGGCTGCCCTTCTGGTGGATACCTACGCTGGTTCATGCGGCCTGGAGTGCTCTCCAGCTAAATCGGCTCTTCTTTCAGTCTCTCCACTACCGCCGCCTAATATTTTTCTTCCGTCCGGGCCCGTCCCGTCAGTGCAAAATATTCGGGTTCTTGGCCTTCACCTCACATCGTCCTTGGATCCAAAGGGCACAATAGCAGGCCTCAGACGCACCAGCGAGCAGGCGAGCCGCATGATATGGCGAGTGTCTACCAAGCGCGGCGGCCTCCGCGGGTCTCAGTCCCTCCGATTGGCCCACGCGTTTGTGACCAGTCGCGTCCTCTACGCCTTGCCTTACCTTCGCCTGCGTCGTCGACACGAGCACCAGCTGGACGTCCTTCTTCGTTCAGTATACAAACGCGCTCTGGACCTACCTATTGCAACTTCCAACAGCCGATTCGCGGCTCTGGGGGTACACAACACCTTTGCAGAGATGCGCGAAGCTCATCGCGTTAACCAAATCAATCGACTGTCGCAGACGCCTTCAGGGCGCCGCCTTCTACACAGGCTTGGCCTTAACCCGATATCTGACCAAGACTCTCTGCAGCCGGTACCAGAGCTCTGGCGTCAAAAGCTATGGGTGGAACCTCTACCCCGTATTATGAACCCCGACCTCCATCCTGGCCGTAGACTAGCACGCGCCGCGGACCTTCATACGCGACACTCCGATCGTCCTGGTGTTTTCTACGTGGACGTCTCGGGTCCCTCCCCCTCGGGTCACTTCACGGCTGCCGTGATTACAAAGGGCAAACACGTCGATGGCCTCTCCTTTCGGACAGACACAGTAACGCACGCTGAAGAGGTTGCCATAGCTTTGGCCGCCTCTCACCCTGCCTCACGCACCATCCTGACGGACTCGCGCTCGGCCTGTTCTCAGTACCTTCAGGGTTCCATTGCCTCGCTGGCGGCTAGCCTACTACAGGCAGCCTCTTGGCGCTTTAACCCTCATCCCATTCATATAGTCTGGACCCCAGGCCACTCGGGCCTGCCCGGCAACGAGGCGGCAAATGCCGCTGCTCACGCTTCTCCTGTCCGGGCCGTTGCCCCTCCATGTCCCGAGACGGAATCTGGCAATACCAACCTGACGCGCTTTCGCGAAATTTTGGCTTATCACCGGGCTTCGCGCCGCCTCTACCCGGACTCTGCACGCGGTTTGGAGAAAGCGGACGAACGACTGCTACGCCGCCTGCAGACTAACACCTTTATCAGTCTGGCGGTCGCCAGGCACTTTTTGCCGGAAACCAATGGCACCTCCTCGACCTGTCATGTCCTCGCCGACACATATCACGTCGTAGCATCGTGCCCAGTTAATCCCGTCCCTTTCTCATCCCCTTTTCCTATCCCAACTAGAGAGGCTTGGAAGGAGCACCTGCTCGGCTGCTCTATCTTGGCTGCGCAACGCTCCTTGGTGGAGCGCACACGGGCAGCTTCCAGCTCCACTGGCGTCCCGGAATAGGGTCTGGCCACTCTAGCACGCCGATGGGCCACGTCGGCACTCTCTAGTAGACTTTTTCTGAAATAAATGTTTTTACCACCACCACCTACCACCGGGAACTCTGGGTTACGACGGCGTCCGGTTCGACGCACTGCACGAGTCCAGAGCGGCACGCGCGCATTTTAGGGGTGAAGCTGCCTATAGCGACACCCGTTCGTCCCTCGTAGCCGTTGTAGTATGTAACAAGTATAACATTTTGACCTCCAAGGTGGTGCCGGTGAGAGATTTCTTCTGTGCATTGTTGAACAATGAAAAATGGTGCTCACTGTACATGCCAATGGCTGCTAATGGGGAATGAGAGACAGGAGCATTCGGCTTTTAGTAAACGCGCACGCTGCGATTCCCATTAGCAGCCATTGGCGTGTACATTGAGCACTATCTGACTGAAAAAGTTTGCTACGTCATACTCGCTGGGCGTAACCTCCTTGATTTTCGAAAGGTTTAGCGAGCGTTCGGCTGCAGTGCCATGAATACAGTGAACTAGTATATACCATGAACTCGAGGTAGTTAAAGGTGGGAAGTAGACCCGAAGCGCAAGCCGTAAGAAAGTGTGCGTGTGCCACCTCTCGTTTAGTCCTTGGAATGTCCGCTGGTGGCGGTGCTTCTATATGGGGAATATATGATGAAAAGGTGCGAGATGGTGGTACTTGGAGTGTTGAATAAATGGACGAACGGACACACAGACAGATGCATGGATGGACGCATGAACGGACGCAGGGGCGGATGCATGGACGAACGCAGGGATGGACGCACGAACAGACGCACGCACGGACGGGCGGATGGACGCATGGACGATCACACAGACGGACGCATGGACGGACGGAAGCAAGAACGAATGGACGGACGAATGCTTCGCCCCACTCTCCATCATTCCCTCCGTGAATATGCTGCCAATTTTTTTGTACTGCTCCGTTGAAAAAACCACCTCGCCGTTCAATGTCAGTGCGTTCTTTATTTTTTTTTTTCAACCGCAACTGACGGTGACAAGCTACGAAAGCGATGAACGGTCCGGAAACTTTTTTGTCGCACTAAAAGGATCTGCAATGCTTTTATGCTGCTCGGGGGTGCTGTCAGTTTGGCTAGCACATCGGTCGATACGCAAAACCGTTTTCCTTGTATGATACCGTACTGCAGATTAAAAGTCACCATTTTAAAGATCTCAGGGGATGGGGATGACTGTAGCAGTGTGCCAAGAGTTCATTTCGGAATCGCTGCTTTGGCCGACATCGTCAGTCGATGGCCATGAAGTGGAACACTTATTGAGCGAATTGAGATATCTTTTTTTTTTCTAGCCTTTAGTGCGCTGTAAGATGCATTTCTTAGTCGAAGTCAGATGCTTATTTGAACGCTGATCTTGGTCAAGCTGCACGGCACGGCGGCACATAAACAATACAGTCCGACATAGACAGCACCAAATAATCAAAATCCTGCGCTTGTTTCATGCACTTCTTCCTTTGGGTGCGATCCTGGCGCACAGCTTGACCAAGATAAACGCAAATGAACTCTTCCAGCGCTTTGTGGAAACTTACTCTTGAGTGAAGCTTTCGCGCTTATATATATATATATATATATATATATATATATATATATATATATATATATATATATATATATATATATATATATATATATATATATTTATATATATGCGATGGCCGGCGTTAATCTGGTATGGCAGGTAGATTTCGCCCGCTCATTCCCATAATATCTTTGCTAGGCGTGCCTGCGCGACAATTTATTTCTCAATATTATATTCGCAGCGAATTAATGCGTAAGCTTTATTTTTTGAGTGTGGAATACAGACATACCTGTGATAAAATGATTTTCCCACACTCTGGCTTGAAAGTTCCGTACTCAAAGGCTACCTGTCGCTGTGGCTCTCTTCACAGTCGCGGCCCACCTTGTTTTTGTCTTCATTACATGGCAATTGATACCTGCGTTTGCCTTGCACGCTCGAGTTCCATGGTCTGTTGTTCAGTCAACGTCTGTTAAACCATGGTCTGTTGTTCAGCCAACGGCTGAACAACAGACCATGGTTTATCAGGACGAAGATAAACGGGCGACCGAACGCGCGAATCCCGAATAATCTGAGGCTTGTGGCGAAGCGGTTTGCCGTCGTCTACTCTTGTCGAACCGGAAGCCGGTAGCAGACGGTGCATCCCACAATCCCTCGCTCTTTTACTGGTCACCTATTCAGTCAAGGGCGTCTTTACTTGCCTTTCGCTTAATTTGACGCTTTGCCTGACTCGAGTAGATGCGATAGCAGCAACAGTGCCTTCAACCCAACATCAGCGTCCGACCACTCATTTAAGGCGACGACGAATTAACAATTAATCATTCCCAAACTATTCCCTCTTACAACATTCACGCGATGGCCCCACCACTCTGCGACGCATTTACTCGATTTCCCCATGGAAATTTTTGGGCTGATATTTTTTGTTGTTGTTTGCACACGAGAGCTGCAACGTATGACCCCCGGAATACTTTCTTAAGAGGATTCCTCTGGGTGCGAAACGTTCTGCTAGCTGCAGCCTATTTATGTTGTTACGAAGGAGACGAAGAAGCTGCGCTGCCAGTAGCTCGCAGCTTCGTTCTCAGACGGTGTGCTACTGCGCAATGCCTTATAACACTTAGAGGTACATGCTGAACCCTCGACGAGAGGCGACGAGTCGGCAACCCTTAGAACTGTATTGCCATGCTGCCGGTCGGACACACTAGGCAATGCCAGGGCAGCTCAAAAAAAGGAAACGCTATTGTGTCTTAGCTCATAAGCATTGAGACACAACATGTTTACATCAGGCCGCATGCCGCGCTATCAGTTGTTCCTTCTCGGCCTTCTTATCCCTCACGCCACATTTAGGCTTACGCAACCTCCTCAACGCATGTGTACCCTCTTTTTATCGTGCGTCCCCTCCCCCGCCCCCTATATCGCGAGTAGGCAGAGCTTAAGCGCAGTTAGCGTTGCCTCATCATGAAACGTGTGTCATTTCTTTCGGAGGGCAACTCCTAGGAGTCCGTTTCTGCGTTGAGCAGCGTCGGCGTAACCGGCAGACGATAGTTATAGCGCGAAAACAAAACGACGACACAGAGACAAGAAGGACACAAAAGACACTTCTTGTCTCTGTGTCGTCGTTTTGTTCTCGCGCTATAACTATCGTCATGTCATACCAACTAGCCCAAGCTGCCACACTTCTAAGTAACCGGCAGGGCGAACGAGAACGAAAGAGAGCGAGTGTCGAGCTCAGTGGAAGATTTACATCGGCGACAGCGAGTAGAGCACGAGCAGAAGAGAACGACAGAAGCGAGCCGACAGGTTTCGCGGCGCCACAGTAGCGCACGCCGTCGTGCGGTCGCCGATGACGTCACCACTGATAAACGAGGGGAGCGCGTTCGCGCATGCCATAAATGGAAATAAAGCGCTGCATGGACGTAGGCCGGTCTGCGATGGCTGCTGTGGAACGTTGCCGACGCGCTGCCTTCCACGGTATCCCGGTCAGCGAGACAGTCACGCTACGTTCCGTGCGCGGCGGTTGGTGCAAAACGGGCTGCGCGAAATTTTCGGCGCCAGTCAGGCTACTCCCGGCGTGGTATGCAAGTATAGACACATACACGTCTCTCTCACATAGCTTGCCTCAACTAATCGCGAAGCGAACGCACCCAAACAGCTGCACTAAGAATTCGCATTGGGATGGAACGTAATCATTAGTGTTTATTTTCCTACTTCCTATGGTCACATCAAGCTTCGCCGTAAACAAAAAAGCATAATTAAGTGACCCAAAGTTCGTTTAATTGATAGCAGGCTCTCAAGCGAAACTGTCCGCGTTTGTCCAATGTCTGCGCTTTCTACTTAATGCCACTCGCAGTGCTCGCGTCATGATTTCTCCGCGATCGATCAATCTCAGGGTACGTCCTTGAACTTTAGCTGTAAACGCCAGCTCTTCGTAAATTTCAGCGATGACGTCTGTGAGTGAGGACAACGAATCGAAGTTGTATCGCATGACTCAGAGAACGCAGCAACATATATACTCGAACGATGTCACCACGACGCGGATTCTTTCTTTGCGGGGGAAGAGAAATTTTCTGGTTATCCGCTACGCCAACGAGTTTCTGGGGGAATACAATTGTAACGCTAAACGTTCGCGGGTAAGAAAAATTTCCCGCTGACAGACAATCGTTATTTCCCGCTGACTGCAAACGAGGCAAAAAACACCAAATGTTACAAGGCTTGAAGTGTTTGGCTTACTTACATATTGTGTATTGTCATATGTCATCATATTTCAATATCCTCGATGCGAGCGATAATCAGTGTCAATATTATCATCGTAAGCAAAATAATATTTCGCTTATTGGAACAAGGCAGCAGGAGAAGATGAGAAACATGAAGAGCTAAATATTCTCGAGAATGGAGTGCTGCAGCAGCCGGCGTTTCGAGAGGTACTCTTGTCTTCTTGAAGGCTTTAAAAAGACCACAGACGACTTATATCAACGCGTTGGCTCCAGTGACGCCACATGTTCGAGATTATTCAGCTCTTCAAGCGTACTTGCTATCATTCCATAGGCGCGTATTCGTCATCACGTATGTCTACCTCGCCCACATTTGTTAGAGCAGCTGAGTGTAAGATCAACACTTCGTCTCACTACTTGATCACTCCGCGCAAGAATGTATCGTGCCCTACATGCTTCACACGAAGAAAATTCCTAGGGACGACTCTCTCGCGATTTTCTCAAGTATGCATGAAGGAGCATGCACGCCGTACAGGCGACCCCTCAAAATCGACCCTCCCAGCACCCAACCAGTAACAGAAGCAACGGAGTAAATTATTACTCCGAGCACTTCCTGGTTCTTCCTACAGTGTTCCTGAAACATACCAAGGATCGTATTTCAAACCCGTGTGACACTTCTGGCGGTCTATAGCAGGCAGTCTACGAAAGCACGTGATGCCGACGGAGGATACAGAGCTACACACAAAGAGCGTTGATTAGGAACACGTGAAATACCTTACTTCTTCGTAGCACAAGAACATAGTGCACGGACCTGCAGTCATGGGACGAAGTCTTCTTGTCTGTCAATTCAATAAATTATGCCGCGACGTCGTTCCAAGAAAAGAAGCGAATACCATTCCCCATATACGACATCACACTTCCTATACTGAATGACTAATACAGAAACTAAAGCATCCAATCTCCATACAAAAAGTTATCAGTCATAGCACAGTTATTTGGCCCATAACTTAAAAATGCTGATGTATTAACCTTTGTTTGCACTTCAAACGGAAAGTGTACAGCGTTAATGGTTACAGTTTTTGTGCTCCTAAACGTCATGCTGTTTCTTAAAAGTTCACCATATCTGTTGCTGGGCGGGAATTTATTCGAGTTATGCTATCAATGTATGGATTCATCACTTGTGTTATGCAGACCAACAATCACCACCAATGAAGTTTCACTGTTTTTGTATTTTGTTTTGTTTTTCGCCAAAGAGTCGGCAAGCTCTGTCAAAGGCTAATGACATGAATGCGCCAATGTAAGGATGCTATACATTGCTTCAACTCATAAATATTCTCGGTTAGGTTTCGTTTTCTCTTTTTTCACCATAGAACACCTGTAAGTAGAATGCGCGTAAAGGTCAAAACGAGGCAGCTGCTTGTTCTAGCTAGCTTCGCGACGTTCAAAGACGAAGACATAAAGCCTGGAAATACAAAAACCGTTGAAACTTCAGCCATACGTTCATTTTGTTTTTCCCTTCTTCCTCGCGATAGTTTTTCAGCCATGATGAGAAAATTTTGTCGCAAGAGAAGGAAAAAAGGAAACAACCGGTAACATATCCACGAACATGATTACATGGTTTCGTAAGATAGTTCAATGTCGGCCTGTCCGACATTGAACGAAATGTTACGCGGCTTTTAAATTGCTTTGAGTGGGCCTATACAGAAAAAAGGAAACGCGTCAACTAAGCAAAAAAGAAAAAAGCAATCTGTATGAAAGATACGCGAGACCATGCTTCAATAACAAATGACTGCGCAGACATAGAAAAAAAATGGCTTCTGTACGGCCTGACGTGACGCGATGCCTCATATCTTTCTGATGCCAAAATAACTGCCACACGCGCGCCTATTTTGCTGATTAAACAGTAACTTCGATAGCAACAACACTAACCTTGCTTCCCGACTTGCTATAGACGTCAAGAAAGAGATGAAACATTTTTCTATTTTCTCTCATTTACCCTGCAATAGTGAAGAAATTGATCGCCTTTATGAAAACAATCGGCTGGCACGCCATCTGTACGTACAGAGTATTCGCGACTTCTCTGATCATATCACACGCGAAAGGGAAAAAAGCGGGCAATGAGGAAAGGAGGTGGTCGTTCAATTGGAAACCACAAGTGCTTCTTGCAGCAAAAATGGGACAGTCTATGCAAGATTCAGAACCTTCTTTCACGTTGAGGACATAAAGGTTTGGATGACTCATGGCGTTAACCCAAAAGTAAGCTTGGGAAATTGATTGATTGATTTGATTTGATATGTGGGGCTTAACGTCCAAGACCCACCATATTATTATAAGAGACGTCATCGTGGAGGACTACGGAAACTTCGACCACCCGGGGTTCTTCAACGTGCACCTAAACCTGAGCACACGGGCCTACGACATTTCCGCCTCCATCAAGCTCAGAAAATCAACGCACCAGAATAACGAATTTAAACACCGAACGACGCACAACACAGTTAGAGAGACTGGACGAATTTTCGTCACCTACGCAGGTTCGCCCAGTATTACCAATGCACAGACACCTTCAATAATCAAATTGAAATACAAAGCTGCTGCTGTTGTTGTTGTTTGTTGAGCACCTTTTCCCTTTTTTTTCTTCTTCCCTAATACGAAATCTCCTTCACATCGTAAGCCATATCCTGCACAGGCCTGAAAAGGCACATAGTACTTAACACATGAAGAAAGATAGAATTTGTTGTGTTTAGAAAAAGTTGATAACGATTTAGAGTACTATAGAAACTCTAATATGGGAGAGCTTAAAGCCGTCCCGTTCTACGACGCTGATGATGAAAAATACCGAATTACGAAGGCAGCACCATTTGTCGCAATTACAAAATTTTGTGCGTTTAGAAAAAGTTCTTAACGATTCAGACTAATTACTACTCTACTATAGGAGAGCAAAAAGCTGTCCAAGGCACGATTCCCGAAGATGCTATGAGTCAAAAACAACAGGGGCGCACTCCTGGCACAGGTTGCTCGCACTGCGCTGCGTGCGCCACACACACACTTTCTCAGTCGTTCCCGCCACCGAGCGCAGCAAACGCTCTCCCCACCCGCTCCCCACACTAGAGCCTTCATGAAAGCCAGTGGATCAAGCCCACAGTCGTTTACGTCCCATTCCTACGGGGCTTCGCTCATCGGTTGTATTTGTACACTGAAAAACTTTTTAAATGCG
>NC_051165.1:147359743-147457243 GCF_013339725.1 Rhipicephalus microplus | reverse complement strand
GCTACTCAGCGCACGAAAAAAAGAGTGTTGACTTGCAGCACCTTTCGAAGCTTATAATATTTGGCAATGCAACGTAAATACATATCTAGATTACTTTGTTTATAAGAGATTTAAAGCCTACATTAGAGCGGTTTTGTGTATAAGTTATAGCCGATTTCTACCTCAACTGTTGCAACTAATACTGCGTATAACAATAAGTAAAAGACATTATAGTATGTTCCCTGTTCTACTTCGTTACAACGACGTTGTCTCTATCGATGAAATGAATCTGGGCGAATACATAAGAAAGTATAACCACTACACCGAGAGGTACAATTTAGCGCACACTTCGCTCTCTCCCGGCATGGAGTTTTATAATAGGGTAGGAAAATTTGGTGATAGTGTCTATGGGAGCTGCCACGCATGGCACCTGTGGCGGCACGAGAATGATGCGTAGTACACTGACTTGCCTAAGCCTCGTTCTTTCAGCTTGGTGTTACTTAAAGCCACATTTCCGATAAACGACGTTCAGCTAGAGTTAAGCAGCCCCGCTTCAGCACCTTGGCCCTTTTAAGTAGACAAATCAAATAAAGAGACGAGGTTCACAACAAGTCATCCTTTTATCCGAAACAAACGCCGAAACACATGAATAAACAAAGGCACCAGTGCGTTCCAAGCCGCAAGTTCGTAGACTATAGGCAAAGCCTCGTACCCAGCGTTCCCGTGGTGGCTGAACAATCGCAGCGCCACGGTTCTCTCTAGTAAATGCCAAGAAATAATATGACAGACTCTAAAGGAAAAGCTGAGCCGGAAAAGCCATACCCATCAAACACTGACATCTTGACATCACCGTGTGTCGTGGTCCGTTTTTTTTTGTTTTGTTTTTTACCATGAGTGAACATTTCGACTTCATATGACAGTCTCTAACAACGATGTAACAGAGCGACAAAACAGATCAAAATGCCAGAGGTGATTGTAGCATGCACTGGCGAGTGCGAGTGAGACCACCCGAAAGCTGAGTATCATTTCATCATGGCGACACTCATGCGGTTATATTGCCACCTCTTTTTATTTATTTTATTTATTTATTTTATTTACAAATACTGCTGTCTCGGTTCCGAGACATAGCAGGAGTGGGTACATGTTTTAGTACAAAGAAAGTACAACAAAAGAAACGCTAAGATTATACAAACAAGATGAAGAAATGATAAACTTACATAGCTTGAACAAAAACTCTTATCAGGTGCAAGTACAGATGTAGATAGGAACTCGGAAAAAGAACAACCACTAAGACAATGCAAAAACAGCTGAAAACTATATGGAATTACGTAGTTTCTCAACGAACTCTTCATGAGTCAATGCGCGAAACGAACCATCCAAATTGTTCCAGATTTCAACAGTGTATGGAAAAAATGAATACTTAAAACAGTCAATATGTGCCCTGAAAGGAATAATGTTTAGTCTGTGGGTTTGTCTAGTGACACGTGTATTAGCGGGTACAAAAGAGAACGGTGCTTGAATACCGAAAGGCGTGTGGACGATCTTGTGCAGCAAAATTACGCGTTCGTGTTCGCGCCTATGCTCCAAAGGCTGCAATGATAACATGTGCGCATGTGATGAAGGTGAGAAGCTGCGATCGTAGCGACCGAAGATGAATCTGATAGCTTTTTTCTGGATTGATTCTAGCTGAGTTATGTCACACGTGAGGTGAGGAGACCACACAGTTGAGGCGTATTCGAGTATCGGACGGACAAGTGATTTGTAGGCAGCCAGTTTACATTCTAACGTTGCATTTTTTAAAGTTCGCTTCATGTAGCCAAGTTTTCGAAGCGCTTTAGCAGAGATATGGTTGATATGGGCATGCCATTTTAGGTTATGTGAAAAAATGACACCCAGATATTTGAACTCACTAACTTGGGACAAGTAACTACCATTAGTATTGTAAGAGTAATTCAGCGGCTTCTTTTTGTTTCCGAAAGTCATGGCGACTGTCTTGGTAAAATTGATTTTCATTTGCCACATATTACTCCATTGGCAGAACTTTGAAAATACCTTATTTAATTCTTCTTGATCACTAGCGTCAGAAACAATGCGGTACAAGACACAGTCATCTGCATATAGGCGCAATTTAACGTTGGTGTTATTAATAACACTTACTACATCATTAGTAGTGGGTCGTATGCCAAGGTGAAGGCCCACACGACAGAGAAGAAAGAAGTGCACGTGGGCCCTCGCTCTGGAAAACAAGCCCAACCGACGCGCTTGGTTAGAGCCCTGTTGCTCAGACGTCAGTAAATCTTGTCGACACCCCCTGGAGTGACGTGACAACTGGTGGAGGTGCGGGGTAGGCCCCTCACGGATGTTGCAGACCCCTCCTGGAAGCGGCACCACAAGCCCAGTTCGAGTCAACACTCCCGTTCATCGGACAAGCCGCAGGATCAGGGGATTGCCTCCTGAAGCTGACCCTATAGTTCACACCAGTATGATGAGCACGTCCGTTCAAACCACTCTAACAGGTACGGAAAACCCCCCGGTGACTCGGTACACCCTCGAAAGTCCGCAGGTTCCGACACCGTTTCATGGCACCGAGCTCGAAGACGTCGAGGACTGGTTGGTCGACTTCGAGCGCGTGGCTGCTTTGAATGACTGGAACGACGCGGCCAAACTACGACGTGTGTACTTCTATTTAGAGGATGGAGCACGTACCTGGTACATGAATCACGAGGAACAGATGACATCGTGGCCCGAAATCCGCCGCCGGCTGTTGGATACTTACAGAAGTGCTGATCGCCACGAACGAGCGGAACGAGCGATCCAGGCCCGCATCCAGATGCCCAATGAAACTGTCATGACCTATGTGGAAGATATGACGCGCCTGTTCCGACGAGCCGATCAGAGTATGACAGAAGAAAAGAAGGTGCGTCACCTGATGCGGGGAGTTAAAGAGCAGCTTTTCGCTGGTCTTGTACGGAGCCCTCCGAACACGGTCGCCGAGTTTTTGTCTGAAGCTGTCACGATGGAAAAGATGCTTCAGCATCGATCCACCCTGTATGAGCGGCAAGTGAACACGTCTACTGCTCAAGTTCTAACGAATATTGGGAGCAACACCGAGTGTCTGCGCGACCTTATCCGCTCCATAGTACGCGAGGAGCTGCAAAAGGCTGCCACACCACCACTACCTACGGTGAGTTCCATTGCAAGCATCGTCAAGGACGAGCTGCATCATGCCCTTCGTGACCCTGTGAGTCTGAATAACGCCACACCCGCCCCGGCTGACTACCACCGTCCGACCTACGCAGAAGCCTTGAAACGCCCAGCTTCCTCTTCCCCGCTGTTTGTTCAGGCACCTCCTACGGTTTCACTTCAGTCGGCGCAGCCTCTACGGTACTACGAGAACACACGCACACCGCCACCCCTCGTTTACGCCAGCCCTGTGCATCTTGCGGAACAACCAGCACACTACCTTGACGACAGACGTGCTTCGCCTCGGAAATCTGATGTTTGGCGCACTCCTGATCGCCGACCTTTGTGCTTCCACTGCGGTGAAGCGGACCATTTGTACCGCCAGTGTCCATACCGGCGCCTCGGGCTGCGCGGATTTTCAGTATATTCAGCGCCTCCTCGGTATGGCCAGCGACCCCGGGACATTGAGGACTACCTGGCTCAACAGCGCATGCCACCGCCTTCTGGACGGCAGTCGCGCTCACCGTCGCCGAGGCGCTTTTCATCTTCGCCACAGCGCCATGCTGGCGCACGGTTCTCCAGTCCCCGCCGGGAAAACTAACGCAAGCGACCCTTGGAGGCGAGGTCGCTGGCAGTCGACGTGCTGAAGACCTCCGATCGACGCTAACAGTAAAGGGTGTAGATTCGACTGAGCGATATGTGCGGCTTTCTCTGGATATACCGGTGCTGATAGATGGCTATGCAGTAGGTGCTTTAGTTGATACCGGGGCTGACTATTCGATACTAAGCGGGAAAATGACCAGACAACTAAAGAAGGTAATCACGCCTTGGCATGGCTCCGTGATTCGAACGGCTGGTGGCCACACCGTCTCTCCGCTTGGAACCTGCACGAGTAGAGTTCGGGTCTGCGGTTATACTTTTGTAGGAAGTTTCCTTGTGCTCCGTGAATGTTCACGCGACGTTATTCTTGGTGTTGACTTCCTGCACGAATATGGAGCTGTCATTGATCTTCAAGAGAATCGCATCACCTTCTCAGCCGACCGAGCAATCGACAAGCAGGACGACCAACAACGTACCGACGTTCTTCGTGTTTCTGCTGAAAGTATAACGCTTCCTCCAAAAGCCAGTGTTATTGTCGACGTCACATGCTGTGGATTGCGAAATGGTGAAGCGATTGCAGAAAGTAATTTTGAACACCTGCTGACTCAAGGTGTTTGTGTGGCTAGGAGTATCATACAGCTACGTGATGGCCGATCTCAACTGCTCGTTACAAATTTCAGCAACGAACACCGACACCTTTTCCGTGGCACTTCGTTAGCGTTTGCAGATGAATTAGGAACCATTCCCATCTGCTTCTCGTCGGAAGCAGTGGAGGCCGCCGATACGTCTCTAAACAATATCGATATTAATTCTAACCTCACACCAGAAAACCAGACAGCACTGCGGAAACTCTTGCTTGAATTCAAGTCATGCTTCGCTGCTTCCTCTAAGGTGCGCCAGACTTCGATCACTAGGCACAGAATCATCACTTACGACGACGCCCGCCCAGTACACCAACAGCCTTACCGTGTGTCAGCGAAGGAACGAGAAGCCATTCGTACGCAAGTTCGAGAAATGCTTGACGACGGCATCATCGAGCCTTCCAACAGTGCGTGGTCCTCTCCGGTCGTCCTAGTCAAGAAGAAAGACGGAACGCTACGTTTTTGCGTCGATTACCGGAAGCTGAACAGCGTGACTAAAAAGGACGTGTACCCGCTGCCACGCATCGACGACTCGTTAGACAGATTACGCCACGCCCACTATTTTTCCTCTTTGGATTTAAAAAGCGGGTACTGGCAGATTGAGGTTGACGAGCGAGACCGCGAGAAAACGGCATTTGTGACCCCTGATGGCCTGTATGAATTTCGAGTCCTTCCTTTTGGTTTGTGCTCAGCGCCCGCAACCTTCCAGCGAATGATGGACACCGTGCTTACTGGTCTGAAGTGGCAAACTTGTCTCGTATACCTTGATGATGTCGTTTTTTCTGAAACCTTCCAGCAACACCTTCACCGCCTCAGGAGTGTGCTACAGGCTATTCAATCAGCAGATCTTACACTCAAACCGCAGAAGTGTCACTTTGGTTATGAAGAGCTCAAATTCCTTGGCCATGTAGTCAATGCGAATGGAGTACGACCCGACCCCGACAAACTTGCCGCTGTAGCCGCGTTTCCGCATCCTACAGACAAAAAGACTGTTCGGCGCTTTCTGGGTTTGTGCGCCTACTATCGACGATTTATTAGAGGGTTTTCGAAGATAGCGGAACCCTTGACTCGCCTTACACGCGACGACACACCGTTTGTACGGGCTACCGAACAACAGGCTGCTTTTGCCGAGCTACGACAGCGGATGCAATCAGCCCCTGTTCTTGCGCATTTTGACGAAGATGCTGACACAGAGGTGCACACTGACGCCAGTAACATCGGCCTCGGCGCAGTGCTCGTTTAGCATCAACACGGCAAAGAAAGAGTCATAGCTTATGCCAGCCGCTCACTGTCCCGTACCGAGGTGAATTACACGACCACAGAGAAAGAGTGTCTCGCAGTAGTGTGGGCGATCACCAAGTTTCGCCCGTACCTCTATGGTCGTCCATTTAAAGTGGTGACGGACCACCATGCCCTCTGCTGGTTGGTAAACATTCGTGATCCCTCTGGACGACTGGCCCGATGGAGCTTGCGTCTACAGGAATTTGATGTTACCATCGTATATAAGTCTGGACGGAAGCATGAAGACGCTGATACGCTGTCACGTGCACCCATACCTTTAGTCAATCAAGAAGAAGAGGACGATGATGGTTTCCTGGGCGCCCTTAGCTCATCTGACTTGAGCAGACGCCAGCGAGAGGATGAAGAGATTCGACCGCTCATCGACTATCTGGAGGGTCATAGCACCGTTATACATCGCCATCTATCTCGCGTCGTGACATCTTTCTGCCTCCGAGATAATGTTTTGTACAAAAAAAACGCCCGCCCTACGAGCCGCGCTTACCTCCTCGTCGTTCCGAAGGACATGCGGGATGAAGTCCTCTCTGCGTGTCATGACGAGCCCACATCTGGTCATCTAAGTTACTCGCGAACGCTCGCCAGAGTAAGTGAGGCGTACTACTGGCCCGGACTTTCTGCAAGCGTGAAGCAGTACGTTAAAAGCTGTCGCGAATGCCAGCGTCGAAAGTCGCCACCAAGCAAGCCGGCTGTATTACTTCAGCCAATTGATCCACCCCACAAGCCATTTGACCAAGTTGGCATGGACATTCTCGGCCCATTTCCTTTATCGTCTGACGGCAACAAATGGGTCATTGTTGCAACTGACTATTTGACCCGCTATGCTGAGACACAGGCGATACCACGAGCCACGGCTTCTGAGGTAGCACAGTTCTTCATGTGCCACATTGTTCTGCGCCACGGTGCTCCATCTACAGTGATAACCTACAGAGGAACAGCGTTCACTGCACAACTTATTGATGAAGTTTTTCGACTAAGTAACACTAGGCATCGAACGACGACTGCTTACCATCCGCAGAGCAACGGCTTAACCGAGCGACTAAATAAGACAGTCACAAACATGATCTCCATGTACATCGACGTCCAACACAAAACATGGGATCGCATTTTGCCTTATGTGACGTTCGCTTATAATACCGCCGTTCAAGAAACAACCCGATTTACACCGTTTCGCCTTCTCTACGGCCGCGAAGTTCAGACGATGCTGGATGCGATGCTTCCTTGTGAAGGCGCCGATCAATTAACAACTGACGCAGAAGAATTTGCAGAGCGTGCCGAGGAAACTCGCCAGCTCGCCCGGCTACACATTGGTCAGCAGCAACAGGTTGATGCACGACGTTACAATATGCGTCACAATGACGTATCTTACAGACCGGGAGACCAAGTTTGGATTTGGACCCCTGTTCGACGCCGTGGCCTCTCCGAAAAGTTGCTCAGCAGATACTTCGGTCCGTATTAAGTATTGCGCCGCGTGAGCGACGTAAACTACGAAGTGGTTCCGGACGCTACGTCGTCACGATGGGTACAACGAAAACAACCGACCTCTGACATAGTTCACGTGGTGCGCATGAAGCCCTATTTTGCGCGTTCCTAAAAGACCACTTTTCCTGTGTTTTTTTTTATTTGTGCTCCGACAATTGCCTCATCATTGGTGAACTTATCGCGTCTAACATTTCATTATTGGTGCCCTTTTTCATTGTTTAAACTACTTTGTTTTTTTTTTCAATAACTTTGCAGCATCGGGACGATGCTCTTTTTTTGTTGTTGAGGGGGAATATTGCCACCTCTTTCTAGTAGTGGGTCGTATGCCAAGGTGAAGGCCCACACGACAGAGAAGAAAGAAGTGCACGTGGGCCCTCGCTCTGGAAAACAAGCCCAACCGACGGGCTTGGTTAGAGCCCTGTTGCTCAGACGTCAGTAAATCTTGTCGACACCCCCTGGAGTGACGTGACAATATGTTTGTGAGTGAGTGTTTTTAAATGAAAAGAAGAGAACAGTGAGCCCCGTAACTGCCTCCCAGGAGGAGGACACCTCAACAGTAACTCACGAGGGGTGAGGGTAAATAAGGGATTAAAATGATAGGTTTAAAAGGTAAAGAGATAGAAAGGAAAGAGCGATGCGCAGGGACAGCGAACGACAGAAAACGACCGAAGTAAGGAGAAGGCAGGAAAGATGGACACGGTTGCAGGAGTCCGAGGACGGGGCACCACTCGGCGAGAGCTCTTGTCGGCGTCAGGAGATGGCGCTATAGGGCGAGCCCAGTGGGCCAGAGCTGCGTTATCGTCGGGAGATCGCGGGGGCACAACCGGTCGGCACGAAATCCAGAGAGCGAGTCCCGGTTATATGTTTAAATGCATGGGCCCTATGATAAGAAGAGCTTTTCCTCTAGAGTAGTATGGTAACTCTACAATTAAATGTTGGGAGAAATCTCGCTTTCTGGTGCAAACGATAAACATCGACATACAGTGAGCCCTGATGATTCCCGAATTTCGAAGGCCACTCTTCCTTTTCTGCAAGGCATAAATTTCGCGTCACTACCACGAGTAGGTAAAGGACTGAACCGTGCGGCCGCTGATAAGGCGTACCACGGGAAAACCCCGACGAGTGTACGTGAACGTCTTCCGCGTTGAAAGTCTGTGTGGCCCGCGTTACGATTACGCGCAGATAGTGGACAACCACGTAAGCGACTTCCTTTCGCGACGGGGTGTAAAGGCCCCGCTACGGTGGTCTAGTGGCCAAGGTACTCGGCTGCTGAACCGCAGGTCGCGGGATTGAATCCCGGCTGCGGCGGCTGCATTTTCGATTGAGGCGGAAATGCTGTAGGCCCGTGTGCTCAGATTCGGGTGCACGTTGAGTGTGTATCCACATGACGGACCGAATCCGTCTTTTCCGCGGCAGACAGCGCATCACGTGACCTCACGGCGCAGATTTCCGCCATCTGTGCCGGGTCCGCGGACGTCACGCGCGGAAAATGTCAAGCTCTTTTACGCAATCGGATTCGCGCAGAATAACACAACAGATTTAGCTGAGGACAACATAACAGGTCTGGCAACAAGCGATGATTTTTCTTTTTCTCGTTTTGTTTCGTAAATTTAGTCGTAGACGGAAACATAAACCTTCAATACTTTTGCTAGCGATGAATGGGTTTTTGACTTTTGGACTGGTCACGGCATCTAAAAAAATTAGGAATAAGCAAACATTTCCGCATTATTATGAATTCCGAGATTTGGTAGCCCTCGCGCTATTGCAGACCACTGAACTCATGTTCTGCCAATAGCGGCAGTCGCTAAGTCTACAAGGGGGGGGGGGAGGTGAACAATAAGAAAGAAGGCAGGGAGGTTAACCAGGGCATGCCCGGTTTGCTACCCTCGCTAAGCCTACAGTTCTCAGAAAACGCGGCGGGTGTGCGCTGCAGAAAAGACGTATGTGCCAAGCAGCTCTTAGTACATTGCATATAGCTGCCTAGTACAGGGCAGCAAGGGGTGTGAAAAGAAATTGAGGCAGAGGGGAAGGAAGGGAAGAGGACAGGCGGTAAATTATGGCCTGTTGTATAGATACCGTTTTGTAAAGGGAACCTGCGCACGAGCAAATATTGCCAGATCGGACCATCATACAAAGAAGATTCGACAGCACTTTGCGTAGAGTCGAAGGGCAATTTTCTTCGAAAATACAACGGTATCTTGGAGGTACATCGTTGAGTTTTATTGATGTAATTATTTATATAGCAACTCGGTCGGCCGGTTAGATAACAAACAGTGGGAGAATCTTATCAGGTTCGTGCAAAAAGAAGATTACAAAAACAACATCGCACATGATCAGGCACCGACACTGCTACATAATGAAACAAAGATGTCTCTTTGCCTGCAAGCCTAAATAATAAAAAAAAAACAGATACGAGCGCAAGGCAAATGAAAAACAAATGTTGAAGTACAGATGAGCTGTTTCCTAAACAAGCATTACATCGCAAGTTATGCGCTGTGACTTTCATATCCGGGAAACTCTCAAGCGCTATAGATATGCGTCTGTTATGTTGCAACAAAACCATCGACCAAATCTGGCTCAACAATTATCTTTGGATACGCGTTACAGGTATACATAGCCCATTAAAAGAATGAGCGAATGAACATACTCATTCTTGATATTACTTGATGTGTTTACGATTACCAGATGTGCTTGCATTGCAATGACTCCACGTACAAAACAGGATCATATCACAACAGGGAGCATTGTCGCGTGGACCACTCGGCGGACTCTTTTGCATCATCACCCGCAGCCAGCACCACGAAATCCTTGTTATTATGACTGAACTTCTCGTAAAAAACGAACCACGTACAAACTTTTAATACAAACGGAGAGATTGCCATAGTAAGTCGAACTTTTTTTTTCTCTCTCTGGAGAGATTATCCGACAGCACTGCCTCTCCGCCGGTGCAGTCCACACAGGCCACGCAGGTTATATTGGCAAAGATTTGGAAAAAAACTTTCACAGCACGCTGGTAGCGTTAGAGTTCTCCACATGAATGTCCCCGTTTGCGGAAGGTCTTCGGCCGAGATTTCCCGGTTTAGAAAAAGTTTATTTACAGCATGTACAGAACACAAAGGCTTCATATCATTCTAGTAACAGGGCACATACACTTCGGCACATCTATATTTCACGACTAACATCACTACGTTACAGTGAAGACATTTTCTCTAATATACATGATTATGTTGGCGCACATGTACACAAAAATTCAATGTTATATCACGATACAAGGGTATAACGATACAATAGATCCAAATGAAACACAATTTGTAACAAATGAAATCATATGTAACAACTCAACGGGCGCTGCTTAGCACCAAGTCGGTCGAAAAATGAGTTGTATCCTTTCGTGTTCCACCTTGACGAAAGGGCACGACCAATGCCGCAGAAACTCTTGCTCCCCGAGGAAGAAAAGCTCTTCAGAGAGGAACGCGAGGATCTCTCGTCTCATTCTCCCCAGTATCGGCCACAAGGCACGTCGGCGGCAATTTGCAGCTATGGCCTCACATCGGTTTCTCCAAAGGCTGAACAGCCCCGCAACTATTAAGAGAGCGGAGAAGCGGCTACGCGGAAATCGGCCGTTGGACACGAAAGTTCGCACTCCCTGTCCCCGAAAACCAGCATTAACCGCACGCCAAAAAAGGCGGGAAACCACACATTCAAACGTCGCATGTCGATTGGTCTCTACCATGACGCAGTTAGGGCAAGTGGAAGTGCGAACCACCTGCCATCGCTGCAACCGATCTCGCGTGGGGAGCAAGCCCCAACCCAACCTCCAGACAAAGTCTCTGAGATGCCCTGGCAACACTGCGGCAGTTATTGGTTTCCAAGCGCGGTTCAATACAGATTGACCATGCTGGGGCACTAAGGGCCGTAGAAGGGCGGCCATTGTGTCCACCACTTTAGAATCGGCCACCTCTATCTCTGGGCACGTAGCTTCCAAACGTCGGTGAAATGCCAGAAGGGCTCGATACAAAGATGGTAATTCAGTTGATTGGGGACCTTTGTTTATTTGGCTATCCGGCAAGAAGACACGTAGTGATGGCCCCAGATGGTAGCGAGCCAGTGTCTGAGCGGGCATGTCATCATTGCTTAGTATTCGCAATAGAGTGCGGAGGCACAATGTAGAAGCCGCGACGGAAACGTCAGGGAATGCAAAACCGCCTTGATCTCGCGGTTGAGCTAACGCTGGACGCGATAACAATTCTGTGCCACCAGACCAGAAAAATGAACTGATGCAGCTTTGCACTTTCCTGCAGACGTGGAGCGGTGGTTTAACAGAATGGCAAAGGTACCAAAATTTTCCTAGGTACACCGTTTGAGTTAAGTATCGGCGTTCCAAGAGAGGGAAATCGAAGTGCCTGGCTGCTTTGATATCATTTAGAAGAGTTTGTACAACGGATGACCAGATGCCATCCTGTATACCAAATACAGTGAAAGTAACTCCGAGTATTGAAATCTCAGGAGACCACTGTAAAGGCGACGTGATGTTGATACGACCGCTGGGGTTGCCAATGAAAAAATACTGGCTTTTAGAAAAGTTTAACTTTGCACCGGAGATAATACCGAAATCATGGAATGTATCAAGAGCATGCTGCAGCGACTGTTCATTATGTACATATAGAGTGATATCATCTGCATATGCAGCGACTTTTACTTGAGTGTTACCGGGTAGAGGTAAGCCACGAATCTGCGGGTGATGTTCAACGGCCCTTAAGAAGGGCTCTAATGCAAGGATAAATGACACTGGGGAGAGGGGACACCCTTGACGGACCCCACGCGTGACTCTAAATGCGTGACTCTCACGGGAATCTAAGTAAAGGGTACTTTCTAAATTAGTGTACATCGCGTTGATAAGGTCAATTAACTTATCCGGGAATCCGTATGCATGTAAAACATTTAGTATGTAGCCATGTTCTATGAAATCAAAAGCTTTCTCTTGATCTAATGAAACCAACAGTCCTTGCGCACATCGGCTAATGGTGTATTGAATGATGTCCCGCGTTAACCACGTATGGGTGTGTATTTCTCGGCCCGGAACAGAACAGACCTGGTGGGGAGCGATTAATGTTGCAAGAAATGGACTAATTCGGCGCACCAAAATGTTAGCCAAGAGCTTGTAATCTACATTGAGCAGGGTAATAGGGCGCCAATCTTCTGGTCGCGTGGATCCGACATTGGGTCTTTCTTGGGAACTAGTGTTATACGGCCTTTGTGGAAAGAAGTTGGAAGTGTAATATCTTGGAAACACTTGCGAATGACGCGTGACATAGTTGGACCAATGATAGGCCAGAACTGTACATAAAACTCTGCAGGGAGTCCGTCAGGCCCTGGGGCCGATCCCTTTTTCATTGCGTCTAATGCGCCTTTGATTTCGTCATCGGATGGCGGTGATAGGAGGACGTCATTTGACATGTTGGAATCATGAGGTAAATCTGTTAGCAGAGGATGCGAAAAAACGGAACTTGGGTAACAGACATGAGCACCAGATTTAGCCATTGACTCAAAGTGTTGAGTGAATTCCTGAAAGTCGCGCGTACCCGCAGCAGCTGGGGTGATAGAGTTCAGCGAGTGGGCAGGCGAGCCTGGTGGACAAAGCAGAGCTCTGCGTGCATACCTTAGCACCTCAGGGTGCGCACAGGGTGCACGTCTACAGCGCCAAGCTGCAGTCGAGAGTGAAGAAGCGCGCATAATACGCTGGTACCGTTCAACGAGCTCCTCTTGCCATGCCCGCATTACAGTGGAAGGACTGGGATCTCGATTGGCAATGCGTATATTCTGGATTAACAATGACGCATCTTTTGACATACGGGTGCAAAGTCCTCTGCCCGACGCACTGCAATGATGCCGCCACTGTTCTTTGAGGCGATCCCAATCAGCTACATCGGCCCCAATGAGCGATGCGCGTAACGCTCGGGATAATTTCTCTGTAGCCTGAGAGTCCTGGAGGACGCGGCAATCGAGACGCCATGGTCTGTGAACCGTTGGCGTCCCCGCTGGCAGGCGGAGAGAGAACATAACCGGCCGATGGTCGCTAATGTATACTGGTGTCGGTGGCAATGACATTACCCCGGTGTCGTGAACGTAGGTAATGAGACTGGGGGATGCATACACGCGATCAATTCGGCTGCTCGACGCTGCTCGACGCCAAGTATAGGCATAATTACTGCCATGCACACTTTGATGAATGTCGCTCAATGCCAATTGCTGCACTAGACGTTCGAGTTCTCTGGCATTCCAGTTTGACCGGCCGCGACCCGGACCTCGAACGTCTGCGTGTGAGTCTAAGACACAATTGAAATCCCCTAAATGTACCACATGTCGGGAATTTAAAAGAAACACATCAAGAGATTGGAAGAACGCGTTTGAGTTCTCGCGTGCCGCTGGGGCATACACGGCAACAAATCTTATTCTTAACGAAAAAAAGGTGCAGTCGAACGCCAGCACGCGTCCGAAGGCATCGAAGGAAACATCATGGTCACGTAAAAGACCTCGGTTAAAAATAACGACTCCGACGCCAGTCGAATGCGTGCTGGCGTACGAAAAGAAACAATCAAAATTGAACGCGCGCTTGAAAGCGAGTACATCAGAAAGCTTGAAAAAATTTGTTTCTTGCAGGAACAGCAAATCACAGTGCACTGAACGTGCAAAAGCCAATACCTCAGCCTGTTTTTGTGGATTTCGGAAACCTTGAACGTTAAAAGTAATAACTTTTAGAGTAAGAGCCATGGGGAAAATGAAAACATAGTATAGAATCACGCAAATGCAGGGGTACCTTTATCAGGTGCGGGAACCAATGCCCCGCAAGTGGCTGAGTCATTTTTTCCGGCCAGGCGATCCACCGGAGGCTCGGGGCCTCCGGGATCGCGTCGAAGTCCGCAGGGGACTTCTGTCTCTGGTGGGGGCTTCTAAGTCACGAGTAGTTATCCGGTGGCGTTTGGTGTCCGGGTTTTTGAGCGAGGATGGTACAAAGACGTCTCCACTGTCCTGGCTTAAGTCACTGGGGCTGGTGTCTTCGTCAATTTGTAGGGGCGCCTCACTCGCGGTGCTGTTGGAGTCCTCGTTAATGCAGGCGTCGTCGTCTTGAGATGTAGACTCCTCGATGACACCTGAACTTGTTGTCGACAGAGCAGCAACGCGAGGAGCCTCAGATGCAATAATCCCATCCGAGACGCCATCCTCACGAGGCGCTTCGTCTGACGAGGGCTTGGCGTGCGATTCCTCAGAAATGGCCACGGGACGCGGGGAACTTAAGTTTTCAGTACCTGGAGGGAGTACCAGGCCCGGAATCGTTGGGGACGCAGTGGGCGTCTGGTGCAGCGTCGCGATTGGCACACCTTGGTCGTGGTCGGTTACCACGGCTCGCGTTGACGAATCGTCGCACTTGTTCTTAGATGGCGTTCCTGGTTGAAGTGGAGGGAAATCCTTGGATGCCGCCTCGGAATACGATGGCCTGATGGTGCAGGCCACGGTGGCATGCGGGTCCCCACAACGGCGACAGGGCAGCGAGCAGCCTTTCCCGTCGTGGCCGTAAACGCCGCACCTTCCACAAAACGGAGCTGTGCAGTTCATGCGGAAGTGCCCACTGTCTCCACATCGACGGCACACTCGCTGGATGCCTTTATAGTCACAGGTTACTCGATGGCCCGCGACCTTGAGGTAGTTGGGCACCGGTGACGAAGCCTTCATTTCCATGCGGACGTATCGCGTCCCAGTGGTCACGGTTGGGCGCGATCCCATGAGTCCTCTGGTGATGTGCAGCACCTTCCCGTAGGGAGAGAGTGCTTGTGCGAGGACTTCGCTGGGTACGCGGCACGGCAGGAACAGGACGGTCACTTGGGTCACTTGGGGTCCCAGGGGTACGATGGCAACGTGCTCTCCTCGGATGGTGAGGTGCGACGCGTCTACGATTTGGGCCAGTGCGGCCTCACTGTTGACGGTAACTTGGTAGTTCCGGCCTCCAAAGTGCTGAACGCAGTATACTTCTTCGATTCCTACTATTGAAGACGTCGCGTCAACGACGTCTTCGGGACTAGTCCCCTCGGGGACGACTACGTCGAAGGCTAGCGCCTTCTTCGGGGGCTGGCTTGCCATGACGGGCGCCCGCCAGCCCAGGGACGCCGTGAGACGCTAACGACGACGTGAGACGATAAGACGCTCCTTATGGCGTGGCTTGGGCGTGGCTTGGGCTAGGTCATACGACGTACGCAAGAAACGTGCGACCATTTTTGAAAGAAGTCAAAGCTAAGCCAAAAAGGCGCTGGTCATTGCACGGGTTTGGAGACTCAACAGAAGCAAATAAGGGCTCTGTTTTACGGCAGAAAGTTGTGATTATCATTTTTGTCAGCGCTTCTTTTTTCTTTTGCATCTAACTATTTCCTATTTTTCGTTGAAAGAACAGCATTAAAAATGTAGGGCACAGATTCGAACCGGTGCTGAGCCTGAAAGAACAGGGGCAGCCTTCCTCAATATTAAGGTGGCTTCGCTTGGCACCTCTGGCTTTTCCGGGCTGATCTTAATATCTGTGGCTTTTATATGTTTCTTAGGGCTTAACACGGCTTTCCGATTATTTTCTAGGCTTTTACAAACTAGGGAAAGCTCTTTTTCAGAGATGGTTCCGCAAGCAAACGTGACCGCCCGGTGAACGGACATTGAATCTTTCATCATGCTATTCTTTCTTTCCTTTTCTTTCTTTCTTTCATGCGTCTCTCTTTCTTTTTTAACCGTCCTCGCCCTTTCACATACCCTAGGTTTCGCATATCGCCTCCCACCGTCCTCCTTTCTCTCACATCCCCATTTTTCTCTTACCACCCTCGCGTATGTCCTCCTCAACCTTACTTCCCCTTCCGATACTCTTGCTAACAATGCTATGCAAGCCTAGGGCCATGCTTTACCCTCTCCCGTCCTGCTATCCTTCCTCCATGACCTCACATTACTCCTCCCCACCACGACTTCCCTTTCAGCACCCTTACACAAGGTTATACAATACACTATTCACATGGCTATGCTACACTATAGAAGAAGCTTGGCGCACGCGCACTTGCTGTGGTCGCCTCCTCTATTCACCACCACGGTTACATCTCTCCTCCTCACCCTCACTTCCCTTACCTACGGCTTTATATACTACATTTTACGTTGCTATAATATGATAGGAAATGCTTCGCGCATACCATTTCTATTCCAGTCCTCACGCCCAGTTCAAAGAGCTGCGCCATTCAAAATATGTTCGTGTTTATATGTCTCGTTGGTTTGAGCAATCCGAGGTGAGCAAATTTGTGCCGCTGCCCGCTATAACAACATGAAACAGGATTTCAAGAAAGTAACGTTGTTAGTCATCGATTGCAATTGACATGGTACGCGTAACTTATATTAATTTGCACCATACCGTACCTACTTACGTTGAACTAAGCTTTCTTGAAATTATACAGAGCGCTAACTTTCTTGGATGAACACGCCATCTCAATAACTCCAGCACTATCTTTCCTTAAGCTTTGATGACGTATGGCACTCCATAACGCTGTATTCTTCTTTAGTGCCCGTCTATCCGCCCACTCATTATAATTTTACAATATTATTCACCGAAAAAATAAGTTCGTGAGCATTTCAATGGAAACGATGTCAACATTTACATTTCATATATGTGGTAATTCAAACTTTTTGTAACATTTACTTGCCGCGAGCAAATGACAGATTCATGTGCACTTTTCCAGCGGTTTCTTGAATGAAGCTACCGACATAGGTCGGCAAACTCACTCATAAGTCGACTAACCCGGACTCACTCAGATTTAGACCGAAAGGTAAGTCTGAGTGAGTTTGGGTGAGTAGTATTGCTGAGTTTGATGAGTCCGAGGGAGTCCTGTTGGAGAAAATTTTCGCGAGCGTGAGTACGGGTGAGTTCGGCTCAGGAAGATTTTGACGTGTCTGAGTCCGAGTGAGCACAAAGCACAAAATATATTTCTTAACTGTGTTTGAGTGAGATTCACTGTCTTTTAGAGACCTAACCCCCGTAACGCTCCTACACTCGACTTTCACCCTTCACTTGACAGAGTCGAGCACTGCGCCGCTGCTCGGCTAAAAATGACGCTGCGCTATACTCAAGATTCCAGCAGAATATCACTGATATGCAGTGACTTGTCGCGTCCAGAGACGGCGCTTCCATCGGCTTTCTCACGTGAGGGTGAAGCGTTCTACAATACAGGCGTAAGGTCCTATCTATCCTCTTCAGCATTACTATCAGCCTTACTTGGGTTCACGTTAGCTACTCACGTCTACTCAGAGGTATATTAGAGCAGTGTCATTGATACAGTGGTTCAACATTTATAATAACAGGCACGAATTACGTAGGAAAGGTGCCTTCAGCTCCCCCCCCCCCAACTCTTCCGGGGAAATCTCTTGATTGTTACATCTTATGCTGTCATCTTTTCCTAGCAAAATGACTCAACTGGTTTGGAAGGACTCATAACTCATTTTCGGAGATACTATAATAAACGGCACCAAAAAAAAAGCATCGGCAACGTAAAATATCGGTGTTAAAGAGCACTGACACGATCGTCGCAGAAGGTGATTTTAGGCTGATAGACTCATAAGTCGACTCGCTCGGACTGGCTCAGACTCAGATCGAGCCGTGAGCCCGAGTCTGAGCAAGCAATGTTTTAGTGAGTTTGAGTCCGAGCTAGTCCGAATGAAATAAATTTTGGGGAGTGTGAGTCCGAGTGGGTGCAAAGCTGAAATACATTTCACGAGTGAGTGTCAGTGAACTCTGTAGGTTTTGCCGACCTATGCTGCCAAATGACTGTCGCGAACTAGCGCCGCCTTGATCGGGCGGAGAAGGACCGCTGTAAACGAAGCACAGCGCACGGAAAGAAACAACCTAAATCACGCATATACTGCGTCGTGTCGGACAAGAAATTAAACAAGTGGGAACAACAAAAATTCAGGGTTCATGACACTCGACGCAATGTGAATTTTTGGTGGTCGTACACGCAAGCTACGCACTGTTATTCTGGCTTCGCTTTGTCACTGGCGTGCACAGGCCGTATCCACTATATACGCATCAAGTCGTGCCGTCCAAAGCCGCAATGGAGACAACAAAAAGATTTAACGCACGTCACCTACTAACCGCCACTTTTATTGAATTGAACGAAACTGTCTCCCAAGCATGGCTTTTTTGTTTGAGATCATTCATCCTTTTACGCAGACTTCACGCGAACTTCATATTTCTACGTAAAAGAAAACTTCTTCATTGTCCTTTACACTACCTCTTATATTGAACAAAACAATCGCATGTTTCTCTACAGAGATCACTTCTTGAACTATTCGTTATACCGAGAAAACGTGAGCGCGTGATTTCAGCTGGCTGAATTATTATCTGGCAATTAGTACACACACAGGGCACATCACTTAACAATAGCTTGATAGTCGGGCGAAAATTGCGCTGTTGTTGATTCTGAACGACAGTTATAAGTTCCATCTTCGAGCTCTACTCTGCGTGGTTTCGAATTCAGGGCATGGCTAGGAACATCCGTGAGCGAAAATTTGGGTGAGTACACAAAGAATTGGGGGACCCTTCAGCTCTCTGTTTAAGAGTTGAACACGATAGGGATACCCTGTATTGAGTAATTGAACTACTTGGGGCGTGCTTTTTATTGTATGATGTTACTAGAGTAGTTTAAATGGCGGATTACTACAATGTAAGCCGTAAAGTCGAAAGTGGCTTTTGCCGCAACAAACTATAGCTGCCTCTACATCAATGCTCTATTCATAAAGGTCGTTTAACCAACATCTCGTTCGAACAACACAAAAATGAAGACAAGAAAACTACGCAAACTCCAAAGGGCAACCGAGGTTAACAGTCTGGTTGGTTTAAACTAAAACGCTAGTGCACAAACGCATGTCCCAGCATCGCAGTACTTACTTACGTAGTACACGTATACGTTGATCAAGTGAGCTCAACGTTTTGAGGCACAACGCTTTCCCCATAAATCTTCATGCGTCAGCAAGGAAGAACGAATTTTCGTCAAACGCATTATTCTTTCTTGCTCTTTTTTTTAGAGAGAGAGAGAAGAGAGAGAGAAGAGAGAGAGGACTAATGCTGGAATTCGTCTCCAGAATTTTTCAACTTAAGCATGTCGAGTATTGTTTTTTATTCAGTTACAAAGAAGATTATTCACTCTATGCATTCGCTTTACTATAGCCATAAGAGAGAGAGAAGGATAAAGGAAAGACAGGGAGGTCAACCTGTGGAAGACCCCGATTTCCTGCCGTGTGCTTCGGAGAGGAAAAGGGAGCGCTAAAGAACAAGAGAGGGGAACAGGTGTTTCTGTCAGTAGTAAGAAAAACATTAGCGGTGGCTTAGCACGGCTATGCCAGGATATATGTAGCGTGAGCTATGGTGGCGCCGTTAAACTCAACCTTTATCGCATAACGCTACTCCTTTCACAAAAGTCGTACACACATCCGAACGGACTGTTTACAAAGTCCACATCGAAGATCTGAGTCATACTGGCGTTTTCGCTAAGTTTCACCGTATAGTCAATCGGCGAGCCTTGACGTCATCGAAGGCGCCTTGTTGCTGACGCTGCTGAAATAGTCGGTCGAGTCATTCAGCCTCCTGGCGACACTATTTGCTTGACGTTCCTCCCCAGCAGGTTTAACCTTCTTCTGTTTGTTCTTCCTGCGGTCACCCGCTAAATGCCAGGCAAATACTTTGGGACCCGATGAGTAAAGCTTGTCCGTTCTTATGCGTCGCTGAGTAGCAAGTGAGATGCTCTTCTCCGTGGCTATACCATAGCGGCAAACAACCGGCAGTCTGTATGTAGCACCGAGGCAGACTTGACTAAGGGCCGTTTCACGCGCTTCCCGCACAGCCGCAACGCACAAGCCGGGACCCTTACCGCACGCAAGCAGGGGACAAATAGGCCAATTGGCGACGCTCTTTCACTCTCCGCAGCGTCGCCGATTGGTTTATTCGTGCCCCGCTTGCGTGTGGCAGGAGTTCCGGCACGTGCGTTGCGGCTGTGCGGGAAGCGCGTGGAACAGCCCTAAAGAAGACAGCAGCGTCGCTCAAGGTGGACGAGTCATGGGGTACTATCAGAATGTGGCTGCCGCGACATTGACATCACTTCTCTGCAATACGCCGGCCGCCGAGGTGCGCGCATTCACTTATCTTCGCACATACGCAGCACTGCTCACCATAAGCCACGCGAAACTGCTTAACCTCGGTCCAGTGTAACTCACGCTAAAAGAAGAAAAAAAAAGTGGGAGACTATAGCTGGAATCTTCGCGCCGTAACTTTCCCAGCAGCAGACGTAAATTTCGCATGCTTTCGGTGACTCCCTGAACCACTTCACCGTACGATGACGACGTTATCAGCACAAGTTCGGTAAGTTAATACTTGTAGTTCACATTGTGTCACGCATATCAGAAAATAAGTCACATTTATGAGACCCCCGCGGTGCCAAAAAGACATGACTGCTATTATATACTTACTGCACTGGCTGTGGTCGCCATTCCTGTCTATGTAGCTCACGGTGGGAAGGAAGGCCAGACGCTCACAACGCTATCAGCTGCGTTTCGACGCAAACAGAAACAACGCTGCTCAAATGCGTTACGAAAATTCCTTCTCGTGTTCACGCAACTAAATGCGTCATTCGCAAAAGTGAACTGCTCACGGATGAGAAAAAATTATTTTCCTATACCAAGATACCACACGGCACAGACCGCTAGGCCAAATTATCGTCACCCTTCAGTAGCTGCACCATTACTACCATCAGACACCTAAAGTTCGAGTGTTCTCCAACCAGTACCGTGGCGTGCGTAGTTTGGAACATTGACGCCCGTTTGAGGAGAGTGTGGGTGAGCTATGACGGCATGCATTGTTTCAGCCCTTCCCCGAATGCATGCTTCTATGCTCGTGCTTCGTCATTCAAGGTGGCGTCAGCTCACACTGACAATGGAATGTAGTGCGTAAAGCCCCGTGATAGAGGTATGAGCCCGCAGTAGTGGTTCTGCGACAATCAAGTAAATGCTAAGCTGCGGATGCTCGGAGCGATGACGGTGTCTAGGAAACAGTGCGACAGTGCGCGCCCAATCAGTGCCTTACCCCCGTATTCTATAACGTCCCTCCACTCAACGCTTCACCTTTACTTGAGAAGGCCGATGGGGGCGCCATCTCTAGGCAGGGAAAGTCCCTGCATATCAGAGATAATCTACTGCGATTCTTGAGTTGCGCAGCGTCACTGTCAGCCGAGCAGCGGCGCAGTGCTCAACTCTTGTCAAGTGAAGGGTGAAAGTCGAGTCGAGGAGCGCACAGAACACATACCAGTTAGGAGCGTTTGTGAATGCGGGGGAAAATGAAGTTGCTTCGACACACTGCATCGTGGTCGACGGGATGCGGCCTGTCACGGACAGTTTTCTTGGGAGATTTCAAGTTCAGGGAAGGGCCACGCGTCTAGCATACGGCCCCCGTATCCATGGCCTTGGATCATCGAAAGCACGCTCCTCTCAACAGCTACCGTTCTCCCCTCGGGAGTGGGCCATAAAGCAAAAAACACGTGCACCAGCGCGCGCGCGTGTGTATGTGTGTGTGTGTGTGTGTGTGTGTGTGTGTGTGTGTGTGTGTGTGTGTGTGTGTGTGTGTGTGTGTGTGTGTGTGTGTGTGTGTGTGTGTGTGTGTGTGTGTGTGTGTGTGTGTGTGTGTGTGTGTGTGTGTGTGTGTGCGCGCGCGCAAGGAGAAGAGATCAGTCGCCAGCAAACCATTGAGCTACGTGGAGGCTCCTTTTTCTGTCTGTCCGTAAATAACAACATTTTGCTTTAATGACTGGCTTTGTTTCACGCCAAACAGTTTCCCGACTAGAGCAATCGAGCCATAGGGACACAACACAGCTTGTTAAAACACACTCTGAAATAGTCTTGAGCGATGACGAACTTTTCACGGCGTAGCTGTCCACACTATCGTTAACTTGTGCTGCCAATGCGGAGCGCGTGGAATACGTGAAAATCGAGAGAAAGAAAGAGAGAAAAGAGACCTGGATAAAGAAAGAGATAAAAAGATAACAGGACAGATGATAAATAGAAATAGAAAGAAACAGACACGAAAAAAGACAAAAAAAAGACAGAGGGCAAGACAGATGAGAAAGGATGGGAGAATACATAGAAAACAACGAACAAGATAGAAATATGAAGAGAAAACGAAAGAAATAAACAGAGAGAGAGAAAGAAACAAATAGTGAAAAATACGTAGAAGTAAACATAGTACCTATTGGGGTTCAGCATCCCGAAACCACGAGATGATTATAAGAGCTGCCGCAGTAGAGGACTCTAAAATTTTAATGACGTATGGGTCTTCTCTAAACGTGAATGCACGCTCCCCGAACATTTACTCTTCCGTCTAAAATGTGGTCACCGCGGCCACGATTCTGTCCCGCGACCTGGTCAGCAGACGGGCACCACACTAGATCACCGAGGCAGGTGAAAGAAACAGATGCAAAAAGTGGCAGAAGAATAAGGGAGGAACCGAAGAAAGCTACCAAAAGAAAACGAGAAACAAAAAAGGCCCCGAGATCCGCTCTTTCTTCAGGCTTGTCACAACTAGTGCCACGCTGCCATAGCTTGTTATTGTGTAACAGGATAAGAAACCTTTCATCTTCGAATGCTCTCCACTGCGACCAACCTTGGAGTCACCGCTTCTTTCAACTAAGACTGGTTTAAGTTTTTGAACTTTCATACTTTCGACACTACAAATGCTGGACGACAGTGCACATTAAGTCGCCTACCATATTGTTTCGCCCGGCAACACCTGTCCTCTCCCTTCCACGAAGCGGCATACGTTGTCATGTGTCCTTTCTCAATACCACCGCACTTGGACACTAAACAGAACATCACGGCGACGGCAAAAACTCGTATGTGATTCTAAATGACATTGTAACCACAACGAAAAGGCAAAAGATGAAATAAAACCGTGAGCCATCATTTTTCTAATCTTTTGTCTTTACAGTGGTTCCGAAAATTACTGGGCAACAAAGCCACCTCGAGCCGACGGAAGACGACTTCATCTCCTGTGAATAAGAACGCTCTTGAAGCTGCCAGAAAATTTCTCTCCCTAACCACCGTAGCTGTGTGTGCGTGTGTGCCAGGAGCACAAGTGCAGCACTCGAGCTTGTCGAGCCCGACATGTGGGCACAATTCAAAAGGCTACCCGGTCGCTCTAATTCAGCAGTGCCCACAGATTTCCAAAGAGGTCACAACAACTCGTCGCCCCTCCATTGTTCTCCCGTTGCGCCCACAAAGCGGTAGAAGAGCGTAGATGCGTTAACTAAGCAGATTCATAAGGCCCCAGATAGCTCTTATCAGCTAATAAAACGTTAAGCTTATCACCCGCACATACACTATTCATCCTCTCGCTGAGAGCAGCAAGGGCGGAATCATGCAGCTCTACAGTACAAGAGACGAACAATCACCACCCCTTGAAAAGATAACTCTGTGATTCTCATCGGCAACCGCTTATCGACCTTATGTGCCAATTGCTGTGCGCAGATAATGTTGTCGATAACGCAGACCCGCATCCATGAGCAGTATTCCCGGGTGTCATTGCGCCTTTAGGACAGCGCTCTCACTGGGGCAAGTAACCGTACCCACAGCGGTGCTCGGTGTGGTACGTAGTACAAAAGGAAATCGTACAGGCGTATAGTGTTGTAACAGACGTTAAGACCGAAATGCTTTACATGTGGACATTTGAACTGCACATTAGAATGCGTCATCACTTGTATTTCAAACGAAGAAAAGTGATTTTGAGCCTCAAAATCAAATTTGCTCTTATGTCACGTGAACAAGGCTTAACCTAATGTAACTCGTCGCTTGGCTGGCTGCTCTATAGTATAGCGCAAACTTGCAGACGGCACTGCGAAGCGGGCACAGGGCGCTTCATAAATAGTGACTGGGATTGTGCGCACTACTGACGTAACGCCAGCAATAGAATCCACAGTTTACCGCAGTGTTGTGTGCAATGCCGTGTTGTGCATAGTAACGAGGGGCTGATCGCAAGCAGTATTACACGCAAACAGCATCCATTCTTTTTTTTTACCAGCCCGCAGGCCACGGGATCGAATCTTGCTGCGGCGGCTGCATTTTTAGATGGAAGCGAAAATGCTGTATGCTAGTGTGCTAAGATTTGGGTGCGAGTTAAAGAACCCCAGGTGGTCCAAATTCCTGGAGCCCTCCACTGCGGCGTCTCTCACACTCATATGGTGATTTTTGTACGTTAAACCCCAGAATTCATCTTTTATTACCAGCGTTGTAAGATTCAGTACCGCAGCTTCTAATCTTTTGCTGCTGTTCTTGTTGTTGTTGGCTATCTAAAAGTACGCACTGCGTCAATTGAACATCATAGGAAGACACTAATAAAATATTGCGCGTAAAAGAATGTGTGAAAAAGGTAATATCGCAACTTAGCCATGAAGTAATGGATATGTGCTGTTCCAGCGCATCCTAATATTGAGCACGCAGTTTCTCTAACTGCTGGATTCACAACGTGTCAACCGAACCCCTCGTGCGGTCGCACAAGGTTTTTCATCATAAGAGGCCCTTCCTAGATGTAGTGCATTCTCTAGCCGAAGAAAGAGCAAGAATCCTACACAGAAAAGCTTTGCGGGGCGTTGACACGGCTGCAAACTAGACGTCACTGGAGGCAGTGCCTTGTATAGAACGTGACGCACTAAGTGTAATTCCTATCTTTCGCGAGGTGGGTGGATACGTGAATGGTATGTGCCTTTGAAAGGTCTTGTTTATGCGCATTTTTTTCATCCAGTTAACAGAGGAGCCTATAGGGCTGAAGAGGGGCAGCGCCAAGTGTGATGGCGGGATTTTCTGACGGTTCCTAAACGCATGAACACTCGTTGACAGGTGTCGTTCTTTTGGGATTAAGTCATCAATTATTTTGCCAAATAGTTCATATATATAAAAAATGAAACCAGCAAGCAATCTTTTTATGGTTACATCGGAGAGCAGATATTTTTACATCTTCACTGGCACCGGCTAGTCTTTTTTGAGTTTCAAAAGGACTAAAGGGAACTCGAAAATTTTAAGTTGACTGTAAAGCACAGTAAACAGAGATATGAAGCCTTCGCTGAGTTCCGCACGCGACGCGAGAGATGGGAGACACCGAGGTGACTAAGCGGACACTTTTTTTGGGTACCGTTGTGTATTATTATTTAATTTTTTGCTGCAGAACTTTCTGATATGGAGTAGCCGAGGCAATAGGCACCTCAACCTCTCCTCAGCAAAACAGTTAAAACAGAACAGAACAGAACTAAGTAGTGGAGCCGCCCAGTTCTTTAAACAAATAAGAATACACGAAAATCTTGAGAACAGGCCCAGAACATTTGACACATAGAGCATTATTGACGCACTTCATTTTCTTATCTGTGCGTACTCATCATCCCCGCCTAGACCTAGGTTACGGGGCTTAGCACAATAAAAAATATTATGCAATGCATATTTGAAATATATATATATATATATATATATATATATATATATATATATATATATATATATATATATATATATATATATATATATATATATATATATATATATATATATATATACCGAAACTGCGAAGCCTTCCAACATCGTCCATTCGTCGAAAGAATGGCAGCTATTTCGTCAGTATCTATGCTCGGGGCATACTTATGCTGTCCCGAACGCAACAACCAGCCTCACCCACCAGACTTCTCACTGATGTAACAGGACTGCTACCCACTCCTGTGAATTCGTTTGTGGGTACCAGTTAACGGAACTGCCTTGTCACAAGGAACTACTTCATGTTTGGAGATTTTCCGCTTAAAGACTCGGATTCTTCGGGTTTGTTGCTTGTAACAAGCGCATACTTTCGGATGCATGGAGGGGGAATCCTGCGACGTAGGAAGGCAGTGACTCATGGTAGACGCTGATGAAGAAGTTAGAATGAAATAAACATGAGATACGAGCCAGGCCACGTCCCCCAATCTTCATAGCGTATATATATATATATATATATATATATATATATATATATATATGATGGGATAGATGGTTTGTAGAAGCAGAGAAGGAAGAAGGCAGAACGGAATAAACAAGGCATATGAGCCAGGCCACGTCACCAATACATCATAGCGTCACACGAGTTGACAGGATGGAGACCTGCCTGCCCCTTCATCCTGGTGCACCACGATCAGAATCCTGGTGCACCACGATCAATGTCACACCACAAGCAAGTTGACGGAACCAAGAAACTACAACGACAACGTATACTTCAACATTGTCAACGACGAAAAAAACTCCATCGAAACCACTCATAAGGCTTAAAGAACGTTACAAAAAGGCCCATCGTCGTGGATACATTCTCCACCAAAGATCAAGAATGTGCCTTCAATCGAAACATCTGTGACATCGCCGTAGAAAAATCTCCAAAAGCCACAAAAGCACCCCTTGTACTCGGCAGAAACACAGGCAGCGGCCAATCAACCTCGATCAACGCGCACGCAAGCTGCCTGCACGGCCTGTGCCACGACGAAGAATTCGAAGCCTACGTATTCCGAACTGTCGATTCTTCAAGGTGTTCGAACCTCGTTTGTTCTTCACAAGAATGCTGGCTGCAATTTCCGCAATATCCGCGTCCAAATCATTCACGCAACCATCAGCCTCGACCACCAGATCTCTTATTGATATCACCGGACTGCTGCACTCTCCCCTCAAGTCTTAGCAACGAAGAAGACAACGCGTGTATTTTAAAATGTGTGAAACTACCTCTTTATTTTGACATTGGTGACTTCTAAGCCACCCCTTGTTTACTTTTTCTTGTTTGTAAGTTGTAACTCATGCCTTCTTTCGGGGGGAGGGGGAATCATGTGACATATGATGGGATGGATGGTTTGTAGAAGCAGAGAAGGAAGAAGGCAGAACGGAATAAACATGGCGATTGAGCCAGGCCATGTCGCCAATACATCATAGCGTCATATATATATATATATATATATATATATATATATATATATATATATATATATATATATATATATATATATATTATATATATATATATATATATATATATATATTGCACAATGCTATACCTTTCAAAGTTTTGTGGGGGCTCTGTTGGTGGCGCAAGGCCCTGACAACCAGCTACGATTGGTAAACAGGGCTTGGACTGCGGCAGCGAGCCATGGCTACCTGGACAAACGTTACTAAGGACATGACACTGGACATGACACTTCAGCAGAAATTGTCGAGATACATTTGTCGAGGCAAGACGCAGCAACGCTAGTGTCGGCGCATGGCGCCTCCAGCGATCTCTCTGGACAGCCCCTAGCCAACAGTGTGGGCCTCTGTACAAGATCGATCCATCCTGTCATTTCAGGATGCCGCGAAATGTCAACATGCAAGATGAAACGTGTTTACACCGCATCCGATTAAACGTCGTATATACGAATGGCTTCAGGAACAAAATTGGACTGTCCGACTCAGCATTCTGTGCACAATGTAATGTCGTTGAAGACATCAATCATGTCCTCTGTGAGTGCATGATATACGCATCAGAGTGACAGTCTCTGAAGATGGCCTTAAAAATACAACAGGACACAAACTTGGAGTGCAAAAATATTCTAGGCCTATGGTAGAAGAGCTTCAGTGCATTAGACTCCACAAAAGCGCAACTGACATTCTTAAGGGCCACGGGTTTCAACGAAACGTTGTAACTAGTGCAGTGCGCGTGAGTGACTGTAGGTGTTATGTGACTGTCATGCGTTTATGTAACTGTATGTGTTGTGCGTTAATCATTGTATATATAATTGTCATCACCCAGCACCTGGAGTAGCCTGTCAGGTGAAGAATCAGGCAAACCTTTCTAGCTCCCCATTAAAATAATTCTCTCTCTTCTCATCTTAAGGGCTATAATACGAAGAGTCTAATGAGAATAAAGTTTATTTCTCTCTCTTACGATAGTTACCATGAACAGTGTGCGCGCGAAATGCGGTTTAATGAAGTATAATTCAAAACACGAACTTGTGTGTGTGCAATGGCTGACATTACTAGATGTCGTGACAGATATCGAGGCATCTGTTGTCTTTGTACGCATCATTTAGCGACGGAAAGGGCAGCGCTTCGAAGACAGCGCTGGAACAGCGCTTCGAAGACTAGACAACCCAGCAGTGCCGAAACAGACGCACACGGGACAATGACACACACAACTGACGCCCCCCCCCCCCCTCTTTCCACCCATTCTTCACTGTTAACACTTCCTGGTTGCTTTTGCTATGCATGATCTGCATTGTTTGACAATTCCGCAAAAGCCTCTTTCATGTTTTCACGCATTTACACTGTTCTGCGTTTCTGTTCTACGTTCTACGTTTCTTTTATGCTCGAATAAATGGTGTAAAAGGTGGCACTTTTTTTTTAAAAAAATTCTATAATAAACTTCAAACATGACCTATTAGAGTCTGATTGATTGATTGATATGTGGGGTTTAACGTCCCAAAACCACTATATGATTATGAGAGACGCCGTAGTGGAGGGCTCCCGAAATTTAGACCACCTGGGGTTCTTTAACGTGCACCCAAATCTGAGCACACGGGCCTACCTATTAGAGTCTTATAAAGTCTATACTAGACTTCGAACATGACCTGTTAGAGCCTATTGGCGCTGTTTTTTATCTGAATCCTATCCTACCAACTCGCCCAAGCAACCACGTTAGCTCTATAACAAGCCTCGTCGAAAGTGAGGAGTGTTCCAAATCACTCAGCTGCGCGAGAGTACTTGTACAGGCACTAAGTTTCTCAGAGAATGCAAAAACATCACTCGCATCAGCCGATAAAAATTCGTTCCTTCCACTCAATCTTTTGAACGAAATTATTGCCTCGGTGAAGATGAAGTGCGTTTTCTGCGTAACTTCACTGTGTCTACCTGTTTTTAAAAGAATATATACCGGCGCACACAGCACGCTTAGGGTTATGTAAAACTTTTCGACGTCATTTCCCTCTCTGCAGTGACGGAAATTACGCCGTGAAGCGTGCGCTAGTTCTCTTTCCTTCCTTCCTTTTATTGATGTTATCGTCACCTCGAACCAGAGAAGTCAAAGCACTTGGTTCGCAATTACCAAGATTCACAGTACACCAGGTGTCCATTTGACAATGACTCTTCACGTCTGTGTCAAAGAATGCTAATGAGCCTCGGCTCTTTACAAAACTGACTTCACATAACACTTCCATGCTATTTGTATACAAGTCATAAAATATTCAATACATAATTTGACAGCAGAAGCTTGTCGTTCGTGAATATTAGTATCACAAATTTTTTAGCATGTGAGAACTTTTTAGGTCGACCTTTAGCCGTTCTACTTCGCGACCCATATATAGAGAATCGACTATGGTAGAAACGTTTTAGATGCGGTTTTCTAGTTCTATTGCCATTCTTACTTTCTTCTGTTCTTATCATCGAACAGTGTGAAAAAAAAAATGGTGACGGCTTTTGAACGGTGATATTTTCGCATTATGCAGCTCCAACACCCAAGCAGGCGTAGATTAGGCATCTTAGGGGCGAAGCTCCTTAGCATCTGGGTCACGCCCTCCTCCGTTTTTTTTGTAGTATGTATGTAGCCACCTCTAGTTTATTAATTGCTCGCTAGATGGTGTTATGTGTTTATGTACTTGGAAACAGTATCACTAGATGGCGTTAGTGGTTTTCACAGCATATCTGCGGAGTGAATGACGATGAGTGGGGGGAAGCGTCCGTCCGTCCGCCCGATGTGTGCTTCAGTGCGATAGCAGCGAACGGACGGACGGACGGACCGACGGACGGACAGACACAAATCGACGGGCGGGCGAACCTACGAACTAACGCTTCGCCACACTCATAATCGTTCCCTCCATTGATATGCTTTGATTTCTTTTCTGTTTCACAACAGTAATCGCGGCAGCTATCTTACTTTCACTTTTCTTGCGTTATCACTACGCACCTGTTCTTTCCAGGTCAAGAACTTCACTTGATCGCTATCAGCTTGGCCCAGTAATTGTCATAGAAACGTAGCAAGCGCGGAGCTTTCAAGAAAAGAAACGCAGACAAGACCATTATGATTGTTGGCTGGAAAGTACTCACTAAGGGCGCAAGGAATTTATTAGTGGTGGGGGCTTTTTTTATGTCCGAGAACCACGATGTGACTACGAGGGACGCCGCAGTGGAAGGTACCAGAATTTCAACCACCTGGGGTTCTTTAACGTTCACATAAATCTTGGGACACGGTCCTGAATCATAAAATGTGGCGACCACGTCTGGAAATCGATCCCGCCACCTGCGGGTCAGCACTCAAGCAAAATGAGACCCCCGTGGTGCATGGGTGCAATATTGCTTTCAGCGTGTGTAACATATGGGAAAAGCGTATGCTCCATCAGACGTGGCATGCAGTAAAATCACAGTAATGACATTACCTTAATTAGAATAGATACCACTCTAATGAATTGTGAAACTACTACTAGAGAGTAATATTAAGAAAATAGGAAAATTACTCCCTGATTCTCTAGAAACATTTGAATAACGTGTGCAGCATGTGCGCTTCTTTCACGGCATGATACACTGGCCAGAATGTGAAAGCGAATTACAAAGACCAGTTAATCTGAGTGCCACACATCTCAGTGTGGTAGTGAGGCCGGCCCTACATAGACCCTTCGTAGTGTTCGAAGTGAAGGTTTTCAGCAACGTCGCTTGAATAGATTTCATTGAAATAATTTGAAAGCCGTTTCCTTACTTTTCAAAGGTATAATCTGCAACGTCATTGCTTTCAATCAGCTACCACTTGTAATGAATGTAATTGCATTTTTTTTTCAAGTTTTACTATAGAGTAGTTGGTAACTTACTTCAATTGCTGTCGGTACTAATTTTGCCACTTCTCCTCCTCACGTCTTTCGAATTTTACGCTGACCTGTTTCTGTGCCACCATTCAGTTTTCTGGCATCGCTCTTCATGCAAATAGCGCACCCACGCGACGTTGCCGAAGCGGTAGAAGAGGGACAGGCATCGAAATTCTGCGAGCCGTGTTTATGAATGGGCCTTACGAAATGTTTCGCAGAAAGCGAGGAACCCGGACTCCAATAACGATTTACAAACACGCCCGCGCGGCCAGCACGTCCTGTACAAACACGGCCAAGAATAAACATGAGGCTTCAGTGGGGCGAAAAGAAAAAAGGAAGCATCCAACGAATGTGATGTCGTCATAAATCGATATAACACTCTGAGCCGTATATTTCATATACTCCCTCCAAAAGGCCACACGTCCCAATCAGAACACAAATAAAAAAAGACGATAAAAAAGTCAGAAGCCCATCATTATCGTGAGTGATGAACCACTGGGCCTAACCGCGAGGGCTATCTTTCAATTGACTCATTTGTACAAGCAGTACGCTCTAAAATATGTCTTACTCCTTCGTACCTTACTCCTTCATGCCTTACTCCTTCGTATAGTGACCGCCTCGGTGGTGTATCAATTACGGTTCCCGGCTGCTGAATTGGAGGACACGGGTTCGATAGTGACCGCGGCGTCGCATTTCTATTGACGCAAACTGGTAGAGGCTCGGCCCGTGTGATGTGCGAGATGTCAACGCACGTGAACGGACGCAGGACGTTCGAAAATTTTGGAGCACTCCACTTTTAGCGTCCCAAAATTTTGGAACGATAAAGCCCACATATCCTAAGAAGGTTATCTGACAAGCACTATTCGAGTGCAGCGGCGGCTATTACATAACCAACCCGTTGTCATGGCTAAGCAGTAGCGGCTGAGCCACTGAGAATTAAAAATAATCACTAAGCAATAGGCGACGCTGCATTCAAGGCGAGAGCCTTCGCGCGCTAAGCAGTCACGATCACAGCGGTCATCTCCGTCGAGTTTTCGTCAGTGTTCAAGCATCGAAAAAAATAGCGCTTGTTGCAAGTCAAGCAAGTTATCTTATGGGGTTTCACGCACAAATGAAATATCGGCTCGCGGTAGCGTTGAACGGCAGGTTCATTTCGACCACCCAGACTTCTCAAGCGCGCGCTTATATATACCAAAGTACAACGGCACTCTGTGTTCTTCGCCCTACACAAAACGAGACCGCCTTTGCCGGGAATCGAACACGCAACCTCGAGCAGCGCGACACGTAACATGCAATGCTACCACAGCGGTCGCAAAACGGGGTGACGACGTCCTCGTGATATCTCTGAAATAGCGAATATTACCGCTCCGAGAGAAGTACAAGGAAACGTGGCAGCCAATAAGTACCGGATGAATCGCAACGCGATAACATGCAAGAGGGAGGCGATGATCACGGCAGAACCGAATCCGACTGTCGTTTGAAGAACCTACCACCCTTCGCGAAGGTACGGACGCTCTCCAAAATCTGCGTCGGTGCGATTCATGCTCGAAAAATGCAAGACCACCACCTTCACACCCAAAGACTTCACAGTGAAAGCCACGGGTACGCCCACGGAGCGCACGCAGTCACTGCGGGGAAGGAATCGATAAGCGCGCCTTATCTGCCAGCAGCAGAGATTGCCAGAGAAAATAACGGGAACGACCAAATCGCAGCGACGAGAAAGAGCAATCGTAGCAGCCACTCGAACCGTGTACTCGGGCCGGAAAACAAGTGGCGCTGATAGCAGCCGCCGCGCGCATTTTGCGGCCGCTTCGAGGCGCCACACTCGGAAAAGCGATTGCTGAGACCGTCTTAACGGGGGGAAAGAAATCGCGCGCGCGCGTAAGTGTAAGAGGATATCGATGACATACCGCTCCGGCCCTGAAAGAGGATCACTCGGGAAATAGGAAAAAGCGCCATGTCGTCTGTACCTGCACTCGCTCCGGCGACAGGTGTCTTCTTTCACCGCCTTCGCAAAAATCAGGCGCGTGGTGCGCCATCGTGCAAGGAGTGTCCCGAGAACGGTTGGGCCCGGATTCGGAATGAGCATGGTTTCAGAGAATGTAATCGGCCAGAACTCGTCTATATAGCCCAGTGCACTTCGACAGCCAACCCTGCTTATCAACCACAAGCAGCGGCGCCATCTTTGAGTGTACGTGGAACTACGCGGAGTGCCGCCGACGGATAAAAAAAAAAAATCCCTATCGCTGCGGTGAAACACGCTTTCACGGAGGAGCTTACGAAAAGATGACGTCCACGGCCGTCAGAAAGTGAGTTCATAAGGAACACATAGGGGTATAAGCTGAAAAGGGGCTATAATTTCGTTATGTTAGCCTAGATCGATAGGTAGGCCTTGGTCTATATGCCTGGGCCACAAGAACTGGACGAGTGAAGGGCACAGCAAACGCAGCTTGTCATTGTCACGCTGGCTTTAAAGAAAATAAGGTTGCATGTATGAACTAAGCCGCCCGTGAACACGCGTCAAGTTTTCCGACTAACGGAGTGTTAAGAATAGCGAGACGCAGCTGTGACATAAAAGCCGTCTATATAAAGAAGCAAGAAAGAAAAAAAAACGTTCTGACTTCAGATGGCTCTACGGGTGTGAGAGTCGAGTGTATGCATCCTGCAATACGCAGGCAGCGCTGATCGCGCCGCTGTTTTTATCGGCGCACCGGCTGACCCGAGCGAAATGCCGGCAGTACTCGCTTCGCCGCATTCCCGGAACAAGACAACGGAAAGAAAAGAGGGCGCTTCAGAAAGAAGAAAAGTAACAGAGAGATGGAGAGAGAAATAAAGAGGAGTAAGACAGATGGAGGAGAAGAAAAGAGACAATGCAGCAACAGCTGGGCTCGCGAAGATGCGAACAAGCCTTGCTGCTGCCGCCGGCTTGCTTGCAAGCAAGGCATCGCGCGTTGTAATGAAGATACCGCCGACCAAACGTGCTGCGCGTCGTGTTTTGCGCCGCGTACAGAGGTTACACGTTGTGGAAGAAGTAAATGGCACGTTTCCTTCGCGCAAAACACCACCCAGTGTGCATACCTGAACGTGCTTCCTTCCGCCTCTTCTACCTTTTCTTTTTTTTTCCCTGGCTTCTTGTTCCTCTTGCGAATGACGTGCCTCTGTTCGTTCCTTCTTTTATGTGATCCCTCCAAACCACGACTCACAGCAACACAGAGTTCCCTCCCGGCTTTCGCCTCATCACGAGTCACCAGCGCGGCAACACGACCACTCAAAACTAAGCAAAATATGAACCTTGGCACGCACAAAGGCACTCGCGCACTTGCGTCGCCGCGGACGCTTGCAGCCGTGTCTTCGAAGTCGTTCCAAAACACACAACAATCACCCGGTGCGTCTTTTTGAAGACTTACTTACACGCCGGCAAACCCATGCACACCCCAGCACTGTTTCGCAGAATCCTCGTCGGTTTAAACAATTGCTGAAGGAGGTTCGATCGCGGAGCCAGTGATGACGACTCGGTGGTGTCTCGAATCGACGTCGAGGTCGAGTGCGACACGACACGACACAAGCACGTGTGTATATGCAGCGGAGCGGTGACGACTCGAGTCTTGTCTCGAAGCTCGTGAGCGTCGTCGAAGGATTACAAAACCAACATAAAAAATAATCCTCGTCGCCTTGGTTTCGTTTGGCGGCAAAAGAAAAACAAGAAATCGGCCGCTGGACGTCTGGGCAGTCTGACTCGTTCGTTCCACGTCGATGCGACGACGATGATGCGATGCAGAAGCAACGAGCGGCACACACAAAGGGGCAAGGGAAGGTTCGGGCCCCGCGCCTCCTCTCCTCTTGTTCCTTCTTTCAAGATAACGACGCGAAAAGGACGGCAGCGGCGAGGAGAAAAATAAAACGGTGCAGTCCGCGCCGACGACTATGGCTACGGCATGTATCACACATACGGGGAGGCTGCTCTGCGTCGCGCGCAGATCCAGCAGACACGACAGCCGACGCGCCGGCGGCAAGCAAGGTGTGTACTTTCGTGCGTGCGCTCGCGCTCGGCTGCCGTCGCGGCGACGTCAGCTCCGGCGCCAGCCAATACGGCTCTGCCCCGTGGGTTTAAAAGCCGATCGGCCCCTGTCGGCGTTCGGCAGTTCGCTCTGTCGTGTGGTGTCGGCACGCCACGCGGCGCTCTTCGCTCGAGGTTCAGCGGGTTGTGCCGCGGAGCGCCGCCGCCGGCGTCGTTGCGCGAAAGGAGAAAAAATAACAAGGCACGTGCCACACGGCGACGGAGGGAAAGGAATAATCGAACGACAGCTTTGGCCGCCAGGTTGCGGCAGGTATTTTGGAGCCCGCGAGGGCAAGCCGCCTGAGAACGGAGACGTCTTGGAGTTGGAGGCATCAAGTCTCGGAGTTCATCCCTTGTGGTCCCTGACGGGACCTGATTTCAATAAAGGTGCTTTTCTGTCATATTTCGCGCAATATCGAGGTCGGCTGCGCTTTTTGTAGAGATAATGGATGTGACGAAAGAAGCGCGACACATATTCGCTCCAGTTGTAACGAGGGCTATAATGGCATGACCCATCGGGACAAAAAAAGGAACAGTGTGTGTGAAAAGGAAGGAAGGAAGAACAACAAGAGGGAAGGCACGGAGGTTAACCAGGCACATTCCCGAATGTCTTCGCTCTTTAAACTATTGATATAATGGGAAAACTGAACGTACCTCGAAAAAAAGAACAAAATACTAAAGAAGCAGATCAAACGCGTAAGAGAGCAGCACTTGCATTTGTTGAGATCGTTGCCTTCTAGAATGTTGCGCTTGTTTATTGTTACGTCCATCTGATTACAGCAAGGAATGAGGTAATCCTATTTAGAAAGGGCTCAGGAACATTAGTAAGGCGTGATTGAATGGACGCTTTGAGAAAAATTCTAATGAATAGAAAAAAGGCTTCTAACCGTATTTCTGTTCCACGTCTTAGGATTCGCCAATCAGTGAAAAAGCATCAAGACTTTGTTCTCGTCACTCTGTGTCGCAGACAATGCCCATGCAAACGGGTGTAAGAGTTTCCAATGAAAGTTTTGTTTGTTTTATTTCGCTGTTGCGGCTTCTCAACAGCTCCATTCAAATATTCAAGCTCGTCCAGCCGTGGTGGTCTAGGGGCTAAGGCATCCGGCAGCTGACCCGCAGGTCGTGGGATCGAATCCCGGCTGAGGCGGCTTAATTTTCGATGGAGGCGAAAATGCTGTAAGCCAGTAGGCTCAGATTTAGGTGCACGTTGAATAACACCAGGTGGTCGAAATTTCCGGAGCCCTCCACTACGGCTTCTCTCATAATCATGTGTTGGTTTTAGGGCGTTGAACCCCACACATCAATGAATCAAAGTATTCAAGCTCGTTCGATCACAGATCTGAAATAACGGGAAACTGCACCCTCCATAATGAAGGGCCCTTAGATAATATATGGTGGTGGAGGTGCTCTTAAGTTGTGAAAATAACATAACCTTATACAGAGCGCGTTACAAACCATTCACACTGATAACATTTGAACAAGGATAACACGCTATTATCCCGAGAATAATGGCTCTTAAATTATACCAAGATCCCGGAACACGGTTACAGCTGAAATATAAATAATTGCTCTAATAACCATCATCAATTATACTGAAAGGGGATTATAATGGAATACGACACAAGAAGTACGTGGCATTTTCTCCTTGAAGAGGCCCCGCAACAGTTTTCAACGTAGCCACAGAATAGATTCACTGAAGGGGCTTATTGCCTCACGAATTCACCGTCGCAAAAATTTTTAGAATCCGTCCAGTAAGAGTGGAATCAACAAGATTTGTCGCACGCTGCAATTTCATTCTTTCATCTGTCGTCCCGAACAGTGTAGTGGAGTTGCCACTCCGGAATCGGAATGAATCCGGCATCATTCCACACTTTCGTCACCCCGGAATGGTGTGGGAATGGAATGGCGACCGAGCTTGGAGGAATGGAATGGGAATGAAATTAGGTGCATTTTCCACGGAATGAATTGGGAATGGAATTACGTCTTTCTCCGAAAACAGAGCGCATTTTCATCGAGGTGCTGTTTTTCGAACTTCAAACATTAGTAAGTCCGACCCTCGAATTCGATAATAAAGCAGTGACTTAAAAAGGCCTGCTTGATTACTAGCATATGAGACGTTTATAAGCAACACACCTACTAGAGTTTTGTGCTCAACTGTGTTGCCCCGAATATTTTATCCGCGTAACCATGGCTCTACGCCATGGTATCCGTCTTGCGGAACTACACGGTAGCAGCAAGCCCTCCTTAGAATTTGTGATGTTTCCCCTCTCGGTGCAGCCCGGCCGCCTGCTGTCTCCCCATCCTTCACTTTGCTTTTGTTTCTGCCACCATTCGGGTACTTGCATGCATATTCAAAACAGTGCTTCTCTAAGTGGAGATGCGTATTGACGCTGGTGCAATGCTTGTGTTTAGTGCAAGCTTTCGTATGCCGGCTTGCGCGCAGTGTTGCCCCCGTCCCTTTTTTTGTCAATACTCTTCGCCCTGCCTACGCGCATTCGCCTGAACATTTATCGCAAATGTCTTTAGGTCAGCGTGGCACAGATTCGTACACGATGAACTGCCTGCTGCGTCAACCGCGTGTGCGATGAACTGTTGTACAAGATGAACCTACTTAGAGAGATACAATAGACTGATGAAAGCATTGGTTCGGGTAGCCAGCCAAAGTAGGCGATCGCACGTAACCAAGGCGGCACCTCCCTGAATTCCTACGCGGTGATTCGCTAAGTCATCATTTTAGCATTAACGCATTTAAGCTTAAACAATATTAAAACGTCATTCGTTTAAACATGCACTTTTCAAAAAAAAAAAGGCCTGCTTTTTCACTAACTGAACACTAACCATTCAGTTGCCACAAATAGCACTCACCTCCTAGTTAGCGAAGGCATAGCAAAATGCTGATTAGTGAAACTTGCTAGTTTGCAAAGTAGTTTGTGAATAATGCAGATTTTATTAATTAATACATTACCAAGTTTTAGTTAACGGACATTGATATGTGCATGAATAGTGCCACATGAAGATAATTCAATTACAAAAGTATATATAGTAAAGATAATAAGTGAAGTGCAATTGTCCACGTAGAATGATTAGTGGCGACTAATTACTTGCAATTACCACAAGTAGGCATCACAGCAGCATACATAGAGGCATAAACAAATAACAGACGAGGACATACACGCAATCACGCACGTATAATATCAAGACTTAACCGGCAGCGTATACTGTAGTATCTGTTTTAAGGATATTTATGCTTCTTCCTTGTAATAGTGCTCTTAGTACTGGATAGAAGCCATAGAATTCAGAAAAATAATGGATGTTTTGTACACGTGATTGTCTGCCCTTCTATAAATGTTTGTGTTCACTTAGCCCGAAATTTTCACTCCTTTGTAATAGACAAAATTATTATTGGTCTAAATTTTTCTTAAGAGTGTCACGATTACTGCAAGATATACGGTGGTGTTTACGAGAAATCTGGCAATGTAAGTGGCTTAGTTACCTACTTAAAACGGCCAAGAAAGCATTCCTGGTTAGCAACGGCAAAACTTTCAAGCTTCGCTAGTTGCTGGCTATAGTAAAGAAATGTCGCGGAGGTAGTAAAATACGCTCAAAACAAGTAAATTCATGCGTTGCCAACTGTTGCCCTTTTTTTTTTAAGATTGTGGGCTCGCTTTCTGGATTTCGTGCCGATCGGTTGTGTCTCCGAGATCTCCGACGACAGCGCAGCTCTGGCCGATTGGGCTCGCCCTATAGACGCCATCTCCTGACGCCGACAAGAGCGCTCCCTGAGTGGTGCCCCGTCCTCACACTCCTGCAACCGTGTCCATCTTTCCTATATTTGCTTTTCTTCCGTCGTTTTTTGTCGTTCGCTGTCCCTGCACCTCGCGCTTTCCTTCCTCTCTCTATCGCTTTACCTTTAAACCCTATCCCTTTAATATGAATCACAATGGCCAGGTAGCCACTGAAACTTTACCCCCATCCCTCGTGAGCTACTGTTGAGGTGTCGCACTCTGATGCAGACAGTTACGGGACTCACTTTTCTCTGTAAGAATCACATAAGAAAGAGAAAGATTGTGCTGACCATTAAAATATGACAGGTAGCGGGAGAACCGCCCCTACGGGAACTAGTTGTGTGGTTGTGCTACACGAGATAAGTCACCCAGCTACTATCATGCGACTGCGGTAACGAGTTTAGCGTATAGAAGAGTTGCTTGTTGGGCAAGTTGGTACACACTTGGTAGACTACAAAAGCCACAAAACGTCGAAATCGGAAAAGGCAGATTCTCTGTCTCTATTTCCACCGCTCTGCCTTTTCTGATTTCTACGTTTTGTGGCTTTTGTAGTTTACTGAGTTTACCGTAGTTTTCCCGTTCTTATGCATCTGATGACATCAGCTTTATGTTGTTACTGTGACGTGGCTTATCGACGCCATCGTCTTTCCTTCACTACACTAAAATGATTATTGTCTCGATTAAGCTATCACGATATACCTTTTTTACGTTGAGGAATCGAAGGAATGGAATCGACCTGTCTGGCCATTCCTGAAGTGGGAATGGGCAGTTTTTTTCATTTCGAGGAATTGAAAAGAACGTAATTACGGCAAGTCGCAACTTCCCGGAATGTAATTGGAATGGAATGAAGGTGCCCATTCCGCAACACTGTTCCCGAAGACAGCGTTGCAAGCTAAACAGGGAGAGATGGCACGGGGAAAGAAAATAAGTACGTCGCGCGTGCCTCGTGACCTTGAGCACTTCGCCTTTTTTTTCCCTTCGAATACAGATCTTTTCAGGGGGGGGGGGGGGAGATTAAGAAGAAGAGAGAAGGCAGGGAGGTTAACCAGGCACATTCCCGGTTTGCTACCCTACGCTGGGGGAATGTGAAGGGGGCATAAAGATGAGAGAAAGGGAAAGAGAAGAGAAAGAGACAAAAAAAGGATTGTCAGTCAATGGGCTGACGCGTATGCAGCGGCGGCACTACACAAGAGTTAAAGGTGGTCACGTAGGCCTGTAGTCCTCAAAAAGCACAAGACAGCTTTCACTGCTTTTTGAGCCGACGAAAGGCGAGGACAGCGTTCCAGCAGCATCTGCATAGAGAGTGAACGATAGTCCAATTGTCGCAATGCGTCCGAAAGCTTCTGTCGTTCAGAGGCAAACCGAGGGCAATGGCATATCAGATGGTCGATGCTTTCTTTGGTACAGCAGACATCGCATTCCGCATTGTCGGTCAATCCGATGACGGTTGTATATGCTTTTGTGAAGGCAACCCCCAACCAAAGGCGAGAAAGAAGCGAAGCTTCACGTCGATGGAGTCCGGATAGAGGTCGAAGTTCCAGTCGAGGGTTTATTTAGTAGAGTCTCGTATGTCTTATGCTTGGGGTGTTCCACTCCAGCAGACACAGACTACGCACCAGGTGACGAAGTTGCTTTGCAGCGTCAATCATTAAAAAGGAATTGGAAGGGTGCGCTCTTCTTGGTGCGATTTTCCGCGTTGTCTGCGGTATCATTGCCACTGATTCCACAATGGCCAGGTAGCCCATGAAACTTGACCTCGTGGCCTGTTTCTGTGACGTGATGAAGAAGCTTGGCATCCTCGTAAGTTAACTGTTCATGGCAACCTCGTCGAAGCACTGACTGCATGCTCTGTAGGGCAGGTATCGAGTCGGGAAACACAGCCCATTTACTCGGTGTCTGGGATATGATGTACTCTAGGGCGCCACGCAAAGCCGCCCGTTCTGCCGCCGTAGACGTAGTGACGTGTGACAGCTTGATTCGCAGAGTGATCCCTCTAGCTGGAATCACCACCACACCACCAGAACCAGACGCTGTGGTTGAACCATCGGTGTATATGTGCACGTGGTTATTGTGCATTTCATGCAGGAGTTGCAAGCGTAATTGTTTTTGGGCTGATCAAGGCAATTTTGATTTTTTTCTGTATTCCTGGAATTGAAACACGTACTTGTGAACGTTTCATGCACCACGGAGGATACACCAGTTTCTCAGCAGGCGTAAAACCTGACGTAAACGACGCACAATGTGCACAGACAATTTAACTAAACTTCGTGCGGGGTCTCTCAGTAGCGAGGGTTGCCCAAGTGGGGGGAAGGATTCCTAGCATGTTGCCTGAGGTACGCACGCATCGTTTCAATAGTTATGTGCGTCGTGATCGAGTGGTCCTGTGCAATGGCAATTCTTTCAGCTGCCGATGCTCAGCGGGGTAAACCAAGGCATATCCTAAGCACCTGGGCTTGAATATTTTGGATTGTGCTTAGGTGCGTTTTGCACGTGCTAGATATAACAGGTAGGTTCTTCCGCAGGAATCCAATAAATAATACCTTGTACAGCTGTAACATAGACTCGACAGACATTCCCCAACTTTTCCAGACAAGAAACCTGAACAAGTGACAAATGGCGGTCAGCCGCTTTTCCACATAGTTTACGTGGGGTGTCCAAGACAGGTTTCAGTCGATTACGACTCCCAAGAACCTGTGAATGCGGCTGCATGACACCAACTGCCCGGTAATTGATATGGCGTAAGCGGACATTGGTTTTCTGGTGAAAGCCACGAATGCACACTCTCCACTTGCGATTTCGAGCCCTTGTTTGCGTAGGTGGTGCGATCGATGTCCCTGATGCTGTCTTCTGAAGTCGAGCGCGAAGTTGAAGTCTAGTGACACCTGATGTCCACACACGAAGCATAAATGGAAAGTCGTATACTGCTCGGTTGCTTGCCAACTAGTCCAATGAGTGTTAGGTTGAACAGCGTCGGGCGTAGCAATCCGCCTTGCGGGGCTCCTCGGCTACAGTAATACTCAGGTGTCGGCCCATTTTCTGTCTGCACGTGAAATGATCTATTCTGTAGGTAGCTCTGAACCCACGTATATATCTTGCCATCGAGTTCCACTCCTTTTAAAACTCTGAGAATGATTTCGTGAGTGACATTGTCTTATGTCCCTTTAACGACAAGAAACAGAGCAGCAGATAACCGTTTGCAGGCCTTCTGGTGCCTTACGTATGTCACCAAGTCAACTACATTGTTAATTGATGAGCGGCCTCGTCTGAACCCGAACATGGCATCTGAATATATTTCATAGAACTCTAAGTGCCATTCCAGACGTGTTAAAATCATTCCTTCCATAACTTTTCCCACACAGGTCGCGAGGGCAATCGGGCGGTAAGAGGAAATGTCCAAAGGCGACTTGCCGGCTTTGAGAAGTTGAATCAGGTGACTTCAATCTCATTCCTGTGGAACCATGCCAGTTTGCCATTGGGAATCACACGCGCACGCGTGGACAATTCGCTGCTTCCCGCGGCGGCCCAATTGACAACTGAGCGCGTTATGCTCAAATTTGCCAGTGGCTAATATAATGGCTGTGATGAGTTATTTCTGAACTTATACCATCATTTGCCGAGAGAAGAGAAAGCCATTTTATCTGACTTTAAGAATCTTTTCTAGCGTATACGTGTGACTCACGTGTTTTCAGGAGCCTCGACTACCGATCGGCAGCGTTTTGTGACCATGCTCAAAATCTTTGCAGGGCCTCTTCAAACATTTTGGGCTGATCGCCCGTACGTCTATATTTACCTCGTGGATAACAGCGTAAGCTTTTGACTCAAGGTCACCTTAAGGCGGCCTAGAATGGAATGGGATAAAAACACGAGAAGACGCTTAGTTGTTACCACCTTTCTTGCAATATACGGCTTCTCGGCAACGCATGACGATATGATGCCCCTAAAGACACAACATTAAAGTTTCCCATGTGTATGAAAGCATTGATGTAGACTTCTGCCCCAAGTAAAACAGCGTACCCGCTCTCCCGTCAGCTGGATCCTTCGCACCACCTGTTTTTCTTCAACAAAATACCACTTGTGATTCTTTTGCTGTTTTACAATGCGAAGCATCTATTTATGGTCGAGCTCAATCCGGTGTGCGGCGTGACCACCCTTACTGTGCATCCCCACCCCCTATCTCTTCTTCCTTGTTCCCCCTCGCTCACCTCGCAATGTCGACGCAGATAGCGCCTGCTTGGCTAAGCTCGCTCCTCCCTCTCTCTTCTCTAAGCATCCGTATCCGTCCCCACGGCGTCGACACCTCCATTGCGCATGGGCCCGTCTCAAGAGGCTCCTCGTCACAGTCCACCCAGACCCGAGGGTGGCCAACGGGCGAGGACCAAAGCCTCTCCCAGAGACGGGCCTCACCAGGAGAGAACGGGCCTCCCTGTTGCGACTGCGGACTGGCTGCGTGTGGACGGCGGCCCGCCGCCACGCCAAAGGACTCTGCCCCTCCCCGGCCTGCAGTCGTTGCGGAGACCCAGAGACCATCGAACACCTCCTCTGTGCCTGCCCTGGCTTAGCACAGGAACGCTTGAGGGCCTACGCGGCCTACAGGAGACAGGGTCTGCCCGTCTCCACCCTGGAAAACCTGCTGTTCCCGTCTCATCCACATCCAGCAGCACTCCGCAGCCTGGCGGAGTTCGTGGAGGAGTCAGGAATTGCAGCCAACCGCTGATCCCAGGAGCCCTGCTGCCCTTGCCCTTGCCGACGGCCTGCTGCTCGCGCTGAAGCGGACCGGACATCCCTCCTACACACCACACACTATTTCTCCTATCCTCTTTCATCCCCCTCTACCCCACCCCAAAGGCACTGCGCCGTGTCGCCTGTAGGCAGACAGAAATTAGGTGCCTTCTTCCTTTTCCTCATGAACCACTAACAACAACAACAACAACAACAACAACATTGCGCATGCGCTTCCCCTCCTATCTCATTTCCTACACCCCCTTCCCCCATCTGTCACTTCGCAACGCTAACTCAGGCCGCGTTTGTTAATGACTTTCTTGATTGAAATGCCTACTGCTCGCGCTACACAACCATTCAATGGCCACCCCCTATGTATAGCCACTGAACCTTGACCTCCAAGATAGTGCTGGTGGGAGATTTCTCCTGTGCGTTGAACAATACAAATTCGCGGTTTGCGGGTTAACATAAGTGGGCTGTGGGTCTTTTGTCTAATAGGCGACGTCTTCTCCCATTGGCCATTAGCGGTGAAGGGCATGTTCCAGTAGTAAACACTGTAGATCACTGCATGGTTTGCGCCTCAGCATGTTTCTTTCCTACGCAACGACGCGATGAACGCCAGCGCCAACGTCACCGCTAGTTTAAACGTTAGCGCCAGCTGATTCGCATCTACACATGGTTCCCTTTAGCGGGAGACGCTGTAATTTTTTATGTAAATGGTCGGTTACACATATAGCCACTGACTTGCACTGACCTCGCCCGAGTGCCTACGAATTTTCCAGGTTGTTTCAGAGTCTTCCAAGAAGATTGTATACCGCACGGGATTGAAATAGTTTGTTCTGGAAGTAACCAGGTCATCAAAGATAACAATAGAGTCTTCAATTCCGCAGGTGTAAAAGGTCGACGTGCTTCATTGCTCATCATATCATAATCAACGACCGACGGCTGTTCTCGCCGGCAATGGTATACAGCTTAAATCAATTATACTATCCCGTTTCCTTTGTAGAACACAAGTTTGTTCAAATAAAGAGTTATGCATTCTCGAGTTCGGCCAAAGTCCCGGCCCCGTGAAAAGATTTACCTAATCCTTTCCGGCACGCTCCGACAACCATGAAGGGACATTAGTGACTCCATGTCAGGCGTAAACGAAACCATCAAATTATCTCCCTTTAACAATTTTGCATGCAAAATGATATATAAAGACATTGCTGGTTCTTTGATAAAAAAAATATCAAGCACCTACTCGAAACGAGAAGGGCAATGTTTTCAAGAACTGATTCGTTTAATTTCAATTATGGTTTCAGCAATGCTGAAGACCTGACTATATACCTGCGTATTTCAATCTCGAATTTTCGTTTGAGTGCTACCTCAACCTTACACTCTTACGGCTAACGCACAATACTCACAGATCGAAACGTGCCATATCATTGTTTATTTGTTTTTTTTTTCAATAAAGCGACAACTGTCAGCAGTGGATCATGATAAACACGTCGCATCGCTTCAAATCTGAACCTTAGGCGTATGCTATTGGCTCAGATATAGGTGTACCGAGTCAAAACTGAGCCTATAGAAGACAAACTGGAGACGCTGAAAACAAAAGTGCGCATATTACTTACTCGTAAATTTTCGCTTTTCATGCCGTGAGTACTGTATAAAAGTGTCGTGCTCTATATGGCGTGGCATATAGTGAATAGGCTCACAGTTCACCGAGACTATTAGGCACGCATACCCTCTTGCTTGTCCTACTAGTAATGGCACGCGCGATGGAAATTCTCTTGTGGGCGACCCTAGCTATTACAAGCAAAGGGAGCTTAAACAGCTCTCCCAGCCGTGCGCAAGCGTCATCGAAAACACTCCGCTTCAAATTGTAGGGCTTCTTCTCCAGCTTATGATTGCTTCTGGATGTTTTTTGCGCACGAAGGGGCTTGCGATATTTGCCCCTTTTCTTCCTGATGCATAGAACATGTCCTCTAGGCATCGCGCTCTACTGACAAGGTCGATATTCCGTTCTTCTTGCTAGAGGCACTCCAGAAGCACTTGCACAATAGCTTCCTCCCCTTCCCCTCAAATGCACGGCAGGGAGAAAAAATGATATAATAAAAAGAATAAAACCAAATATGAGCCGAAGTAAAACATATCAGAATATGTTCACTATCCGTCGTTATGAAAAATATCAAAAAGAAAATAATATACACTCTTCTTTATGAAGAGCTTCTGACGTACAAGACGAAATGGGTTCCGTCCATTAAGTTTCTGCGTTTCTGTTTCGGGGCAACTGTAGATTTTACTTTTTAACTTTGGTTCCTTGAGCGCGATGACCAGAGTTTTCAAATAATAGAGTTTTTGGGCCGCAGGATTCGCTTTTCTGGGCCACATGTGCTTTATGAGTGAAGGTACAACTGCCGCCAAGATGCTATCTAGGAGAACAATTCTCAGGAGTCCTTTTCCTATCGAGGAAATTTATGGGGTGGCTGGGCATGCCTGACGAATACTTCATTTCTTCCTTTTTCTCTTTCTCTCATATCTCTTCATTTCTTTCATGTTGAGCAGTGCTCCCTCTTTTTCTTCTTCCTCCATGCCGTGATCGAATGGCAGCTTCGTACATGTGGAGTTCAGCGCAATTATAAGGTTATCGCGCAAGTGGCGACCAAGACCTGCAACAGTGCCACGTCCCATAGAAAACACTCTTTCAGGGAGAGGCAGGTGTCACTAAAACTTCACTCTCAACTTTCACTCTCCGTTTTGGGGGTTCTTTAGGCTGAGATCACTCCCGTCTGCAGAAGAACTTTAAACAAAGCCATGCCAATCAGCAGTTCCATCACATTTTCCATGGTAATTTAGTTAGCATCCGCGCAGATAAATGCCCACTAAGTATAGTCTTGATCGCATCGAATAGATAGCCTAATATAGAGAGAAAGGAGGTAGACTTAGTTGTAGGGACAATTGTTGCCACATAAAACATCCAACGAGGGCGAGAGGAATGCGCAATCTTGATTTTCACAATTCTATAACGTGCCGCTAGTCCCCCCCCCCCCCCCCCCCCGAGACGCAACGGCAGTCAACACCAGCGCGATAACATGCATATCACGCGTGACTGTACTTAGCAGCACTACGCTTCAGTCGCTACAATTAACAACAATAGTGATGAGTTCATGTTTAGGCAAAAAACGGCAGGCCTGAGCGGAAGGTGCAGCACAGTCACAGCGAATGCTAGAAGAGCGGCCTTTCAGAGCCTTTTCAAAACACTCATTGGGTGATTACTGCAAGCACACTTGCTTGATACCAACTAGGGCATTATTAATAAACTTCTGGGTGCTAGGCCCGCATTCGCTATGTTATTTTTCGTGATATGTCTGAGAAGCACGGTATCCGCTAAACACTTGCACGAAATTTCGTGCGAATTGTTCATCCAGTGGCTGACGACGATGAGGAATCACGGCAGAAGTGGGTATGCGCCACAGTTTATAGGAGAACAAGAAGAAGCTTTTGTAATGTGTTGGAGCGTTGGACGGCCCGCTGGTTACGCTATTCGCATTGTGCGACGACTGGTTGTTCTTTCGCTATTTCAAAACGCTTTGTAAGTCGTATCGACGCGATTGCTTTCCCGAAATCAAGCCTGCCTAAGGCAAGTTTTGCCATCAAGTCACAAGCACGAGCGCAGCTCAGTGGTATAATACGGGGCTGGCACCTAGCGAACCCGTGTTTCGAGCCCCACTGCGTCTTTGGTGCTAGGTTTGCTAACAAGTAACAAGCACCGGCGTAGTTCAGTGGTTGAATTCTGGACTGACACCCAGCAGACCCGGGATTCGAGCCCCACTGTGTCTTTGGTGCTAGGTTTTTTTTTTTTTTTCTAATTTCGCACGATGTGGTTATACGGATATTGGCGGCGGCGGCGGCGGACAACTGCGCGTGAACAGCCTTCCCTATAAAAAAAAATGGCAGCATATCCACGGAGTGAATGATGGATAGTGGGGCGAAATCCGTCCGTACATTCGTTCTTGCTTCCGTCCATCCATGCGTGCGCCTGCATGTGTAGCCGCCCGGGCGTCCATCCACCCGTCCGCGCGTGCGTCTGTTCGTGCGTCCGCACGTTCATCTCTGCACCCGTCCCTGTTTTCGTTCATGCATCCGCTCCTGCGTCCGTCCATGCATCCATCCGTCCGTACAGCCATCCATGCGTCCGTCCATGCATCTGTGTGTCCATTCGTTCACGTATTCAACACTCCAGGTACCACCATCTCGCAAGTTTTCATCATATATTCCTTATATAGAAGCACCGCCATCCAGCGGACATTCCGAGGACTGAACGAGAGGAGGCACACGCACACTTTCTTACGGCTTTTGCTTCGTGACTACTTCCCACGTTTAACCAACTCGAGTCCAAGGTATATTCTAGTTCACCATATTCATGGCACTGCGGCCCAACGCTCGCTAAACCTTTCTAAAACCTAGGAGGTTACGCCCAGCGAGTATAACGTAGCAACCCTTTCTTGTCTTCTGTGCGTTGATGAACAATAAAAATTCGCAGCGTGCACGTTAACTAAAAGCCGAATTTTCCTGTCTCTCATTCCCCCTTAGCAGAGATTGGCATGTACATTGAGAACTATATTCTATTGTTCAACAACGCACAGAAGAAATTTCTCACCGGCACCACCTTGGAAGTCAAAATGTTATACTTGTTACACACTATTACAATGGCTACGAGGGACGAACGGGTGCCTCTATAAGGAGCTTCGCCCCTTAAAAAAATGTGGCAGCGTGAAATGAGACCAGTCACTTCGTGAAACCGTCAAATTTCCACATCAGAAATGGCTGATCGCTGACGAGCCCACGATTTAGATGGAATCAAGTATTGGAAAACGGCGCACGCGAATGCGTACATGATTGACACAGTTTCGAAGGCGGCATTTCTGTGCGGTCGCAGGCGCCAGTTTATTCACGTATGACGCCTTGTTCGAAGTTGACACTCTCCCAGCTGCATGCCTTGGATTCCTCGCGTCCATGCAGGCTGTTGAAAACCTCGTCTTCAACACAAGAGCTGCTGTTGGCGGAACCGGACTGAAGAGCCAATGAAGCGTACAGAAAGTCTAATTACATTTGTACACTTGTTCAGAGGCCCCGCCGCGGCGGTATAGTGGCTAAGGTACTCGGCTGCTGACCCGCTGGTCGTGGGATGAAATCCCGGCTGCGGCGGCTGCATTTCCAATGGAGGCGAAAATGCTGAGGCCTGTGTGCTCAGATTTGGGTGCACGTTAAAGAACCCCAGGTGGTCGAAATTTCCGGAACCCTCCACTACGGCGTCTCTCATAATCATATGGTGGCTTTGGGACGTTAAACCCGACGCACGAATCAATAATCAATCAACACATGTTCAGAGTTAGTGTCAGAATACGTCTCTCACGCATTTGCGTGCGTATTTATGCATTCGAAGTCCCTGTATATAGAATGCAGGCCTAGGGAAGCAGAGGATGACGTCTCCTTGAAATCAGCTGGCGAGTCCGGCTGGTCCCACATACCCACACACACACACACACACACACCGGCGCGTAATGTTGGCACGCAACGCTGTCTTTTCAAGGGAAGCATTCCTCCAGCATGCGAGATGTGGTGAGTCCGTCTTCTGGCTGCTCGACGACCACCCGCGGTGTCGCACGGCAGCCGCAGGCCCTGTTCGCCTCTCGCCCCAGAGCGTGTACTTGGACAGCTGGCGCTGATCCGAGCAGCAGGAGACACATGGCCGAGGCCCCGCTTCCCCGTATTCGGGGACACTCGTCGTCATGGCCGTAATCGGGGCACGGAGGCTTCGAAGTGTCGCATTTCGGCTCCAGCAGCAGCGGCAATAGTGGTGTTTTGAGCCGGGGTCTACCCCTCGCGCAACACTGCAGAACGCGCCTTCACACTTTTGTTCTCGCTGCAAAGTGCATGGAGCTGGCTTCTTTCTTCCGTTCCGGTGCCCCGCATGAAGGGAGGCCCGCTGATCTTCACAGCCGCCACCAAAATGTGCGTGTTATAACAGCTCGAATAGGTGGCAGCATGAACGGACATCTATATGCATTCACGCTGCCATTGATGATCAGTTGAAGTGACTGTATGGATACCAAGAAATTCGACCCACATTGACGGACGTTTACACGGGGCAAATTTTTTTTAATTTCCGGAAGTGACGTGTAATTACCTTAAGCGCAGGACTACAGAATTGGCTGGAGAAATTCGGAAGAGGCATTCGTTCCGCCTTCCAGCTGGCTGGTGATGTTGATGGGCGAGTCGACGATTGCCACACACTTGAAGCCATTGATTGATTTGTGGGGTTTAACGTCCCAAAACCACCATATCATTATGAGAGACGCCGTAGTGGAGGGCTCCGGAAATTTTGACCACCTGGGGTTCTTTAACGTGCACCCGAATCTGAGTACACGGGCCTACAACATTTCCGCCTCCATCAGAAATGCAGCCGCCACAGCCGGGATTTGATCCCGTGACCTGCGGCTCAGCAGCCGAGTACCTTAGCCACTAGACCACAGACACTTGTAGCCATGTTGCTGCTAGAATGGCGAGATAAAAAAATAGGCGCATGCTTGCCGACGCCACGCTTGCCAAGGAGACATGACGCGCGTTGGGAGGATGGTGGTGTTCGGCTTTGTGCGCGCCATAATTATTCAACTTGTGAAAAGACATCTGCAGCAACCACAACTGTTTAACCTGCCACGCTTTCATGATTTTAATGAACACAAATTCATTGAACTGTCTTTACTTCGTATTGCTCTTTACCCTTATCTGTATGGACTCTATGCGTGATGTGATCATGCTGTATGAACTGATATATGCCCATAAACTGTGCTGATCAGTTATACCACCAATAGTGTAAATGTGTATATGTGCCTAGGATTATTTTTTCTTCTTTTCTTCTTCTGAATTTTTCGTATTCTTGTATCTTGTACATTACTACAATGATGTTGGAATAGCTGGCTTTAACGTAGCGTATACCTTCCCATATTATTTTATATATTACGGCTTAAGAGATTGAGGGATCCATAAGCTTCCCCTTTAAGGGTAGAACGCGACAGCGGTATTCTGTCCCTAGTTCGTACTTCAAACTCTCAGTGCATGAAATTTTTTCGAGCTTGCTATGCACCCTCTATAGATACGTGGCCTTAACGGAATGGCCGCAGAAACGAGTGTGTCTTTTGTAGTGGGTGACGAGCTTTAAGCCACGAAGTCGTAATAATCCCCTGTCCTGACTTCCGATGACAATGTACGCTTTTACCACTCTATATTACTGCAATAATTGATGTGCTATTGTTAACATGTATACAGGAAGCAAGTGTTCGTAAAGCTGTTCAAAAGTGTTGTGGCTCGGGCGAGTTAGTTATTCATAAGCTTAGCTTGTATTAGCATTGCACAAATGCAAAGAAAAAAAAAGAAAACACGACACAGTCGTTAAGAACGGTAGGCGCTAACTTTTAGCGCCTTCCTTTCTTGACGTCTGTCTCGTCGTTCCCTTTTAGGGGCGAAGCTCCTTGAAGCGGCACCCGTTCGTTTCTCGTCGTAGTCGTAGTGCGTAACCAGTCACGCGTTTTGACCTGCAAGGTGGTGCCGGCGGGAGATTTCTCCTGTGCGTTGTTGAACAATGAAAAATTCGCAGCGCGCGCGTTAACTAAAAGCCGAATTCACGTCTCTCATTCCCCATTAGCAGCCATTGGTATGTACATTGAGCACTATATGACAAGAAAGGGTTGCTACATTATACTCGCTGGGCGTAACCTTCTTGGTTTTAGAAAGGTTTAGCGAGCGTTGGGCCGCAGTGCCATGAATGCAGTGAACTAGTATATACCATGAATTCGAGGTGGTTAAAGGTGGGAAGTAGACACGAAGCAAAATTTGTAAGAAAGCGTGCGTGCGCCACCTCTCGTTAAGTCCTTGGAATGTCTACTGGATTGCGGAGCTTCTATATGGGGAATATATGATGAAAAGATGCGATATGGTGGTACTTGGAGTGTTGAATAGATGGACGAACGGACACACAGACAGATGCATGGACAGACGCGCGGATGGCTGCATGGACGGATAGACGCAGTGACAGACGCAGGGGCGGATGCATGGGTGAACGCAGGGACGAACGCAGAGATGAACGTGCGGACGCACGAACAGACGCACGCACGGACGGGCGGATGGATGCGCGGACGGTCACACAGGCGGACGCCTGGACGGACGGAAGCAAGAACGAATGGATGGACGGATGCTTCGCCCCACTCTCCATCATTCCCCCCGTGGATATACTGCCGTTTTTTTTTTCTTTTCATATGTTCCGCGCTAATACTAGCTAAGTTCATGCGTTTACTGCATTTCCAAGCAGATGAAGATATTTTTGCGGTACTCACAAGAACACAGGGATTCGTGGTAGAGACCCCACTTGCCACTCAAACGACCAAGGTGTAATGTCCACTCGACCTAAAAGTTTTTACCGTTTATTTTATTTTCATCTTGCTCGATTTTTCAGTCACGCACACCATGACGATTTTTCGCTCACAACAGCCGAAACCGATTTCGATGCCGGAATTTCTGCGAAACGAGCTGTTTAGCGCTATCGCGGTAAAAGAACTTTCGTTGTGGTCTCTGAAATTTCGGTTACGGCAACATGTCTCCTAATGCTTTTTTTGTGTGTGTCTTCCTGAATCCCTTCTAGGGCCATCCTGCAACGAGACGTGATGATATGCGATCTGACCTTTGATGGATATAAACAGCTTGAAAAGTAGATGATCGTGGACTAAACAAAAAAAAAAGAATGCAAAATTCGTGCGTCTGCCTACATAACTTGCGCTTAGTTGGCATACCTTGTCATAAGTTAAATTCCCGCATCTACTTACGTTTTCGCACTTGACTTTCAGTTTGCGCTTGTGGTCTCGTTATTCACATCCAGTTTTTTTTTTTTCAAGGAGAGAGAATGAATGACTGGCAAGTAAATAATACTCTAAAGCATTTACAGTATGAATAAACAAAACTGAAAAATCAAGACAAATTGAAAAGTAAAATACGGTAGCTTCAAAAACTAAATACCACATTCATTCGCATCGCCTTCATTCACCACAATGAAGCTGAATATAACTCAGTTTTACTGTATTTTTTTCATTTCAGCTATTCGTAAAATTTTGATTGGTGGTCGTAAAGGAGAAATATTAAACGAGAAAGGAAAACGAAAAGGAAAAAAAGAAAATTGAGCCTTTTTAACGAAATGAATGCGTATTTTGTATCAGCGTAAAATCGCTCATGGTGTATGTAATGACTTCTCTGCCCCATTAAGGTATCCGGTCCTTTCTGCAGCTTTCTCGGCGATGAAGTTCCAACTGTTGTTGCGATCATGGCGGCTTTCGAGAAACACCACAAACTCCCGGAAACGCCATGCCGAAGCCGGCATGCACTGCAAATACCACCACCATAAGTACATCCCCTGGGCTGAGGCACAGTTACAGTTTTAAAACACCCGAGCATATCCACGGAATGAATGATGATTGTTGGGGCAAAAATAGTTCGTCAGTCCATCTGTGCTTCCGTCCACTCATTCGTTTTTGCTTGCGTCCATCCAAGCGTACGCCCATGCGTCCGTTCGTCAGTCCGTGCGTCTGTTCGTGCAGCCATCCCTATGTCTGTCTGTCGTCCATACGCCCGTCAGTTCATCCATCCACCTGTATGCCCATCCGTCCGTCCATTTATCTAGTGAACACTCCAAGTACCGCCATCTCACATCTTTTCATCATGTATTCATTATATACAAGTACCACCATCCAGCGGACATTCTAACGACCGCTCTTTCGGGTATGTGCCACCGATGGTTACGCACAACAACGACGAACGCACAAGCCACGCCATAAGGAGCTTCACCCCTAAAACCAGCTCCTAGAACTCCCCGTCGGTAGCAAGGCATTTACGTACGTCTGCTGAATCGCATGACCAGTGACGTACGTCTTTGTGACTGCGCGAAATGCGCACATGGATGGCCTTCGCGGAATTCCTTGCCACATACGCAAGTCAATTCACGGGATCGCGTTACAGTTCAATCTCCTGAAACAAAGGTTTAGCCGTGAAAGCTTAACGCCGATTCACGCGGCTGCAGCTGCGAAAGCGATCGCACTAGACCCAGTGAGCAGACGTATTGTCTGCTACAGTGACCGAAGCAGTCTACCAACATTGTTTAGAGTCCATGCCATCCCAGTGTGGTTTAAAAAAATGACGTCATCATAGTGTCCAGTTCATTTTACTTACGTTCAAGAAGGAGAAGATTCAACCCAGGCGATCGTTTCTGCTATTACGCTGCACAATCCTACCAAAGCCAACATAAAACGAAGCTAAGCTAAAACAACGAATAGTTATTTGTAATTTTGAATTGATACGCTGTAGGGGCAAGATAAAAGGGAAATGAGAGTGATAAATAAAATCACCGCCCAGACATCCTAGAGATGGTTAACCTCCGAAGCTGAACTTTCCGGCGCCATTAAACGGTGGGTTAATCCCGATGGCGTATTGAAGCCTTTCTCAGTTATGGTATGATTTGATCGCCGAAATGCGCCGGTCTTTGCGTACATTTAGGATGACGTCAAAGAGCTTCTTGACGTATATCACACACAAAATCAATGTTCACATACAAAAAATATATATATAACACACAAAATCAATGTTCTAAAGGGTGACAGAAACGCCATCTCCTGCACGGACTGGCATTGCGTGTCGTCAGCATGCAACATGGCGCAATCGAGTAGCTCGGTTAAGCGGTTGCAGTGAACTTCGGAGGTGGACATAGTTAAAAATGGCGTCGGCTTGCCTGGAGGTGGCATGTGTTCCTGTTGGTAATTGCCAACAGGAACAGGCGCCACCAACAGGAGATGACGTCACTACTGAAAAACTTAAAACTAACACGTCAAGGATGACAAGGTGCCTTTGAAAAACATAAGTCCTTCTATCGAACCGCCGGTGAGCCTGTCTGAGGCACTTCCACTGTTCGCCCTCCTTACCGCACTACGTGTTTCCATCTAGCGGCTCCCATCCTTACTGAAAGGAGTGGCACGGCGTTCATCAATGAGGGAATTCCGACGGTTCATCACTGGGGCCCTGCAACACTTTTTGATGTTGGTCAGAGGACACTGCCAATTGGTAGTATAAGGCCACCGAGAATACACGAGTCAAATATTATAGCGTAGCACGAGGCCTGAAAGTTATAATGAATTTAAAAAGTTCCTGGAAATCGCTTTCTCTTCTCTTTACAAATGATGCTATATACTCTAAATCATTGCATAATAGGATCAAGTATCACGCTATTGGCTGATTTCATCATGGTGCGCAAGAGAGTCACTGGCGCCACTGCGTAAGACCACGACTGTGTCCACGCATGTGCGCGCGTGATAGCACTGAAAGGCCGCGCGTGGGAAGAGTACAAAAAAACGTGACCCCGTATCTCTATGTTACACGGCAAAAGTCGTCAAACGACGATAGTCTTGCGTCTAGAGAGAGTGAACAAAATGTTTATTTGATGTTCTGCGCAAGAACATTGGTGAATGGTATTATGGGGGCGCTGCGTTAGAGTGCCTCGAGCGTGCAGTGGAGGCGAACGAGCGCATCGAGTCACGTCACACGTGAGACATAAGCGCTATCTGGCAGTTATCTTGGAAAACTGAGTTATCTTGGAAAACGTCTCGGAGGGGATAAGGTGTAGAACGCAAGGCGACGAATAGGTGCCGCCACCGTGCTGTCTTAGCAAAGCGTTGGAAACTGTTGCCTTTTCGCGCAAGCGTTGCATGGTCAGCGCAGCGTGATAAACGCTACTCTCCTTAGAATTACTTATGTATTCCTTTTCTAGTAAAAAGACACACATGCAGAATATTGACGTGTTGTTATGGTGCCTCAGATATGCGCAATAATTGCTTTTTTATTTGACAATCGCACAAGTATGAACGCTAAATATTGAGAATATTGGAGGGCTCAGTGGATAAGATCGGCCTTTTGGGGTATCGGTAAGTGCCGTTTAAAATACCGTTAAGGGCGGACAAAGAGACAACTGTAGACAGAGAGACTGGCCACCATTTTTGCGTCGAAGGTCCCCAAGAAAGACCATCGTCTTTAAAATGTACTCAAGATCTCGAGGCATTCTTAGCGTACGTTCTCGCCCCGTTCCATCACTCCATGTTTATGAATACCTTGCAACAGTTTTGTGGGTACGATAGAAAAGAGAAATTACAGCTTGCGAGAATTATTTGTGAATTCGCTCATACTTTACAGGTTATAGAATGGTTTGCGGCGATTGTTGATTCGAGAAGCAATAAGCTCCTTTACTGAATCCATGCCATGGCAATGTAAAAAAAAATAATACAGTCTTTATCAATTGTTGGTTACGTCTGTCCACAAATCGTAATGAGTGTTCACTGTCCATGCGTTCCTTTCGTTTTTCAGTGGACGTTTGGTGGGCAGTCAGATTAGTGCGATTTCAATAGCACCTAAGATTTTGCTTTTGTTGTTGTTGACGGTCATATGGCTCATACCCAAACCGAGGGCCGGGCCAATGATTCGGGCCGCGGATGTCTTCTTTTTTGGTGGTCCAGCACTGAGTAGTGGAGTTTGCCTAGTTAAGCTGTAGCACAGACTCGCAAACAGTTCTTGAGGACGTAAGATGCGAGACTTCTGGCTTCGCTATCCATATATAGCGCCACTGTAAATGAGAATCTAGAAAAAGCGCAACAACTTCTGCCATGAATGTAGGCTGTACACGTCGGACGAGGACGACCATTATTAACGTCATCGTCACGATAATAATATTCAGCGGCAGAAAACACATTTTCCCGCCGCGTCCATGGCATCACGTGTGAATCGCGCAACAACGAATCCCGCATTTCGAATTCCTCAGTTTGCATTCAACGTGCATTCCACAACACATCGCATTGAAGGCGCCGAATAAGGGGCTGCGTCACTCTTAACGGCCATCGGAAACGGAGGAAAAGGAAGAACCCTTCATGAATCGCTTCACCCAGACCAAAAGAGCGCCGACGCGGGAACGAATGACGCAAGGTCCCGCTGATACGCAGTCCGCCATCTTTCATCTGGATTTTGTTTGTCGTGTGAATACAGGTTGCGTAACCGCGGGTTAGAGCCCATTGTATAACAACATGACGTTCGCTTACGTTACACATTGTTCACTGAGCAGCTAAATTGATACCTGTTCTGCAGACGTCACTTGCTGTTAAAAAGTTGTATTGTGTGTTTCGTGCTGGCAGTGTGTATATTGTCATTAAGTATGTTATGTTATATTGCTCGCAAGCTACTATGTCTCTTCGTGGCGCATAGCGAGACATTACGTCGGTGGGGTGCCGCGGCTTGACAGCTTGTGCTATATACACCGATACATGGCTTTCATGTTCAAACTTCATATCTCATTTGCGCAACAGTCAAGGTGTCTTGAAGCCAGTCGTCGTGTATTCTTTTCCAATGCTGGTGCTGCGATTCTCTTGCGCGGGTCAGGGCGTGGTGCTCCAACCAAGTTTTTCATTTGTTTACTTCATTGCATGCAGCTTGCGTTTCACTTTTCCTTTACCGAGGCTTTCCTGCTTTTTTTTTTGCTTCCTTGTTGTTTACTCGATTGATTTCTGAGCTGCCTCACATTTTCATATAAAGCGATATCAGAGAGTTTGGTCTCTTGTGTATCAAATAAAATAATATATCTATATCAGTTAGAATATTCTGCATATGAAAACAGCGACGAATCAAAACAGCGGCACCAGTCGTCACGTTTATATTGCCGTCTGCACTTGCGTACCCTTCAAGTTCGGCCAACAGAGCAAAAAACATTTTTGTGTCTGAAGCTTTCTCTTTTCTCAGTCAGACATTCGTCGCTCAAAATGGCGACATATTGTCACATTCTTTGAGAACCGTCGACATTTATTTAATGAAGGCATTGATTTGTAGCTCTCTGACCTTTGGCAAAGGCCATAGGGTCGGTGTTTGGAGAAAGGCACCATCGTATGTTTCGTGCTCAATCATCGGCTCATTTGACATTTAATTGTATAGCATATGGCGATGTGTATGTCGTGGCAAAGAAGAGATGAGGATCTGCGTATAAATACAACGAAACACCCGCATACGCATTCTTCTTCATTTCATTACCTCCTCGAATGGTTGGCGCTAAAGAACGTGAATTATCTCCGCAGACTCCCCCAAACTTTCACACTACTAAAGTAATTTTTTTAATTTAATCACTAAATATATATTTCGTTTCAAAAGGTAGCTTAGCATGCATTTCTTCAATAATTGTGTTAGGAGGTTTGTGGTAGAAAGATGGCACCATCGCCAAGTTTTAAGCCAGTGGGAAAATCCGAAATGTACGGAATGACAGGCGTCTGAAAAGGCGGTGCTTTATTCACGGTGACTTAATGGCTTTCCTTCCGAGTCATCCATTTCTGTTGTGTCCCAAACTCATGAAGGAGATATCTAATTTATGGCTGATTGCTAGACAGCCCTGAATCGCGAATTTTCTACGGCGCTTCTCTATCCATGCGACTTTCACAAATTGGTTTGTGTAGGAGTCCAGTGTCCGGTCCGTCAAATGAGTTCGAGAGGACGACGACCAAGTGCGTTCTCTACAGACTGGAACGCTGCTTGGCCTCAACAGTTTTACAACATGTAGCACCAACGAACACAAAGTACCCCAGAAAGCACGAACTGGCGAAGATCCTTACGGTGTGGGTCGTTCCTTCTTCTGTAATAGTATGTTGTAGTAGCAGCCTCTAGTTAGTTTTAAGAATTTCTCACTAGATGGCGTTGTGTGTGTTATGTGCTTGAAAATATTACCTCTAGATGGTGTTAGTTGTCTTCGCATAGTTGACAATTAAAGAGGATAGATGGCGTTTTTATAATAAAAAATGCACAGCCTATCCACGGAGTGAATGATGAAGAGGGGAGCAAAGCGTCCGTCTGTCCGTCGATGCGTCCGTCCGATGCGTGTTCTAGTGTGATAGGAGCGGATGCAAGGACGGATGGACGAACGGACGGACGGACGGACGGACGGACGGACGGACGGACAGACAGACAGACAGACAGACAGACACTTCGTCCCACTCATCATCCTTCGCTCTATGGATATGCTGTGGATTTTCTCATTTTCTTGCAGCATAGCATGAGGGTCAACGCTGCCTGTACCAAAGGAATGGATTTTGAGTTCGACCACTCTTTCTGCTCGCAGTGTCCTCTCTGTAGGACTTCACGAAAACATGCACGCCTTTCTGGAGACGGTGAAGATGAATAGTTGCACTCTACCTCAGGTGACGGCTCTTTATTGGCCGAATCGGATGGAATCCTGGGTTGTAAGTCCCGATTGAGAGTTATCAAGGCTTCTTCTGGCGAAAGAATGTACATGCTGAAACTATCCAGCGCAAGCCATATGCCTTCTTGCTTGTCACAGATGGTACTGCCAGCAATCCGCGTGCGTTCAACGAGGTGGCCATCTGATTGCTTACAGGAAAGGTCGCGCAGCACGTAAACTAGCGATATGTCAAATAAATGTCAGAAACCTCGTTCGAGCTGATGACACTGTCAACATGAGCACGCCTGACCCTGCGTAGAATAATGAAGATGACAGATACGAAACCACACATAGAGGCGGTGTCACACTTACAGATGTGATCTGAGACATTACAGGGAAAATACGTGATTGCCTGATGAGAAAGCCTGAGTTGCGAGAAGGCTATGTTTAGAGCGTGCACGACACCCAATCAGTCACGTCTGGAGACAAATCACCTCTCACTCTAGGAGCCCCCATAAAATCCCGCAACTACTTTAAGGTAGAAGTGGCTGCAACTAGGACATGGAAGGCACGCTATCATGTCACCTGTGTGTATGGTCTTGTGTGCGCAGAAGACACTGACCGAATACGCCCTCCCATGCTGCCAACTTGGAAGTACGATAATCACAGCGGTTTTTATAACAGCCTTTCAAAAACTGCCGAGTCGACAAGTGCAAACGTTAGAGTTGAGAGAGCGCTGAGCGATATGCCACAAACGTGTGCCATACTGGCAGCTTCTTTCGGAATACCTTTTCGGGAGAAAGCAACGCTGTCTGCTGACAGTAGACAAGTGCACGTACGTCATGAACGATACGAATGCGTCGTTTCATAACGCAGTTACGGAACGCGAAATAGGAATGTAGCTTCGCTGGCCATGTGCCTGCCTCGCAACAACATATTATTCTGCCTACGTTTGTTCCTTCACCGCTCAAGGCATTTGTATAGAACCAAAGGCAGCATCTACTCGCACGAGCTGGCATTCCAGGATCGATGCGACAGGTGCTGGAGCGCTGCGAGTTGAGATGAAGCAACGCTTTTTAAAAGGGCAAGTGTTCTCGGAAACAGCATCAAATGAGCAGATGCAGCTGCCTAGAATTGTGAGCCGGCAAACTAACATTCCATGTAATGTACACCTGCGCAATCGCCAAGTGTGTTCGCGACTTGAAATATCATGCGCAGCCTGACATTTAAAAGACTCGACGTCCGAGCACCGCTGACATCTAGTGATCGCGCAGGTCACCATCGAAATGTCGCCCACTAACGCAAAAACATTAAATAAATAAAAGAGATCACCGTTTCATTTTTTATCCGAATGAAAACCAAAAACGCAAATGACGAATAGATACATGCTTTTAAAAACAGTGAGTGGCCTCGGATTTCGCTCTTTAATCAGTTCTCCAGCATGTTTTATTTAAACGGTAAAGGGCACAACGTGAGCACGGCTCCCCGCGACCTTTGCAGCCCTTCCTTGTGCTGCCCTAAAAGGGTTGCGAGGGGAAGGAATCAAACTTTGTAGCACTTCTTTTAACTTAAAAACGCACGTAGGGACATAACGGGTGGCTGAACCTTCGACTCCGCTGCCGCCCCCCCCCTCCTCCTCCTCCTGAAATAAATTTCTGGCTACTCCTCTGGCTCTGAAAGACACCAATTAAGGTGCTCGCTCCCTCTCCACAGAGAGATTAATTATTTTAACCATTGTACAATATTTGCTTTCGTTTAGACAAACTGTATGTAGAAGAAAAAATCTTTCTCTTGAGTGACGCAGTGTGGCCCTTCACCCCACACCACACCCCCCCTTTGGGGGTTTTTCGCTGCCGCCGCTCACTTCGTGGTGCATGTTAGGCGAGGAATAACTACGACGGGAATAGCTGCTACCACCACACGAGGGCCGGCCGCCACCGCGGCTGCGCTCAGTGCTGCGGATCGGCTACGTCAGCTTCGCTGCAACTGGGAGGCGGCACTCAACAGCTACGAGCCAGACGAGCAGCTTTGAGCCGTCCGGCAAGCCGAAGATGCCGCCTTGGTCTAAGGAATTTCCGTCACCTCAGGCATCACCATCACCATCGATGGAGGGTGGCATAGGACTGGAGTTATCCCCTCTTTTCCTGGCCTCGCCCGAAGAAACATTTAGTAAAGCTTATTCATTCAATTTTTTGAGACGGGGAAGGTGTTTTCCTTTAACTTTGCAGACTGAGCTGACTGCGAATTCAACTGTTCAACGAACTGACGACCCCGACCTGCAATGATGACAACAACAGTGCTAGAGCCTGGAATACATCTTTCTGTATAGCATCTCTGTAAAACATTTCTGTAAACGCCGTTGTCTTCGATGCGGTGAACACCTTGCCACTCTTTCAGAGAAGTCTGCCTCTCATACCCAGTGAACGAAAACCACCCGCAAAGCCAACTCTCGTGCGGTGCTTGTCACTTAAGCCGCATACATTTGTGGACTCAAGGTTTCCCACTTGTGGACTCGAGCATACCCATGTGGACTCGATGGTGAACTCGGGGGTCCACAGCAGCGTCGAAATGGAACAGTGATCTCAGTACCGTTTCAAATCTCCGAGTACCATCAGGGAAGCTCAATCGTGGGTCAAGCTAGGTACTGGCGTTATGAGTTCAACTGTGGGCATCGATTTCGCAAACGTAGTTCCCGTTATAGAGGCTCCGATATCCTCCTTTCGCTTTCATAAAGTTAGACTTTCTTTCTCCCGAGCAGAATTCCATGTCAAATTCGCGATGATTTTTGCTCATCATTTGAATGTCTGACGATCGGTCGTTGTGTTTGGTGGGACGTTCGCTGACACATCACGGCAGCTGTTTAGCCCCAAGAACTTAGCAGGCGTGACAGTGTTTGGTTAATAGTAACACTGGTGAGCACTTACTAGGCATGTAGCAGTCACTTTCAGTTTAGTAAGGCAATAATTGTGGCTAGTTGGTTCATGCTATGCGCTGTTTTCGAGAAGGCGTTTGATTCAGTAGAAATATCAGCCGTCATGCAGACACTGCGGAATCAGGGCGTCGATGAAGTATATATAAACATCCTGGAGGAAATCTACAGGGGATCAACTGCTATCATAGTGCTTCTTAAAAAAAGCAACAGAATACCAATCAAGAAGGGTGTAAGGCTGGGGGACACAATCTCCCCAATGCTATTTACCGTGTGCTTACAGGTGGTTTTCAGAAGCCTAGAATGGGAACAGTTAAGGATAAGAGTTAATGGAGAGTACCTTAGTAACCTGCGCTTCACTGATGACATTGCATTGCTGAGTAACTCAGGGGACGAATTGCAACTTAAGATTACGGAGTTAGACAAGGAGAGCAGAAAGGTGGGTCTTAAAATTAATCTGCAGAAAACGAAAGTAATGTACAACAAACTTGGAAAAGAGCACCGCTTCGAGATAGGTAATAGTGCACTTCAAGTTGTAAAAGACTACGTCTACTTAGGGCAGGTAATAACCGCGGAGCCAAACCACGAGATTGAAGTAACTAGAAGAATAAGAATGGGGTGGAGCACATTTGGCAAGCACTCTCAAATTATGACAGGTAGATTGCCACTATCCCTCACGAGGAAGGTATATAAGAGCTGTATCTTGCCGGTACTTAGCTATGGAGCAGAAACCTGGAGACTTCGAAAGAGAGTTCAGCTTAAATTGAGGACGACGCAGCAAGCAATGGAAAGAAAAATGGTAGGTGTAACCTTAAGAGACAATAAGAGAGCAGAGTGGATTAGGGAACAAAGGGGGGTTGAGGATATCATAGCTGAAATCAAGAAGAGGAAATGGACATGGGCCGGGCATGTAGCGCGTAGACAGGATAACCGCTGGTCATTAAGGGTAACTAACTGGATTCCCAGAGAAGGTAAGCGGGTTAGGTGGAGACAGAAGGTTAGGTGGGCAGATGAGATTAAGAAGTCTGCGGGTATAAATTGGCCGCAGCAAGAACAGGACCAGGTTAACTGGCGGAAGATGGGAGAGGCCTTTGTCCGGCAGTGGACGTAGTCAGGCTGCTGCTGATGATGATGATGGTGATGATGATGATGCGCTGTTTCAAAAAAAGAAGACGTAGAGACGAACATAGGCAGAAGAGACAAAGCGCACTTCTACTTCGGTTCGTCTCTACACGTCTTGTTTGTTCTTAAAACAACGCATAATAAAGACTTCGACATTCAGCCTAACTTTCTCGGAATCCGTTTGAACTTTCAAGTGAAAGTAAACCCATGTGTGTGTTGCCCCGCCGCGGTGGTCTAGTGGCTAAGGTACTCGGCTGCTGACCCGCAGGTCGCGGGTTCGATTCCCGGCTGCGGCGGCTGCATTTCTGATGGAGGCGGAAATGTTGTAGGCCCGTGTGCTCAGATTTGGGCGCACGTTAAAGAACCCCAGGTGGTCGAAATTTCCGGAGCCCTCCACTACGGCGTCTCTCATAATCATATGGTGGTTTTGGGACGTTAAACCCCACAAATCAATCAATCAATCAAACCCATGTGGTCATACTTTATTTACATTATTTCTTGAGTTCATTCCAAGGACGTTACTATTCTTATAAGCATAGGCGACAGCACGCACTCAAAGTATCTTACACACCTTACACATTTTCCCAGAGAAAGTCAGCGTAAAGCAACAGGAAATGCTCGATAGATAAGCAGATAGCAGCCACCAACAGAGCCCGACTATCTCGGAACACGAAGGCCGAGAATTCACGCGCGGCATATACCTGCCTGCCCTGTATTTTCACTACCGACTCAAGTACCGAACGGGACGTAATAAACAGACCTGCTATCTTCTACACTTTGCCATTTAGAACATCAAGGGCGCATACACAGAATCATCTCCGAGGAGACCACTCAGCCTTCTGAGGAAGGTATGATGATGTCAGGCGAATTTTCTGTTCCCTCCGCGACGCAATGAGGGCTAAACAAGATGAACGAATCCAGGAGCCCGGATAATGTCGATGTCATCCCGAGTCCCATTCATGTTGAATCAGTGATCCTCGCATCTAGAAGAATCTCCCTAGCTATGCATGGTTTGTAGCCATTGATTTCTCAAAGAGTTTTGCGGAGCAAAACACGGTTGCCATCTTTCATCGTTTAGAAAGGCGGAGAAAGTAACTGTGAGGAGCGAAAGCAGGGGTGTTAACCAGAAGTGAAATATCCGGCTTGTTTCCCTACACGGCGGAAAAGGCAACCGAGACCACCGAGCACTCAGCACAGCTTTAATTATAGGTACACTGTACAGTACGTACTAGCAAGCACCGTCGTGATCACTCTACATCGTAGTGTATTAGTATGCTAGTCATTGGGGCTAGTAGTGCTGCCATGGTATTGTGCCTATGGGCCTTTCTGACCGGATGCCAGCTAAACCTTTTGCCTTGCCCAGAGTAGCGACCCTAATTTCAGTCGATTATGAGATAGAGACTTTTTTTTTTGCTTGTGCGTATACATTTTAACGTTACTGCGATACGGGAATACCGGATTTCGTTTACCGTGTTACTGGAATGCATGTTTTAGGAAAGTTTTAGCTCTCACACGTAAACTCTTACGTATACGTACGTAAACGTATACCTTTAAGTTTTAAGCTTGCGCAGACCACCAAATGGTGATAACTATTGAAACTATATTCATTTAGATAAGGTTTATTCACCTCTGTGGCAACACCACATAAAGGTTTTTTTAGCGTTTCAGCTATCCTAATGTACGTTAAAGGAGTGCGAAAATGGGCCCTGCAACTGTGCGTGTGTCTATACCGTGTTCTTGTCTCCTTTCAGAACAGTTCTTGTGGTTGTAGTCATAGAAAAGATAGCGGGTGACCGTGTGACGGTGTCCACATCTTTTGACAATTCGTGCCAGCAGTCATAAACACGTTTGCTTTCATTTATTGTTTTTGAGGGTAAAAATCATTATAAAGGCCACTGATTCGTAATTAGGCTGCTGTAAGGCATTTACATCAGAAGTAGAATTCACTACGTTTCGGCAATGACAGTTCTGCGATTGCCTGGTTCATCTTAGCCTCGCTAAATGGCGTCACCCATCCAGACTGTCAGGTGCCTTTAACGCTTACGGCTTCGACATGCAAGGTCACTCGAGTTTCGGCAATCCTGCTAAAATAATTAAGGTGGTCGCTCACACTTCAACTTTCACTCGGCAGCAGGAGTCTCCTCAAAGCGGATATCGCGAGTAGCCATGAACGAAGGTAGATTTGCAGGGTAGGGGCATGAACGTAAAGCCTTTCCGTTGAGTACTTTACGTTCCACAAAAGTGTACGTCCAGAAAAGGCCCGCGCATGCGCAGATTCCTTCCGATATCCGGTAACAGGAAGAAGTATACGTACAAGCTAAAAGCCCCCAACACCTTCCCCAACAGTCGTTTATGACAGTCGCCAATCAGAAAATTGTTTCATGATCGTCAACCTGCTGGAACTGTTTATCAGGGCTTTCATCCCTTCGGAAAATTATTTGTTCGACGATTTGTCTCTCTTGCCTCACAACTATATGACCGCATGGACACTGGAAAGTAAGCTTTCTATTTCACTAGATGAACGGCCACCGTAACAATCGGTTGTCAGTCCATTTCTCGAAAAGAGCTTCGAAATCAATTCCAGGGCTGCGAAACCACGTATCAATAACGAGAAATTCGATGGTATAATTAGTAATAAAAAAAACTAAAGAAAGTGTCTAACGCTCCTTACACTGGCCATTGCAATGCAAATAAACGTGGACAAAGAACTTTAAATAAGCAGGAACAAACTGGAATGAACAAATTATTCACCTTGAATCTTAGCGCAGCGTGGCACACTTTCAAGCCATAATTGTTTTTTTTTCTACATCTGGACCATGTTGCAACTGGGGACTGGCCCCCCTTACAAATTGCGCGTCTACCACTTTTCCTTGAGGCTACGTCCTACCTAGGCGAAATTAGCGGGGACGTGATTACTCAACCGATGTGGACAATTGAACATTCAGGAATATATTCACGGCTCCACACGGCTTGGGAACGACAGAGACAAGACAAAAGAAGTGCCGGAACAAGTTGTTTCGCGTAAACTCAAGGCTTGGATTCTTTTTTGTGCATTGTTTGGATGGGACTCCTCAATACCTCTTTTGTCCCCGTATTTCGAACAAACATTCAGGTCAAAACCAGCGCTCGGGTCATTTCTGCATCGTGACGCACACTTATGCTTCGTCTACAACATAAGGCCAGGTGGCCCAGCTTATCAAACACTGCAATAACGGCCTGCATAGGCTATAGAGTTATAGTTAAGCGACTGATGATAACAACAACGCCTAGGGTTGTTCCACGCCAAACCCGCAATATCATTATCAAGCACGCCGTAGTACAGGGCTTCGGAAATTCGGACAATACAATGTTTTTGACGAATCATTGAAGGGGTGCTGTAAGCATTTTTGAAAATCATGTTCACGCTGCCATACAAATATTTTGCATACAGAGACTGCTCTGTACAAGCGTATAGAACGCAGCAAACGCAGATAAAATATTTTTATTCCCATAATAAAGTCCACCTTTTCACGGCGCACCTGCCAACATCAACACTATAGCTTGATGCCAGGCTACCGTATACTGATTCTGTTGAATTCATAAAGCAGTCTGGCTAGTTTCAATGACTTCAGGTACAAGAACATTGAAAGGGCCGCTTATCCGTCACCAAAAAAGCCGCTGTGTGGTACGACCATGAAAAGAGAGAAGAAAAAAACTATATTCTATTTTTATACAGAGAGAAATTCACGACATTTTGCATAAGCACGTGATTAGTTTATCCCGGTTTGTGGCGACGGGGTGCAGTATGAACGGAAAGCAGGTTTCAAAAACATGCCGAACTTTTTCAGGGTGCACTCACGCTTTGGAATAGACTTTCCGGGCTTTTGAGAGCTTGGCCTTTCATTTGACGCGAAGAAGTCATAACCTAAAATTTCGTGTCAGTACCTCTTTACCGAGCAAACATATCGCACAGTACACGGGCCTGTAGCGTTTTACCACGATTGAAATGGGATCACCGTGAAATGTAACGAACCCACGGCTCTTAGCCGCCAAGCACCTTAAGAACCATACCACCGAGTCGGACAGGTACACCACGAATATTTGTCCAGTACGGTGTAACATTAACTTCCATTCTTTTACATGGGTATATGGAAGAATCATATATTAAGATCTCTCCAGAACACTCGTATTCAATATTCGCATTTCAGTTTCGTCTATTATTCATACCAAGAAAGCGAAATAGCTGTCTATTGAAAAGCAGAGAATTTAACAACTGTAACAACAAGCTCCCACTCGCGAGAAGATCTTAGAGGAAAGTGGGACAAAGGCAGTCCGCCATTCGAGCAAAGTTGTCTCGTATAAGCTATATGCCTGAACTCAGCACTGATAAATCTTTAAATGCGACAGCCAAATCTAAATTGCAATGGCTTAGCAGCTATAGCGCTTACACCACGGAAGACCTCCCACTCTCTTCTGTATCATCATTATTCTATAATGCACATATTTTAAAAACTTCCACTCTTTGATACTGCGCGCTCAATACACTTGGAGCTTGGAGTTTCCTGCAAGGTAGCCTACAAGAGAGTCAAGTCCACGTGTTGTGAAGCAAGGAGGCGCACGACCACTCGTGAGGAACAGCAGCTCCCAGTGTTTAAATATTTAACCCAAGCTCCTGTACATGCTACTGCCATGCCACGTACTGTTGCTCTCCGAAATCTGTGGCAGAGGGTGCAACATTTGGCGGTTTCTTGCTCTTCATTTTACTGGAGGCTGCTGTAAAGCTTTGTATACGTATTTTTTTAAAAGTTCAACTTTTCATTTGCCGCAGGCAGATTATGGTGTTCTTTCTAGCAGGCAGTGGTGTAAATAAATATTGAGCACGAAGCCATCCTTGTAATCTACTTGCCCGAGTGTGCTCGCGATTGTGTGTACCTTCTTATCTCTCTGTAACCTCTTTTCTCCCCTTTATCCCTTCCCCAGTGCAGGGTAGCGAACCGCATTTGGTTAACCTCCCTGGTTAACCAAATGGTTAACCTCCCTGGTTAACCATTTGGTTAACCTGGTCTGGTTAACCTCCCTACCTTTCCTTGCATCTTTATCTCTCTCTCTCTTTCTCTCTCTTTCTCTCTCTCTCTCTCTCTACTTACGCTACTCACTGTACATGTTGAATGACTCCAGGCTAATTTTGGCCACCTGAGGTAAATTAGCACGCACTCGATTCCACAAAAGGAGTGCTTGAAGCTCATATTATATAACTCTCAGAGTTCGCCGTCATGCGCGTAAAAGCCCTGCGCCGGCCAGCGTATACAGATGCAGCCCTGGAAGGTAAGCCATTCACGTGAGTGTTTGTAAGCGTCGTCTCCTAACACTGCATGGCGCTATTTTGATCGTGGCTTTGTCGGCGATAAGCACTCTCTAATGCGTCAGTCCGATCGTTCATCAGGGTGACTCATCATTTCGCATTTCCGCGTTTTATTGTCTCCTGTATATGAACGGCATGATAGTCGTTATTGCCAGCAACAACTGAACAGTTGCATTTCTAAGCGCATGGAGCAAGGAAACAGTTTGGAGGGAACATTGCCCAATGCGATAGGAAGACTTAAACAAATACGTAAGCATGTTAAGAAACGAATAGATGAGTACGTCAACAGAAGAAAGAGATGTAGCACGTCAAACACACACACTCCTAGCTTCGCTTGCCACAATCTTTTCGAAATAGCAAGAGAGCCTAACTATTTCCATGTCGTCTCACATCGAAATGCGGTCACCGTGGCTACTGGCTATACACCCTTTTTTTTCGTATCTATGATTTTACGAAAGCCACCTTTCGTTTCAGTCAACCCTCCTGATTGTTTCGAAGAACAGACTGAGTCAATGACCCGCAGTGGGAGACAGAGCACGGTCATTACTCTATTGTTACGGTCCTTAGCTCGATCTCTTATAATTCTATATCATAGCCCTATGAAGTGCTAAATGAAACTACATGGTCTTGTGTATATTTAACGGTGACCAGGTTTCTCTAATACGTGGTCTTAGAAGGAAGTTCGTTGCAGAAAAACCAAAACTCGCTTAGGCTGGAGAATGGACGTTTTGTTGTAGCGAAGCTCTAATGCAATAGCGCAACGATTTGACGCGACATGCGCAAAAGGTGTACATGCAATAGTGCACTGGGTTGCGTTTGTCCCGTCCAATTTTTTCACCATCCAACTGCACTTAAACCAAAACTCGCTTTCTTTCAATACAATGTCGTTGTCAACACCACCTACTTTCTTTTGCCTCATTTTTACCCGCATTGTTCGTTATCGTAACGTATGAACAGCCCGTGACACTCTGGTTCGATACAAAGAAGCATTGCAAGTGAAGCTCTCTCGGCTGTTCACAGCTGTCGCACGCCGTGACCCCTCGAAAACAAAGAGAGAGACGCGATTTATTTTCTTCGTTCGTAGGAATTATCATACAAGGCCCACAGTCTCACAGTGCTTTTAGGTAAATAAACTCCTGAAACAAACAATAGATTTTAGCAACCAGCATAAGTAATAGTGAAGATACTACAAATGCTATTGTGTCGCTAGGCGGCGAAAGGCAGCTGCTGTTTAGCTTCATGTGACAACGACTATTGCAAGTCTGCTACCACGAAACTGAACAATGCGTATTATGAACCTGTTCGGTACTTGTTCTCTCATGGCTATCGTAATCGAAAGTTTTCAGGTTATAAGGGGCCTCGCCGAAGGTACATCTTTGAACATGAGCTGGCGCTAGAACGAAGCTGGGACACATTCAGTCGCATTGTAACACCTGTTTCTTACAATAGGAAGGGAAAAAAGCAGGGGATGAACTATGGCTTTGGCTTATCACGCAACGTAATAAATATACCATATTGACTGTATAGGAACATTGCCTACACTCGATACATATCGGGCTAAATTCATCTCTGTTAAGTGTGTAGAAGACTAACACCATGTGTCATGTTTGACTACAGGGCTTGTAGGGGCAAACAATATCGTATAAATTTTACCATGTTAACCACCTTCAACAGCATACTGTGAATCTCGTCGAGTTTGAGCAGTACAAACATATGCTCTGCAGCTGAAAACATTTCTCCCGGAATGCCTTTCGTTCGAACATGTATCGACGCACCATTTTAAATGTAACTTTGTCATTGCAATGATTTGTCTAGGTATGCAAGTACGATTCTGGTGGTGAGTGATGTGCAGTTACTAGTGCAATCCTTTGTTTGTGATGTGAAGTTATATGAAGGTAATCAGAGACATTTGTTATTTTCATTAACTCCTGCGTTCAGAACACCCACCCACGCACGCACACGCACGCTCGCACGCATGCACACACACACACACACACACACACACACACACACACACACACACACACACACACACACACACACACACACACACACACACACACACACACACACACACACACTGCTCTGGTTATATGAAAGATTCACTTTTGCATCCACGTAAAATAGATGTTGCGCTAAATGTTGGGGTCATCATTAAAAGGTACAAGCAGAGAGATAAAATGCAGGAACACACCAGGGAAAGGCGCCTTACAGTACAGCAAGGAACTCACCAAGGAAATGCGAATTACAGTACAGTTTTTCTCGTAGCCCAGCCGTCTGCCTGTTGTTTCCCATTGTTGACAGGAAGGTCGAAGCAGTTAATTAAATTTTATGCAGCCATCCTCGCTACGTACGTACGTTATTGTACTCGTGAGCGAAATTTTTTCAATTGAATTTGAAAAGTGTACCGGACAATAACGAATGCGTTATGATGCTGAAAGGTTTTAAAAAATGTTCATCATCACCTGTCGGCGAAGTGCCGACAGCTACATCAAGGTTGAGCTACGCGTGGAAAGTGAATCAGACTACTAAAATGGTAAAGTGGTCATACCGGCGAACTAGAAGTGCCCCAATTCATATATACCGAGTTGAGGGTTGTTCAGGGCGCAAGGAAAGGATCACATAAACGGACGTCGACATTGAGCCAGCTGGAGGTATTCACAAATATTCGGTCATCAACAACACTAGTGTGTATGCACAGAACGCTAACGTCTGTCCATACAAGACGCCAGAACATTGTCACGACTTCAGTGAAGCCGAGCAGAGAGCAAAATGATGGTGTGCCCACCTGGTCACTGCTGATGCTCTATGTTCTAGAAATCTGGAGACGTCCCAGTCCTGAATACCATCGCCACGAATGCGCCATCGATAGCAGGACATCACAAGAACACCGACGTCAACGGCGGTATTTAGCCTTAAGCTCTCACATACTTGCTATGGCAGCGAACATCTAGTTCAGTCGCCAAACTATTTTTGACAAGCAAAAAATTGACTCGCGGGAATGCGCTGTAGTTTGCCAAATTGATGACCGGGCGCCTCTGTAGCCGAAACGATGGCAGGAAAAGGGAAATCGCTAAATCAACGCATGTACTCAATACGCAAGACTACACAAACAATATCTTGATATTGCATTTTGTTCTGGCACATCTCATCGATACAGTTCAAATTTCCACTCAGAGGTAAGACACTACGAACTGTCGCTGTTCTTATGTTTTTTTGTTTTTTTTTCTTGTTCGAAAACTGCAACCGTGTCGCCACTGTCATACTTCATGCACACTGCCACTGTGCCAGTGCGTACAGCGTCCAGCTAGCCGCGCATGTGCAAATGCATAGATAGATATATGAGGTATAACATCCCAAAACCACCATATGTTTATGAGAGACGCCGTAGTGGAGGGCTCCGGAAATTTTGACCACCTGGGGTTCTTTAACGTGCACCCAAATCTGAGCACACGGGCCTACAACATTTCCGCCTCCATCAGAAATGCAGCCGCCGCAGCCGGGATTCGATCCTGTCACCTATGGGTCAGCAGCCGAAATACCTTAGTCACAAGACCACCGCGGCGGTGCCATGTGCAAATGCAAATCCACCCTGAGGACCAGTGTAGAGATGTCATCCTCAGCGTGCTCTCGAACGACTTGTCTCCGATTCTTGCAAACAGAGAAGTATAGAAAAAACGACAAAAAAGTTCAGCAGCGCGTTGCATTCACAGTTTAAGCCGAAATCCTTGCTGCGCACTTATAAATGCGAGAAACTTACTATCGGGCACCCAACTTTTTGCAAGAAACTGCAGCAAGCCGCAGTTTGAGGTAGACTTAAGTGGTGTCTCGCTACCTCCGTCCACTGAACGAGAATGTCATGTGTTGACGTCATCGCGTGACTTCACAACTATGCCATAACGACGTCATAAATTACTGTGATCTGTGACGTCAATAAAACGGCACATAGTGAGGTAATAAAATGACGTCATCTGTGACATATGTCACGAGGGTTTCTGTAACACATCGTTCCCATGCCGTGTTTTGCTCAAGCGGGCACTCAAAGAGACATTTTAAAGTTCTGGCCTTAGCAAACCATATGCCAAGGCACACCCATTTGGCCGCCATACATGCTGGAGCTTGGAAGAACTGACGTGGCGGAGACAGCTAGAATGGCGGCAGGACGTAAACACGTGTAAGAAAAGTACGGTGTAGTGGTGCAGAACCATCGATAGCCCTATCGATATAGATAGTGACTATCAACCTCTCGATGGTAGAAAACACTATTGATAGCACTATCGATAGTAAGTTTGAGAATACAGTATTCATAGCGTAAAGCAAACATGTGAACTTGTTGAAGCATAAACTTCGTTCTTCGAGTGCGTGGTAAATGGTGGAACGTTAGGAGCAGGCTAAAAGACAAAAAGTGGACATGCTCGCGTTCTGTCGGCACAATCCTTCGCTGACACGTGATAACCAAGTTGAACACTTCATCCGTAGCCACTATATGTAATATATGCGGAACTGCATGGCATCAAATTATTATTCCATTTTCAGATTTCAAAGTAATATATCAAGTAGTGATGGTTGGAGTTCTACGTCTCAACATAAGAATATCAAGAAATCAGTTGGGGAATTGTAAAATGGAACTCACTGCTTTCGATTATGAATGTTTTGGATTATCATTATCCAGCATTCCAGCTGCTGAAATATCCTTTTTTATTTATTTCACCAAAAGAGTCATCATAGAAGAAGTGTGTATTGCTGACAGTAGGCTATTGTGAATATTTTGCCAATGTCATCAGTCAACAACGGCATAATTGTTCACAGCATCATAAATTGCTTTACGTGTAGTAATTTTATTGCTGTTCCTGTCGATTGCATTATCGGCAATACTATCGATAATTTATCGATAGTTTTGTCGCAGTACTAATAGCTTAAAGTGAACCGTCGATGCTATCGGTAGTCCACAGCGTACCAAGAGTTTCGCATCACTAGTGCTATCATGTGACCTGCCGTCACCTGCGTCCCTCAGTTATACGAAGAGACACGGTGCCTTCAATGTCTTGCGTGTCATAGCCGGTGAAGTCAACATGCTGAATGTACGTGCGTAGAAGAAGGTCAACCTAGCTTCGCTGTGCCAGCTTCGCCAACTGCAACTGTAGCCTTCAAACGGCAAACTTATCAACAGTCAAACATTTGTTACGTTGTGAATGGAAGTTAATAAGAGTTGCCATTTTACAGTTTAAAGAGGCATGATGTAAAACAAGATTTATTGCCAAGAAAAAAAATTTGGAATCTGACACTATACATGCGTGTAGTTAACATTTTAGACACTATAGAATGGCTGGTTGGTCTGCATGCTAGGTCTGTAAATGCGCAGAAAAGGCACAGATTAGTCTGTCATACTTTGACCGATTTTGTCGCAAGGGTCGATCCCTGTCCAACGCATTTTTGTGGCTACACCCTGCACAAGTGCGAAACAAAGCTCCGTACGTTCCGTATTCCCGAAAAAGATCATTCTGCACCGTCGCACGTGGCCCCCTCGTCTCACGTGGACCGGCAGAGAAGTCTACGAGGGCTGCCACTCCCAAGGCAGTTGCCACAACACGGCGGCCGAGACGGCTCTGCTGCGCACTGGAGCTCGTGTACCGCTATATAAACGCCAACAGCACTTCTTCTGCGAACGTGTGCGGAAAAGATGGGTCCAAGAAAAAGGTTACGAGGCGAGTAATATATCTTCCTCCCAAACTTATTTTCTTCGTTTTTTTTGTCGTGTGTTATTCCCCCTCTCCCTCCTTCTTGATCAGTGCACAGAAGATGGCCATTGTTCGTGCCAACAGCCGCAGCTGCGTTTGATCGTTCGCGCTTCTTCGCGACCAGCAGGCGCGTTTTGGAACAACTGCACTCGCCTTCGTTGTTTGGGCAGCGCGGCTGCTAGTGAGACATAAATCTGTTTCAAACAGTCGCTCCGTTAGCGCTTAAAAAAAGCGGCAGAAGAAGAAGAAGAATAGGTCACAAACAATGGCTCCGTGCGTCGAAGGGGGAAGGGGGGGAAATATGCCGGAATGCAAATCTTTTCGGTTCGTTATTCATCGGAATGGCTGACTGCAAATATCGCTACATCATAACAGCTGTTGCGTTTTCTTTTTAAGCGCTCCGCAGCTTTATTTAGCCTTCGTTCGCATTTCGAACTTATTCGCAGCCGGTGTTCTCGATTGTGCGTTTCGTTAACGTTCTACACTTACAGTAATAGCTTTCGCACAGCGGGACATCGTGCTTGTTTTTTTGTTGTAAGCGCAACTGTGAGCTTAAAGAAGTACGACTAATTTGTCTTGCGCATTCGACAAAATATCGGCTATTTATGGTATGGAAGGTACATGCAAAATCGAAAACGCTCCGAAACGTCCGTATACTTGGAGTTACCACACTTATTCCCTGCCGATAGGGCACTTCAGAAACTGAAATTCTCTTACAGTTACCCCAGAGTCACAGAAGTTACCCTACTTCCGTGATTATTTGTGTCGGTAATTTGTACTCGGTTGTACTTTAACGCTTCAGCATATACTTCTTTGTTCACAAAAAAATAATAATAAAGTCACTCCAATTCTTGGCTTAGGCGTTTGGCAGTGAAACAGCTCCAAAATGACAAACAAATAGAGGAAGTAAGGGGGAGACGGAAGCTTATGATGAGTAACTAATACACAGGGGGTGCGCCACGGCCTCTCACGCTATGCTGCTCACGACGCTCAAATCAGCCAATGACCGCGAATATGGGTATATGACATCATATGTAGAAATAACAGGAGTTGATTGCTGACTTTTAAACCTAATCGCAAATTCCAGGCCGCGTACTACTCCATGTTTGGCTTGCATGCTCAATGACCACTGGCTTCCAGTCCTAAGCATTACGTGGTCTCCACAATTTCTTTTTATTTGCATGGATATGAAACCCTGTTCGCTCTGTGTTCCACCCTGCTGCCTTCCTGTTTCTTAACAATTCATCGATAATTTTATTAACATCACACGCTGCTTGACCTTAAGCATCTCGCAAACAATCATATCAGAACAATTTCTAGCAGTTAATACTCGTTCCAAAAAAAAAAAAATATCCACGGAGTGCATGTTGATACGTGGGGCGAAGCATCCGTCATTCCGTCCGCGCTTTCGTGCGTTGGTTCGTGCGTCCGTCTGTCCATCTATCTGTCTCTCCGTCCGTCAGTTCATGCGTCTGTCCATTTATACGTCCATCTAGTGAACACTCCATGTACCGCCATCTCGCATCTTTTAATCATTCATCATTAGAAGTACCGCCACCCAGCGGACATTCCAAGGACTAAACAATAGGTGGCATGGCCGGACTTGAGGAGCGACACGCGCGCTCTCTTACGGCCTGAGCTTCGTGTCTAGTTCCCTCCTTTCACCGCCGCTAGTTCATGGCACTGCGGTCCCACCCTCGCTAAGCATTGCTAAAACCCAGGAGCTGACGCCCAGCGAGTTTAAAGTGGCAACCTTTCCTGGTCAGATAGTGCTCAAAGTGCGTTTCTCTGATACTAGATTTTTTTTTACGAAGCATCAAATTGAAGCCTAACTTTATTGAAGAATAAGTCATCTATAGTCGTCTCTGTAAGTTATTCAATCAGAAACAACAACCTCTTTATTTACGATTAACATGCGCGGGTTTTCATAGAGTTCCCCACAATAATTACTAGAGGGAACTCTGGCGCTAGTGTCTATGGGAGTTGCAACACATGGCGCTTCAGCGAGCTTGGGAATGATGGGTAGTACACACATTTGTCTAATTTTCGTACTTCAGGCCTGCTTCTGGCTCCGGGTATGTTCGTGTGGCTTGGAGCTGTTTTTTCACGATAACATAAATTAGCAAATGTTCGCCGTTTGCGCTTCACAACCTTATTCTTTTAAGCTTACTATTTCGAATCAAGTCTTTAAGTTCAAAAGGGTTTGTTTTTTCTTTCAAAACAAAACCGTAACCAGCAATAAACGAAGCCGCAAGTACGATTCGCCGCCCGTAAGTACGAAGACTAGGCAAATGTGTGTACTACCCATTATTCCCATGGTCGCTGAATGATCGCAGCGCCAGAGTGCCCTCTTGTTAATTTTGCGAAACTCTATGCGGGTTTCCTCCTCAATCCAAAAGAATGGGCACGTGCCGCTTCTCTAGTCCTGCCGTGGAGATGGGTATAACAACAACAACAACAACTACTACTACTACTACTACTACTACTAATAGTACTACTACTACTACTACTACTACTACTACTACTACTACTACTACTACTACTACTACTACCACTACTACTAGCACTGCTACTGCTACATACATCGCAGACGCTTGACCTACGGCTTAAGGAGCTCAATATCTGCCATTCTGATTTGTTGTTCTATGGAACATGTTCCGTTCCGGCAGCGGAGGTGGTATATAGACGCAGACGAAGCACCTGAAATCCCTGTTATAAAGTGTGGAAACTTGGGCAAGTTAGTAGGACATAACTGAATAAACGAACAGCGCACAGTGCTCTGTTCTATCCCTGCATTTTCGCTTCCATAGTGACACTGTACACCTACTTTTAAGTTGCGCTGTTCGCATATTCAGCCATGTTACATTAAGGTACACGTTAAAGAATCTTAGGAGGTCAGAATTTCCAGAGACCTCCACTACAGCTTTTGTCATATTCCTATCGTGTTATTGGTGCGCTTAACCCCAGATTATTATTTCATTCACTGAAACGGCTGTTCTCTAGTCACATTGCACTTCTCGAATTTCGTGTCTGTGTGTTAGGATGCAGCTGGTGCAGATTGTAGTCTTCCGAAGCATTGAAAGATTAAGCATGATTACTTAGGGCTGTTAAGATAAAGTAGCGGTACAAAATATGTCTCCTGCTGGCGTATTACATCTATCATAATTTTCTAAACAATGTGTTATAGAGAGAACCAACGCTCATTTGTCAAGACTTCGTTTACGCAAACGCAGTTTCACAAAATCACATCTCTTTATCATTACTATAGCCTTCGCAATCACTTATACACTCAGTGTATCAGTGCTTGCACAACGACATATATATTGTATTGACACCCCAGCTTAAAGTTCCGTGGCACACGGAACTTTAACCGATGTGAACGTGAGCTTGCAGGTGGAACACACGATGATTAATTCATTGTGGTTTCGGTTGTTGTTACATGTCCCGGACTCTTGTTGGAGCACACCCCGCGGGTTCATCGCCACGCCACGCGGGGGCGCGAGGGTTCATCGCGCACCTGCATAGTCTCGTTTCGCGACGCCATCCCGTGATTGCTGAGAGAGTGCAAGGGGGAGAGGCCACAGCCTCTTACATAACCGCTTACAAAGGCCGGAACGCTCTAGCGCGTGAGCACGTTCTGGCAGTGCTTGGGGTCAGCTGTTATGCGTGCGCAGTATGGGTGGTGGTACCTGTGTGGTGTCCAAGGGACAGGAACCGATAGTTCCAGTGACCAAGCATGGAACTTTTTTGCCAGCGCAAAAAGTTCCATGCTTTCTCCACTATTTCTTTTATTTTTTTAGCAGAACTTGCCTCTCGGTTTTGAGCGATAAGAAAGACTGAGGGGAGATCTGTCTGAGGGGATTCAGCCCCGCACGCTTACACAATAGGGAGGGGAAGTGCTGCCATTCGAGCAGGGAGTGCGAAGTCAGCCGCACGCATTGACGTAATAGAGAGGGGACTCGCTGATACTTGGGAAAGGGGGGTGGGCTGAAGTTATCCTCGCACATTGACATAATAAAGAGGGGAAGTACTTCCACTCGAGGTTTCCAATATCAGCTTCACACGTTGACATAATAGGGAGAGGAAGCGCTACTATTCGGGGGGTTGGGACGTTAAACCCCACAAATCAATCAATACTATTCGGGGGAGGGGGTGAAAAGTCAGCCCCACGCATTGACATAATAGGGGTGGAGAGGGCGTTAAGCAGCTCTTCGCATTGACGTAATTTAAAAAGAGGGGAAGCGCTCCTACTCGGGGAAGGGGCACAATGTGAGCCCCACACATTGACATAATAGGGAGGTGACGCGCTGCTATTCCTGGAGGGGCGGTACAAACTTAGCCCCGCGCATTGACATAATACGCGGGGCTTACCACGCGGCTATGGCCGCAAACGTCGCCACAGTGTTCATATCCGTAGATATCCTGCTACAGATAGCCCGAATACATGGCAGACAAACTAATATCCTCATCTGGTCAATTTTGCACACGTATTCCTAAGTAGACATTTGAAGCACTTGCACACTACGTAACTCTGACAAATCTTAGCAACACTCACTCCAACTCGCTCTCTTGGCGTCTCCAGTGCGATTCCCTTCGGGCCACTTTGAAAGCGTCCCGATACGCCACCACAGACCAAACAGAAAGGACCAATTAGACTCCCCGTTGAACGAACCCCCCCCCCCCCCCCCCCCAAAAAAAAAAAGGACATTCAGGCATGGGTGGTCACTTGCATAGAGAAATTAGAAGTTCTCTTTGCACAAACTCAATTGGGTGACAAGGATTACAACGCCGACACCCAGTTGCGGGGCTTAGAATCTATGGTAGGCCAATCAAGAGTCTCTGTTTAACAAATGATATCAGGTGACGCAGATAAGTAACACGGACACCCTGTCACGGGCGATAGATTGTATATTAGAGGACCAACTAGAAGTTCTCGTTGAATAAACTCAGTCGGGTGAGACGGACTGCAACACGGACACCCAGTCACGGGTAATCTTTTCGGAGTTCGGTCACGATGACAGGCGTCCGCCAAAAAATAACGATATGAACTAAAGTTAAAACACACAAAAAAACTGCCTCGACACCCCACTTACTCAAAGTCACAGCGGGTGGAGCGCCGACTGGGACCCCCCCAAATAGGTAGTAGCATCCGACGAGAAGTAAAACACGCGTCCACACAACAAAACCAGCGAAGGGCACAAAGACATCACCACTTACCCTTTTCGTGGTCAGGCCAACGACGCGGCAATAAGCCAACACCTAGATAGAAAAGAAAGCTAGAATAATGTTTACGCGATAATACTAACGAGTCACATTAATGTCGTGCACGTATATATCACACAATCGCCCATTAGCCACCATGTACCAGACATTCTACGACATTCGTTCCTCTACAGTGTCGCATTATATTCGATATTAGGCACTAACTTCATTACGTGCGGGCGCATCTACTTGAATGTCTGCGATATTTGAAGAAAAAAAAATCTTTGCATTTTGATTTCTTGCAAGCTGCAGGAGTCGAATCTCCTAAGGCCCATAATACTACATACACCTTACAATTGCACGATTGAACAGTACATGATAAATAGAAACCAGCTCACGCTACTCTTCACAGGAGGTGCTAATTAAAGATAAACATGAGGTTAGGCACGAAGTCGGGCTAATTCACTTACATTAATTTTAAAGGCTTATAACTGTGCCATTGAAAACAGCCGAAAACATGTGAAAGACAGGATGCACGCACCGTTTCTTTAACTCGGTTTCGTTCGTGTACGATAGCGTAGTTAAAGACTTAATTTATCTAAAAGAAAGGGCCAAATAATGAAACCCAAACTAGGCTTAATTTCATAGGAACGCAAAGCATGCCTAAGTATCTTCAACTTCTAGAACAGTTCCAATGAAAATGTCGCAATTTTCGATGAAACATGAACTCAAGAGGGTAGTTTCTCAAGAAGGAAAAATCATCCAATATTTTTAAACAAACTGAGCCACATTCATTAAACCAGCACTCCGTTGACACTTGTGGTCAAAACAACCAACACGCTCTCACCCAAAAGCTTTGATTTGTGGCCTATAGTTAATTGTTAGCGTGTTTACGTTCCACAATCGGGTTTCTGTAGGGGGAGGTGGCACTTGCTGAAGCACATGATATGCAATGACAAAACTCGGCTGTAAAGAGTAAGAGGCTCAATTTCCTACTTATTTTTGTGCATCTTTGCGATTTTTTACGAGTCTAGCGCTACGGTATCATGGCCTCCGTTCGTTCCAACACGGTATATTTCAAATAAAACGCGCATGCAGTGAAGATATTGGACATCTAGCTATTCGCTAAAGAAGAAGAAGTGGTCTGAAACAGCATGGCATATAACAAACTGGAGCACTTCTGAGTGCGTTCAATAGACGCCAAGAACAAGAAAACACTGCTGGATGTTCAAAATAGTGCGCCTGTTGCAAGCAAGCACCAGTCGCTCTTCAAGTTTAGTGATTGCCATTACGCCCATGCGACGAAGCACGGAACCGACGTAAGCACAAAGATGGCGTTAATTCTTCCGCAAAATATTGCTATACCATACATTCGAATAGTTTCACACTTGTTTTACGAGTTAATTCGTGCCGAACTGAAATGTTCCAATATATGTGAGCCAAATAAAAACTTTACTCCTCAATACTCACGATGTTGGGCTACGTAGATTTTAGCCACAGTATAAATATGTGGTACTTAGGGGAGAGGAACATACTGGCAAAACGTTGTTTGAGCTGGCCCGGCCAAAACATAAATGCGTTTTTCTCAGTTTCAGTGGGAGTGCATTTGGTTCATTTAGGGGGAAAAGAAACGCCTCGCAAGGCCTTTGTTTTTCTATTTTTAGTAAACAGGACGTCATTGCCATGGTCATCGACTTCGGCTGATGGATGAAGGAATTATACAGAATATCTAGAGGGAAAAAAAAGGGGAGGAGGGGTGAGGGGATGGTACATTGCCATTTATAGGCATATCTAAAGAAAAAAAAAAGAAGTTTGCAAATAATCATGGTAAATAAGCCTTCACCACGTGGTCAGGACCGCGGTAGTTAGTAGCGGATCACTGAGAGTCGGGAAATCATGCAGGGAGAGGAGACTGCCATCAAAGTGGTTCAGGCGGGCCCCAAGGAAAGGCAGGCGTTAACTTACCTATACGCGCTAACGTCGTTACGTCATCTTTCTTTCTCTCTTTCTTTAGTGAACCTCTGTGTTTCAACAACTACAGACACAGCAACACATAGTTCACCGCCAGAGTCGCACGTCCTGCTTTGACGCCTACTATAACCAGGGTGTCCAATTTTAAACGGGCGACCATATGGTGTACCGCAACTCGAGTAAGGTGGAGGCGTTGCTCGCGCGTCAGCTTATTCATGCGCGTGATCGCTCCCACAGTGGCTGCCGTATTGGTGCATCATTTCAAGCCGCCGCTGTCAGGTGCGTGGAGGAGAAAACATAAATACACACAAAAAAGGATGGTGCGGCGCATCCTAGCTCTATCACCTTGTAAAGCGACACTAGCGCCCAGCACGCATAGCTGCGCACTGGCACATGGTAAAGATTGGGGCGGTTGTTTGGCCGTGGGAGCGCAAACAGAACGTAGGCCCCCTTGCGCTGCCTACAGGTTGTTTATCGCGGCAGGTATTTCGTAAGAGGAGCAGGTGAAACGTTAGACTATAAAAAAGTCAGCACTGACTGAACGCAATTTATTGTGGTGCGTTTGACGCGAAGCGACAGGAACACACCACGCCACTTGGCGCTCGCGCTACTTGATGACGTTCTGCGTTGCCGCAAGGGCACACCTGCGGAGCCTGTTGACTGCGTCATCTAATCATCCTCACTCTCTTTCTCATTGTTCATTCACATCACCTTTCGCTTTCATTTTATCTGTCTTACTTTTATTCTTTATCTGTCCCGTAATACCAGATTTGGTATTATGGGACTGGAATCGATGACGAAGGTGTGTAACTGGTGCAGACATGGTAATCATGAGATGCGTGTCATGTTACAACATGACCTCATGCCACGCTCATGGTGCACTCGAGGCCGTTTAACTAGCTTCACGTATACCAAATTCGGTACTACCAGACGCGAACGAATGACGAAGGTAAATGGCATGTCCAAACATGATAATCATGACATGCGTGTCATGTAAAATATGACTACATGCTACACTCATAAAGCAGCTCGCGTTCGTTTCGCTAGCTCCACATATACCAAATTTGGTATCACGTGACGTGAACAGACAACGAAGCTAAATTACAAGTCCAACCATGATGAGCCCGATATACGTATCATGCAAAACATGACTACATGCTACACTATAGCGCGCTCGCGGCAGTTTTGCTAGCTCCACATATACCGAATTAGATATTACATAGCGTCAATAGACGACGAAGGCAAATGACACGTCCAAACATGATAATCATGGTATGCATGTCAAGTAAAGATGACCGCCTGCTACGCTCATAGCGTGCTCCCGGCCTTTTCGCTAGCTTCACATATACCAAATTTGGTATTACGTGACGTGAATGGACGAAGAACACGAATGCCAGGCGCAAGCATGATAATAATGACATGGAAGTCATGCGCGGTGTAATTTACGTCTGCCTCGTAACGTTGTGCTGATTTTAAAGTAACATATTAACTCCCTCCTTTGTTTGTTTGAAACACAAAGACACTGGAGGCGGGTTGGGTTTCTTTTAAGTTTCATCGCAGATAAACGAGCCGAAAAAGTGTTTCCACTCGACGTGCCGTCGAGCGTTGTGGGCGGTGGCGAGGGTGAAGAGAGAGAGTGAAGTGTGTTGCAAGCGGGTGGAGAAGCCGGCAGCGGCGGGTGCTGCGCCGAGCGTGCCGGTGGGTGAGGAATAGAGAGACGTCAGCGAGACCCTTGAGAGAAGTGCGACCTACTTGGCACCGCTCCAAAACCTGTGATGATGGGAACGCGTTGTGGCACGTTCGCATTCGTACGGACGCACGTATGTATGGCGTTATACACGTGAGTCAAATAGCTGCTTTGCATCTAAGAAAAGGACATGAAGGTTAACCAGTACTCAGACCGGCTGACTACATTATGCTGGAGAAAGATGGTGAGGGAAATAATGAATGGAGGAAGAGAAAAGCTACAGCTGTGCATGGAAGTCAATGACCAAAATTTATCCTACGTGGAGGGACTCTGATTAGTTTTGACCACGCGGATTTCTGAACGTTCAATTAAGCCTAAGTAAACAAAACCTGTAAGCGCGGTGCACCACCATGGGGGACTCGTATGGCTAGGCGCTGTGTTTCCATGGTTCATCTAGCGAGGGATGGTGCCTGTAGCGCGCTTGTATTGAGGTGCTGCGATACGCATGTCGATCTAGCACTAAGGATGTGCAACATAAATAAAATAAATTATTAGAAACCTAAGACAAAATGAAAATCAGGCTGACCAACGTTGTGATTAAAAGTTTATGGAAGGCGGTGCCCAAGGAGCCTTAATAGGAAATGAACTCAATTACATTTCCAACAAAGTAAATATTTCCCATCAGTCTTTGGCGTTCCATTTTAATTTGAGCATTACCTTGAGACAGGCATCTACAAGAACTATACTGATAACCAACTCACTGAATATGTGTGTATGTTCCTGCTGACCCTTTATTGTGAAAGGAAAAAAAAATGAGCAGATTCCACCTACAGTGGGAATTGATGATATGCGATGCACGAATGAGACAGGTCGATGTGTCGCTTTAAAATTAGCCCGACATTGCTAGGTGGAGGTAAACGATGCCGTGCAGGACGTCCATGACAGTATTATTATGTTAGATGTGTCGCATACCTTCGTTATCCATTCGCGTCACGTGATACTAAGTTTAGTATAAGTGGATCGGGCGAAACGACCATGAGCACGCTATGAGCGTGGTATGCCGTCATGTTCTAGCATCAGGCGCCTGTCAAGATTGTCAAGTTTGCACCAGTCATAGACTTTCGTCATCCATTGACACCACGCAACACCAAATTTGGTATATGTGGAGCTAGCAAAACGGCCGCGAGCGCATCATGAAAGGCCCAACTTACTCAAATGTAGTGTTGACGTGCGCGCACGCTGAGCACAGCGACGCTGCGTTAGCAAAACGCGAGCACTCTATAGTCTGACGCCAGGCGCGACTGACTCAACCAGCGTCCGTTGGCGCGGCCCGACAGCGACCGGCGCATATTGCGACATGCTGCAATTCGCGCCGATGCGTTACCCAGACAACACTGCGTCTCACTCTTTTCGAGACGGAGGGATGCCGAACGCGCTGAAACGCGCATGCGTCAAAGCCACGCAGCGCGGCGCGCACCGGCGAGCACATGGCGGGACCGGTGCCTAACGTGGCAACGCCAGCGTGGCCAGACTAAATGAACGCCGGTGAGCACGCGCACCACGTCACGTCGAAATGTAATGGCGCCTTGGCTGTGGCATGTAGTAATGTTCTCACATGACACGCATCTCATAGTTATATCATGTTTCCACCTGTCACATACCTTCGTAATCCATTGACGTCACGTAATACCGAATTTGGCATATGTAAAGCTAGCAAAACGGCCGCGAGCGCATAGTGAGTGTGGCATGTAGTCATGTTGTTACATGAAACGAGTGTCGTTATTATCATGTTTGAATGTGTCATTTACCTATGTCGTCTGTTCGCGTCGCGTAATACCAGGTTTGGTACTTATGAAGCCATCGAAACGGCCGCGAGTGCATCATAAGCGTAGCATGTGGTCATGTTGCTACATAACATCAAGTTGGCACCAGTATCATACATACCTTTGTCATTCATTCACGTCACATAACACCAAATTTGGTATAAGTGAAGCTAGCGAAACGACCACCAGCGCATCATGAGCGTAGCTTGTAGTCATGTTGTTACATGACACGCATCTAATGATTATAATGTTTGCTCCATCCACATACCTTCTTCATCCATTCACGTCCAATAATACCAAATTTGATATAAGTGAAGCTAGGGAAACGGCCGCGAGCACATCATGAGCGTGGCATGGAGTAACGTTGTTACATGACATGCATCATGATTTTCATGTTAGAGTCTGTCGCTTGTGCTCGCCATGCAATCATGCCATAGCATACCAGTTTTGCAACATATCATGTGAACGAAAACACCGCAAGAGCTGCTGCACAATGAAATGTAAATAATGACACTCATGACATACATGTCATAATTTTCAGGCTATGACTAGTCAAATATGTTCTTCATACAGTCATGTCATGCCATACCAAGTTTGGTAGTAATATTATTATCAAAATGGCCAGGAGAGCTAAATGTCGTAGGCTGCTAGATAGATAGATAGATAGATAGATAGATAGATAGATAGATAGATAGATAGATAGATAGATAGATAGATAGATAGATAGATAGATAGATAGATAGATAGATAGATAGATAGATAGATAGATAGATAGATAGATAGATAGATAGATAGATAGATAGATAGATAGATAGATAGATAGATAGATAGATAGATAGATAGATAGATAGATAGATACGCTCAAAGTCGCTGAAGTTCGCTAAGAAATGCTTCGCATTTAATATCTACATAATTTTCAATTAGAAATTTATGTAGCCAATGTATTCTTTAATTGTGCAAAAAACATATGGTCTTAATGTTTTCGTTACTTTTCTTTATCCATTTGCTTTCAGACAACGATGCAGGGCCGCTTTATAAGCTAGCACCTCATTGGTCTAAGTGATGTAGCGTGAGTGCAATGTTATCCGTGAGCATGGCCGAGCTTTTTTCTCTACATAATATAAAGAATCTACTTCTGCACGGACTGTTCTTACAGTGGTCTCACGCCACTGCAACCCGCAATCATGTCATATTCAGCAGCTCTAAGACGTCCCGCCCTGGCTAAAGCATTAGAAATGCGCAAGGCAGCTCTCAACTCACCCTTTTTCTGGCACCCGTCAGTGAAGGCTCGCTTCGCAGTCGAATCACGATCTAGGCAGTAATGGGTAAGAGGATTGGAACACAGCAGGTCCACACGTCAACACCAATCTGACCCCACAAAGCGCGAAGATATCCACGGCAAAGTCCTGCACCTGCACGAGAAGGCCCCTCTGAGCTTACGTTTGCCATCCAGCCCTAATGCATGCATTCTCGTCTTCGCGCCACCGAGGCTTCCTTGAGAGGGGCGCGCAAACTGTCACGTGTTCGAAACGAACCAATAGGCATACGCGTCAGCCCTGACGAGGCTGCGCTCTCGTATTTTGTTTCCATTCGCGAGCACGCACTGACCATGGTGTGCGTGCGCTCCGGTGTTACGTTGCTTCCTGGAATCCCACCGTGATGGTGAGAACCGTGGGTGCCTGGCTCGAACGAGCATGCCCGCCTGACTTGCGTAAAACTTCGTCCGAGCGCATCGCACACGTACTGGGACAACAGAGGGTAGGCGAGAGGTACGTATGAGAATCTTCGCAGTAGCACGGACGACGTGCCACCACGGAATGAGAAGAGTCATAAAAAAAGGAGAAGACGCAAAGTGGGGCAGCAATGAATCTTTCGTTCCTCCTTTTCTGAACTTTCACTCGCCGCCTGCTTGGGTTTCCACTGTTCCCAACATGGTCGGAAGCAGCAAGGCCGTTTATCCTTCCCGTTGTGCTGAGGACAGATGGTGGTCGTTTGTTTTAATTTTATTTTACTGGCTAGTCACTTTTGTTCACGAGCTAAAAAAACGAATAGCGGGTGTAGAAGGCCCTCTAGGATTGACTGAGGGAATCTGGTTACAAGCACGGTGTTCTTAGAGGAACGCCCTACGGGCTTTGGCTAGACGCACCATTGCCCCTCGGGGCTCTAACAGAAGAAAGAGAAATAAAAAGAGGAAAAAAAAGGCACCACTTATTTTTTCCCCCTAAACGTTGCCTTTCGAAACCTTTGTGGGTGTCTGGCGGCGGCCTGCGTGTCGAAAAACCGACAACGACAATGTCAAGGCGACCCACCCGGTCTTCTAAATAGCCGCAGGGCATGTTGAAAAACACTGACCGCACCGTCAACCACGCGGCTTGAGGGGAGGTCTGTTTCTGTTGTGCCCAGGGATCTGGAACACCGCGCACGAGCAATGCATCCCGGAAGAGATGCCAGGCGGTGAAGTACAGAGGCGGAGGAAGAAAAAAAAAGTAGAGGGGAGAAGGATAGCGTGGTTTGGTTTATTTTAATTGTTTTCAAGCCCCGTGAATGAAGAAAAATTGCAAGGGATGTGCGTTCATGGCACCGTGCATGCTCTGATGTGGCCTAATATACTGCAGATGTTACTCGTACAGGGGAGAGTGCGACGCTTCGTCATTCTAGATAACGGTTGAACACTGCACAAACAAGAGGCACAGCTATGATGTAACTCATGGCACTGTGACGCTATCACAGAACGTAGATCACTGATAAAAAATTGCAACGCAAGAACTCACTAAATTTACACAGAATCACATGTATAATCACACGTAAGCACGAATGAGAAAGGTTGAGATGTCACTGTAAGATCACCACAACGTTGCGATGTGGAGGTAAATTATGCCGCACACGACTTCCGCGTCATGATTATCATGTTTGGATTTGTCGTTTAGCTTCGTCATCTATTCAAGTTCAAGTCACGTGATACCAAATTTAGTATATGAGGAGCTTGCGAAACGACCGGGAGCACTCTATGAATGCGGTATGTTGTCTTGTTGTTACATGACGCGCGTGTCATGATTATCATGTTTGCTCCAGTCGTATACCTTCGTCATCCATTAACGTCACGTAACACCAAATGTGGCGTTAGTGGAGCTAGCGAAACGGCCGCGAGTGCATCATAAAGGGCCCAATAACCGCCAATGTAAGGTTGACGCGCCCGCACGCTGGCCACAGCTACGCTACGTTAGCACAACTCGAGCACTCTATAGTCTGACGGCAGGCGCGACCGGTGCGACCAGCGTCCGTCGCGACCAGCACGGCAGACGGCAACCGGCGTGAAATGCGACAGGCTGCATTTCGCGCAGATGCGTTACCCAGACAGCACTGCGTCTGCCTCTTTTCGTAAGGGAGGGACGCCGGATGCGCTAAAACGGGCATGCGTCAAAACAATGCAGCGCGGCGCGCACCTGCGAGTATATGGCAGGAGCGGCGCCTGGCGTGGCATCGCTAGCGTGACGCGACGAAACATGACATGCATCTTTCATTATCCTGTTTGCACCAGTCACATACCTTTGTCATTTATTGACATCACGTGCTACGAAATTTGGCATATGTTAAGCTAGCGAAAAGGCCGCGAGCGCGTCATGAGTGTGACATGTAGTCATGTTGTTACATGGCATGCATATTATGTTTATCATGCTTGCACCAGTCTCATACCTTCGTCATCCATTCACGTCACATAATACCAAATTTGGTATATGTCACGCAGGCGAAACGGCCGCGAGTACATCATGAGTGTGGCATGTAGTTATGTTGTTACATGACACGCATGTCATGATTTTCGTGTTAGGGCCTGTCGCTTGAGTTCGTGATGCAATCAATTCATACCATACCAGTTTTGTAACACGTCTGTCATAACATATATGGTGCGCACGGGTTGAAATGTGCAAAAACAAAACAGTACGCCGTACGGTAGCCTTTTGAATGTGTGCGCCGTGCGGGGGCGAAGAGGACGGCAATCATGTGCGCGGCGTGTCTCGAGACATCGTGGGCCGTGCACGAGAGTCGAAATTGCAAGGCTGGGCTCCCCTTCGCTGGGCGTCCGGTCCATGGGAGAACCCGGAGCCCTACCTCCTGTTGCCTCGACTTATATAGAGCGCTCCCGCCTGTTCCGCTACGAGGAGACCGGGCCAGGGAACGTGTACGAGGCCGGGCCAAGGTCTTGACGCTGTGGGCAGACGGGCACACTCGGGGTTCGGCCCACGAGCACACACAGGCCGAGGGCGTCCACCATGGAGCGGGTCCCTTGGGCGCAGAGTCCCGGCATCAACGGCCACAGAGTGGACCTTCTTGAATTCACGCGGCCAGACCAAGAACCGAGCTACTGAATCGGACAGATGGTCCACGCAGGGCGCCTTCAACTCGGCAACTTCATCGGCTCCGACAACAAACTGTACACTACTGCTTGACTATTTCGCGTAACAGCCCTCATGTCAAATTTAACTGTTTTCTCTATTCGTTGAGTCCTGTCGTGTCTGTAAAGGTGTCTTACGCCTGTTCGTCCACCTGCGTGCGGCGTTATTCTTCCTGGAGCGAATCTTGAACCCACGTTGACATCACAACGTCATATGAACTAGACCACCGCAAGAGCAGCAAGACCATGAAATGTAAATCATGACATACATGGCATACATGTCGCGATTTTTATGTTATGACTAGTCAAATATTCTCGCCATACAGTCAGGCTATGCCATACCAAGGTTGGTACCGATTGTATAATCCAAACGGCCAGGAGAACTGAAAGTTGTAAGCGGATAGATAGATAGATAGATAGATAGATAGATAGATAGATAGATAGATAGATAGATAGATAGATAGATAGATAGATAGATAGATAGATAGATAGATAGATAGATAGATAGATAGATAGATAGATAGATAGATAGATAGATAGATAGATAGATAGATAGATAGAAACGCTTAAAGTCGTCGAAGTTCAGTACGAAATGGTTAGCATTCAAAATATCGCAGCATATTCACGGGGTCAATGATGGTGAGAATGATGATGATTGGGCGAAGCTCCGGAGGTACATTCGTCAACTGTTAAGTCTGTCTGTCTGTCTGTCTGTCCTGTCTGTCTGTCTGTCCGTTTATCGATCCATCCATCTATCTGTCTGTCCATCCGTTTATCCATCCATCCATCCATCCATCCATCCATCCATCCATCCATCCATCCATCCATCCATCCATCCATCCATCCATCCATCCATCCATCCATCCATCCATCCATCCATCCATCCATCCATCCCCTATCACACTAAAGCACGCGGCTCCCTCGCATCGAGGGGAGCGAGCACCGCAGCACCATCCAGTGAGTACTCCGAGTATTAAGTACGGCTACGATGGATGATGAGGGACTAGTGTACACTCTAAGGAGTATAGCCCCAAAGATTGGCAGCCGATCTACGAAGTGAATGCTGATGATGGAGCGAACCTAGGTCATATTGTCTACGTTAGAGTCATCGACTTTAAATATAGTAAGAAAAACGGAGAGATGGGTGGACGGAAGGACAGATACACGAACGTACGAAGGGATGGCCACGCGCACAGACGGATGGTCGCACGGACAGGCAAATGCATGGACGGACGAACAAATGCACGCTGGTACGAACGGACATGGTACATGGTTGAACCATACGGGCGTTGTGAACGCTTTATGTACAACATATGTAACACTTTTGATTCGTCGCGATGGGAAGCTACGACAAGAACGACGTCAACGGACGTCGTGCAAGCATAACGAGCTTCGCTCCTAAAAAGCGGCAAGTACCTAAAATGAAAACAACATGATGCAGAAACAGTGGGTGAGGTGCTATCCAAGAGGGCACAAAACGACAAATGATGCGCAGGCGTACACGTGTTTCATACACAGGTTCCGCCTAGGTGACTTTTTTTCCGCCAGGACCATTACATTGTCAAGCTCAGCTTGCACATTCTGTTGCCAGCAATATGCCTCATTCATATTTTCTTAGTATAGCGGAGAAGCGATCGCTGGCTGGGTTACGTGAATAAGAAGCCACCACAAAGAACACAAATGGTGAGGCGGACGACCATGTGTCATGGTGTGTTTATTTTCACCCCTAGTGATTGAAACTGCGACTTCAACTTCATGACGGTGTTTCGCAAGCCCTTAAACACGTCGAGACAATATGGCCCATAAACCATTTTGTTGTTTTTACGCACTGATTATACTTTAACCCTTCATATTTTTACGCATATGAAGGAGGGCAAACAATTTTCTTTTGCACAGAATATTGCGAATACCTACTTCTGGGGCCACTGGCGTAATCTGGTGGCCATAATATAAACTACCGATGTATGGAAAACATAACTTCCTCTCCTCTTACTCAAAGACAAATGTATAATCATAGAAGAGTGTGAACCAAACTGTATTCCTTAATTTGCATTGAACGTTCGATCAAGCAGTAATAGAGCGCCCGTTTATTTATTGTAATATAGATCATACAAGTGACAGCTTAGAGTCATGCAATAGTGACAGACTACCAGTCAGCGCAGACTGCAGCTTGAAACTAGCCTAGCATAAAGAGGCAGTTCTGCCAGGCACTGGCGAAAGAAGCACGGAGAACGGGAAAGCTCTTGCCGCATGTGTTTTTCGCCTCCACGTCTCATTGCGCTATAACTTTTGTTGACCAAAAGCTAATCTTAAGAGCAACTTTCTCACTTTATTATAAAATCTGTGTGTGTTTTATACATATATATATGCGGGCCTTATGGATATTGTGCCTTTCTCGCTTAGTCGCCGTTATCTATACGAACTTCAGTGCCAACTTCTTGGACGTGTGTGCTCTTTTAGGCTGAGCAGCTCGTTAACGTATTTACATGTCTGCTCTCAATGAGTGCGCGCAGGATTACAGCCGCTGTTAAATGAAGGATTTTAGCTACAGCGGAAAAATGAAACCTACACCAATGTTCGAAAAAGAGGGGGGGGGGATAGAGCATTTCTGCGGCACACAAAGAGCATAATTTCGCTTAACTAGGCAATCGGCAATGCCCGCAGAGATATAAAGAAGGTACGCGGCAGCTTTTGTTCTTAGAGCGCAATTATGAGGGAAAATGCCTGCGTCGCCACGCCGACCGTAGTTGCACACGCGCGCAGTAATGTGTGCACGCGGAAGGAGGGCTTCCCCATCAATCACTGTTGCGCGCACTTGGCGAAGAGAGAGGAAAGCCGGAAACAAGTCACACAGGGTGAGTCCCGTGGCAGGTCCGCGCATAGCGACAGTGCCTTGGCACTGAACATTTTACGCGCTTTTGCGCCGGTGGTGGGTAGACAATTAGGCGACCTCGCTGCTTTTCTTCTCTTCGGTAACAGTGACTTGAAACACTTCCAGCACGTTTACGCATTCTTTCGTGCGTCAAGGAACTGTAGCAGTGTCGGCTTCTGGGGCATCTGATCGTATGCGGAAAAGAAGAAAACGTTGAGGAAGCCCTTAACGACAGGGAAGGTGTAGTGCACGGGATTTTAACACGCGGCCCGTGATCCTCTTGTGTCCGGCCTGTGGCCCGCACATGACTGTCTTCATCCCACTTTTACAAATTATTTTAGTGAGCTAGACAGGCATGTATGGTCTTAAAGATTGTTTTCGCGATGCAACCATTGGGGTCATGATATGTTGAAACATAGCCGTGAAACAAAAATTATAATTCAGAACCGGTACCCGGAATTTAGTCATTTTGGCCTTCGGTATCGATATGTTGGTGGAATCTTGGTGTCATATCTACTTCAAGAGTGACCGGTACATGAGATGTGCGAAGGATTGTTTTTGAAATAGTAGCATACGCCCCTCATCCCCGACCGATTTTACCTTGTTACCTGTACCGACTGGTCCTTGTAGAAATTCCGCAACTCCGGCCCGCTGGCCGAGGTCAGTATGAGACTCAGTGGTGTGGTAGAATGGCTCTGGTGTAGTGAAAGGGCACTCCATTCATTCCTGCTTTTCTTTCTTCTAGTGAACGACACGTGTACGTCCCATGGTTAGTACATAGGGCAATCGCCTACAAAATCGCTAGCGCAGTCTCTACGTCACGAGGCAAATGGGCACAACGATTGATGGCGAATGACGCCGCCGAGTATCACGACACTACGGAAAGAAGAATCGGTGGTGGCTAAGGACCCGCAAATTGGAAACCCAAGCTAAAGCTCGGGTGCGATGCTCGTGTGGCTGAGCTATGCATCACTGGAGATAGACATTCCTAGGTATTGGGGACATCTGGACGTGGCGCCATCTATCGGCTGCAGGAACGGCAGCCTGTCATAACTAATAGGAAATGGGTGAGAAAAATCATATATATTGAAAGAAGTTAGTTATCAAAAACGACTCCAGTTAATATGTAGCCGAGACTAACTGATACATTTTATCAAAATTGCGGTATCGCACGACAAAGCGTGCGGCTGCCCAGCACAATCAGATACCGCCCATAGAAACACATGGGAATCTATTATTTAATATTAAACGCTGCGGCATGCTAAACGGTTTGCGTTACGTCATGTTTAATTTGCCAGACTGTTCAAGTAAGCCTCGGCTGTATAACACCAGAAGTTGTTTTTTTTTTGTAACTAGCTTTTTTCGTCAGATATGATTTTTTTCGGCTATATTCCGTTCAATTATTGCAGACCACCGCTGTGGGCGACGAGAGATAGCGCCACCGACATGCAATTATCTATCAATCCTCATCATGCGTTGCCAAAGAAGGTGATTTGTCGCAGAAATTCGGTTGCGGTGGCCATAGATGTGCACTCGCGCGCTTCTTATTCGGCACAAAGCACTGCTAGGCAGCATTAGTTTAACATAGTAACGCACCCCATATGCAAACCGAAAGGTCTGCGCGTGGTCGGAGCGGGGGTGGCAACGCTGTAGTCAAATGATCGGCAGTGATAACTCCAATTACAATATAGGATCAGTGGCACCGCTTGGCATTGCTTTTGAAGTATATTGTTCTACGCATCGCTCTGTCCACACACACGATCCCCCAGAACCTAGCCACGAAACGATTTTTTTTGAAAGATACACATTACGTAATGGGCTGAGCATCAAAATACTTACACTTACAGGTTGTTCCAGTAAGTGCAGCACAGTCTTGTTTAGGAAGAATGTGACACGACATACAAATAATACAGAGTGGCAAATAGACATCCATAGTTATAGTTCTCTTTTAATAAAATCGCTAATCGCAAATTAAATGACAAAATTGACCATAAAATGATAACGCAGCTCTGCGGAGGAGTCTGGCAGCAGTGACGGCACATGAACCAAAAACAAAAAAAGACAGACCTTGCATGACATTGGATGTTAGAAAATACTATATTACAACTAATCATTTACTCATAAAAACGGTAGAAAGCAGTATGACTTTTATTAGCAATCTCCTTGATGGAGTAACTAACAGGCTTGAAGCCGATAAACCTCTAAAAAACGAGAACGAAGAATTCGGGCCCTTCACAGAACTCTTACCACTATTACAAGAGGATATTTTTCAGAGCATTGTTGTCACTTCGCCACGTGTATTTTTATGAACCGCACACCTCTATTAGACATTTGAATTACTGATGCTGTTACTACAAATATTGTATCTGGTGTTTTCAGCCGTGACACTAGTGATCATGTGCCAATTTTTGGCATGCTTAAGCGGCACAAAGACTTACAGAAACATTCATGGCTGGAGACAACATATCCTAAGACGTGTCCCCACGGACGTGAAACACATCAGAGCTGAAATTTACCCAGGCTGATTGGAAACAAATCTATGCAAGAATGGATAGATGAGAGCCACATTGTCTCTTTGAGCATTTCAGGATAGCATTAAGTTTGTTATTTCCCATTATGCACGAATCGCAAGCAACGAAAATTTGCCTGAATTGTGCATAACGAGTAACCAAATCATTAATTACGGCAAAAAGCTTTTTAGTGTTGTTTTAAATCCCGCCGAATCAAAAAAAAATTTAAATGAAATGTTTGAAAGTGCCCAATAACGAAATACGCTCAATTTTGCCACCCCTCCCCCCTCTTTCTTTTGCGTGTCTTCTTCCCAAGCCCCAATGCATCATCTGCAGAAGCATTGGCGTGGACATTTTCGCGGACATCAGAGCTCAGGCTGCCGTCTGAAGCGAGGCCGTTAGACGCTGGCCGAAGAGTTTTACCGTGACCCGCCGTACGGGCATCGTGTATACGGCATGTTAAATAAGTGAATAAGGTCGTGTGTTAAAATACGCATAAAACCTATCAGATCAAAGGCCACGTACATAAATGTCGGCATCCATGGTGTGACGGGTATCGAAATACCAAGGAGAAAGCGTGCCTACACGAAGGACTTTGCCCAAGTTTCCAGGATGCAAGTCGTGAAAGCGTCAATGCACAGCCACTTCTCTATATTGTCAGAGATTTTTTTCGAGAACGCTCCCTGTGACATAAACTACAAGGTCTATAAATAACGCTCGTGTGAGAGAGGTTACCAAGCTGCCGATTTTTTTTCCCGTCCCTCGCACTCCATCAAATCTGGTTCCGGCTTTCAGGTTCCCAGAATTACTTTTCAAGCAAAACTGTGACGTGGTCCGAAACCCAGTGTTTTGATTTATAGCTTAGGAGAAATGAGAGAGGTGCTTAGGGATGCTTAATGCTACGCAACAGCTCTTTTGTACTCGAAGAAAAAAAGTGAATAACAGGGGTGCCCCACTTTCAAGCAGCCATGTCTACGTTGTACAGGGGAGCTTGTTTCACCATTTCTTTGCCGGCAAGAACAACTTAGTAAGTGTAGACTTCTGACCTTGTTGGTTCGACATATTGTTCATGTTCAAAGCGGAAACTAAATGGGACGAGAAAAGCCTGGACAAGCGCCTACCTTCGATGACAGCGGCTTATTTGAAACCTGAGTTCGCCTTTGTGCAAGGAATGAAACAACTCAGGCATGGGCTTTCAGAGGCGACGAATAGAAATAGTTCACTCTTTATTTAAGGATAGTCGGGGCGTACTCAGATTACTACTCACCTAGCTGATGACTATTTGTCCATTGAACTATTTATTAATCTGGAAATTTCGTCTTTATACTCGGGGACAGTGAAACACTCACTCAATAGTAGCAAACATGTACACAAGCAGCGAAGTGTGGCAAACCAGCCATATACCGTTCTCTTCACTTCTGTTGGGTTACATGAGCCTATCATTAGTATCTACATTTCATCCACTTCCTGTTACCTTTCATACCATGTTTCATTCCGTGTATGATCTGAATTCAAGGCCATCACTGTTGAAAGTTAGCTTTCCAAATTGGATCGATCGTTTTGGATTGTGCTCTTCAAAGTGACGAAACGTACTTGGCCCCAAAATGAATATCAAGCGCAACGCAAAGATATATGAACGACCTCCACATGACGAGGAACCGTATATTATCGGTTTCAATCAGTTGCGGTTAACCAGTTTTTTATCAATATAATTAAGTCCTAAGTCCTTGTTATTGAAAGCACCATGTATACGAGGCCGCATATAGATGTAAATTGCTTTTCAAAAATTATTTTTATATACTTCACCATATTGAAGGTCTAGCACTATTCGTTGTTACCACTTCTACTTTCCTTGTTCCCACCACATGTTTTGATGGCCCGATCTTTAAATCATGGTCATACTAGTTCTATTTTTTGTTTTGTTTCCCGCGTTTGCCTATTGGCTTGTTTGTATATACAATATTGCATTGTAGTTGAAGCCCATCCTGCTTGAGCCATACGTTTGCTTGCAGCATTTCAAATAAAATAAATAAATTATTGAAAGCACTGCCTACGCTCTCCCCACCAGTAGAGACCTTATCCTTGACCCACTTGGTCGTGCACATTATGGCGATGTGTACGACTTACTTTACTGTGCACTCGTGTCTATTTGGACACGCTACGCCGGAAAAAATGGCTCTGTACAGAATCAGCTCCATTGGCGGGGATTGGTGAATTCTATACTACGCATACCAGATGTCTCTCACCAGCCCAGCATGAAGGATAACTGCGGTGTCGAATAGCTGCTCACACTGAAGTGAACGCGCTAACTAACACGCGTGGCAAGTGACTTCAAACCATTTCTCATTAGGCGAGCTATGTTTGCAAGCATACGTGTGGCATGAGCTTAACAAATTTAACTCGTCAGTGCTAGCAACACCACTTGTTCTTGTACAACAAATTGATCCACCTGTAAGCTATCATACAATTTGATATAACTGTAAATAGAAAGCCCGAGGTTACCGTGTATACAATCGTTAGCAATCGCGCAATTTGACGACATGCAGACCAATCACAGTGTAGCCACTATAAAAAGCGTTGCGATTGGATAGTTACAACAGTCCAAAAATCACGTTACACTCAATCAAATCCCCCCCCCCCCCCTCTTGCACTGTATGGACCTAAATGTATATGCCTGCTTTGTCGTAACTCTTGAGGCCTCGTCTGGTCTACCGCTGTGTCTGACTTCTAATCTCCACTAAACGTCAATCTAAGTGAATTACGAGCACGAATTGTAAAGGCCTCTTTGTGTTCGTGGAGCTCGAGCTCTTGTGATTAACGCTTCTTCCTTCCACATCTGCACTATGAGCTAGAAAGTGCGCAGATGAATAGTTATATAGGATTATCTAGCAGTGTTTCGCCAGTCAAGAACCAGCCCTGTAATTAGTATTAGTATGAGTTCTCTAATTAAATGAACTAGCCCTGTACCTAATCATTAC